>JAKOOJ010000038.1:412500-860000 GCA_022577455.1 Arizona elegans
ATCTTTTAATGTCAGTAAAAGTCCACACGACAATTGCTGAAAAAGGTGCTTTTTCTTTTCTTTTTATTTTTTTTTTAAATTTTCTTTTAATATAAACATTCCATCTTACATTAAACAGTGTGTCATCTGAGTATACAATTCTTTGTGTCTTAACAATTAAACTTACCACCATATTCATTTCTTACATTCATTCTTATATTAATATTGAATAATAATAATAATAATAATAATAATAATAATAATAATAATAAATTTGTTGGACTTGAACATTTTGATTCTACAAAAACCACCTTACTTGGAACAGCTTACATCCTCCGACGATACCTTAACAGTTCCTAGGTCCTTGGTTAGGACTCGAGCTGCTGAGCTATTAACCAGCCTCAAAGGCTGTGAATCTCACTAAAGATTAAATAATAATAATAATAATAATAATAATAATAATAATAATAATAATAATAATTCTGATAAAATAACATAAAACTAACATTTCTCTTCTTTACTTATCTATTTTTACAATACATTGCTTTCATATTTATTCTCTAACCATTGATAAAATAACTCCCCTATATTATAATAATCTGATTCTTCCTTTTCTTGAATTGCAAGTGTTAATCTGTTCATTTCTGCACATTCTAATATTTTCTTAATCAACTTTTTCATCTATAGGGATCTCTTTGCTTTTCCAATTTTGTGCAAATACAATTCTAGCTGTGGCTATTACATGAATAATCAAATATACAGTTTCTTTCTTTTTTTAATTTTTATTTTATTTTATTATAACACAATATGACAATTACATAACATACAACATATAAATATATCCCCTTTTTAACCAATGTTTCTTAGTGGTCTTCTTTCCATTTTGTACCTTTCCCCCCGTATCTCTCTTACTGTTTCATTTTCTTCATTGTCCCTTTTTCTTTGGTTACATTGTATTTTCTAACACTAATAGCCTTAATTTTATACTTTTCTATATATTTGTTATATACATATTTTACATTTTTAGATTCTCCCCTGCGTTTATTGTTCTTTATTTCTAGTCTCAAGCCATTCATACCATTTGTTCCAAATTATATAATAATCTGTCCCTTTACTATTGTAACACTCTCTACATGGGGCTCCCCTTGAGGTGCACCCGGAGGCTCCAACTGGCGCAGAGTGCGGCCGCGCGGGTGGTTATGGGAGCGGCGTGGAGCTCCCATGTAACACCTCTCCTGCGCGAGCTGCACTGGCTCCCGGTGGTCTTCTGGGTGCGCTTCAAGGTTCTGATTACCACCTTTAAAACGCTCCATGGCTTAGGACCTGGTTACTTACGGGACCGCCTACTACCATCAATAGCCTCCCACCGACCAGTACGCTCCCACAGAGAGGGGCTCCTCCAGGTGCCGTTGGACAAACAATGTCGGCTGTCGGCCCCTAGGGGGAGAGCCTTCTCTGTCGGGGCACCGACGATCTGGAACGAGCTCCCCCCAGAGATACGGAGGATTCCGGATCTGCGCACCTTCCGCCGCGAGCTGACGACTCTGTTATTTCATCAAGCTGGCCTCACCTAAATCTTCTCCCTTTTAAGTGCAAATTTTAAATTTTAATGTATTTTAAAATATGGGTGTTTTAAATTATGGGTTTTAATTCAGCCAAAGTTATTTAATTCATTTTATTCGATTTTAAATTTTGTATATGTATGTGTTTTATTTTATGGCTGTTCACCGCCCTGAGTCCTTCGGGAGTAGGGCGGTATAGAAATTCAATAAAATAAATAAATAATACTATAAATTCCTGGTAAAATCCCCAACAGGAACAATTCCGGTTTTAAATCAATATGTTGTTGCATCATCTCGAAGGTGCTTTTTCAAAAGGCAGCTGGACTTTGTTTTTCAAGACTTTCAAAAATAAAGTTCAGTTGCCTTTGGATCAACCATGACCTGGATGACTGAGAATCTCCTTAGGTAACTTCTGAGAGAGTTTATCCCCAATTTTCAGAAAGTTTAAAGCAGCAGATATGATCTCTCCTCTCTTTAGCTCTATAAAGGTTAGTATCAACATGCTAAATTGTCCCCAGCAAAGAACTGTTTGCCCTGGAGTACCTGGAGGAAAGACACAATGTACAGTGGTGGCCAAAATTGTGGAAACCTTTTGGGAAAAGTGTATTTTTGAGGTTTGATGGCTAATAACACCACTTTTTTTTTCTTTTTTTTTTTTTGAGTTTCAAGATAATCCTATTCCACTGCTGGAATGGCCTGGGAGTAGCTCAGACTTTAACCCAATTGAAAATCTATGGAGCCCACTAAAGCAACTTATTAGTCAGAAGTGACCCAGCAATAAATCCCAGTTAATAGAAGCAATCATTCAATCTTGGTTTCACATGATAACAGCTGCAGAACTAAAAGGCTTGGTTCACTCCATAGGAAGATGTTGTAAGGCCATAATTCATGCTAAAGGTTACCCAATGAAGTATTAACTAACATGGTGAAAACTTTTGTATATTTCGTTTTTTCTATGGTGATCATTTCTGTATATCTCATTTTTTCTAGTTTTCACTTTTCTTCTTTATACTGTAACTGCTATTCTAATAGCAAATCCTTCATAAAAGTTATTGCATTACATTCTTCATTAAATTATCGTTCCATTGATATATAATTTTGTGGTACTACTCCCAAAAAAAGTGGTGTTATTAGCTAGTTTTAGAAAATACACTTTCCACAATTTTGGCAACTACTGTATAGTACTGCAAGTAAATATATACACATATATGTTAAAATAACTGAAAAATCTTTAGGGAGAAAATTTCTAAGCATGAGCAGTCTGCAAAGAAGGATGAATACACCGAATTTATTGAGTGTAGAATGCTGTGTGATTGCTACAATAGTACAAAATCTGCTTGGGAATAGAAAGGCTGCCATGCTAAGTAAGAGCCTGAAATGATTTTTATCAAGCTCCATTGGCTTTTCCATTTTCTTGTAATAATGGCTAAAAACAAGCAGAATCATTAAGGACATGCAACTTGGTTTGATTATGGTTACCAGGTGATGTGGATGAAGAATATGGGATTCTGATGCAATGAAGCAGAAGGTGAACATGTCATTTAACTGTGTGAACATTCCCAAGTATTCAATGTCTGCTTTGACATTTTTATTCTAGGTCACTGGAGATATATTACCTTGGCGATAGCAGCAAGTGGTTTATAAAAAAATAGGCTGGTGCTACATTTCTGTTGTGTGTACATACTCGGCCTTCTGATTTTTGTTCGGTCTTTCAGAACCATCATTTCGAGTTTCGTAGTGTATGCCACAAATATAAAATGGTTTCACAAAGTTATATACGTCGCCTGCCCTGCTATGAATTGGTTATCTCCAGCGGTGAAATCCTACCGGTTCGCACCGGTTCGTGCGAACCGGTAGTGATAAAAACTATCAGTTCGGGCAAACCGGTAGTTAAAAAAAAGCTACTGGTTCCTTCGAACCGGTATTTCTGATGATCAGCTGTGCTGCGTGATTTAAAATCGCTAGAAAGCCAGAAATCCTGCTTACTAGTGAACCTAAATTGCGTGGCACAGCTGTCCCCCCCCCTCGCTGTTCTACTTACCTTCCCAAGCCTCCTTTTTCCATGCAAAGTGCGCATTTGGTGTATACTGTGCATCTGTGCGTACACAGCATGTGTTTTGTGCACACTGCACATGCACGAGCAGCAAACCTGTAGCAAACCAGGGAAGATTTTGTTCTGTCCCCGTACCACACACGCACCCTCACAGATGGCCCGGAGTTAATAAGCCACACGACAAAACTCTTCGAAGATAAAGCTGGCAGCAACCCAGTGGATAGCTGCCAATTCAGACTTTACTCACACAAAACAAAGATTAGACTGCAAGCATTCCGATAAAACAGGCAGAGTTTCAACAATATAAGGATTAATCCAAATGCAGTTTGATAAAGCAGGCAAAGTCCAATAACGCAGAGATAATGGATTATTTCCAGTTTTTGCTCATCACAAACTGAACTGGCCACCACACCCACATTTATACCCTGTGGGGTGTGGTCCAGTGACTCAGCTAATCTCTGGCACACCTTCCCCTCTGCTGCGCACGCTTCTCCTTGCGCCTCTGCCGAGGGTCCAGCCAGCACTTATCGTCTTCGTCGCTGTCCACCTGTGGCTGCGGGGATGTGCTTGGGTCTGAGCCTATCGTTTGGCCTTCGGTGTCCTCCGGAGGCATTGCCAGAGAGGAGGGTCCTGGAGAGAGAGACCTTGCCAACTCCTCTCCCTCACTCTCAGAGTCTGCATCTGTTGATAGCCCAGGCTCAGGCAACGGAGCCACAACAGATTTCACCACTGGTTATCTCCCATCATGCTGTTATCACATAACTGGGAAGATGTTTTCAAATGTATATTTGTGAAATTTTGTTTTTCAATTAGTTCAGAATATAGTAGAACAGACTGGAGATGATGCTACCTGTAATTTATCTTGGTCCGAAGGTGACACGCTGGCTCTATTCTAGAAAGATCAGAAGGCTACAACTTTAATTCTTTTGCAAAAATAAATAAATAAGAGCCTTGGTGGCGCAGCAGACTAAAGTGCTTTTAAGTAGCACCAGCTGCCTGCAATTACTGCAAGTTCAAATCTCACCAGGCTCAAGGTTGACTCAGCCTTCCATCCTTCCGAGGTAGGTAAAATGAGGACCCGGATTGTGGGGGCAATAAGATGACTTTGTATAAAAAAGAACACCGCTTGGGGGAGGGGGGGGCGAAAGCCCTACTAAGCAGGTATATACAAAAGTATGAAGGCTATTGCTTAATGCATTGTAAGCTGCCCTGAGTCTCGGGAGAAGGGCGGCATATAAATTGAACCAATAAATAAACAAACAAATAAATAAACAAACAAACAAACAAATAAATAAATAAATAAATAAACAATGCTTAGATTTTTTTTTCTAAAAGGGACACAATCTGTGAAGAAAAATCTCAAAGGTCACTTTTTTTTCCTTCTTGCCAGACTGGCAAAAGAAGGGGAAGTTTCACGTCGAACTCCAAAACTCTAGAAAAATTAAAATGCGGTCTGATAACCTAGAATTCAGTTTTCTTTGAATAATCTGATTGACTTTATTCCCCAAAGCCAAAATGTAATTATAACGAAAAGACTGTAGTGTTATTGCATTTCATGAGGCTGCTATTTGTTGTATTTTATTAGTTTTGTAGCTTTGATATGTTAACATATATCTACATTTGTCTGCTGCATTTATTATGTTTCATTTAATTATATTTCCAGTTCAGATATTTTGGTTTTATTTTGTGTTTCAATTTAATAATTATCTTGGGACTCACTGTGCCCTCCTCCATCTGCATTGGTAAAAGATTCTTGATCATAAGACTAGTCTTCTATAATCTAAACTTGATAATAACAAAACAACATCAGCAACAATAATTGAAAAAAAGGGTTGAATTTCTAAAACTGAACTAAAACCTTTGAAAAATACATGGTGAAATTTTCTAAGCTTTCACCAGCCTTGCCTACAAAAGCTCTCGTTTTACTTTATTGGTATCTGTCATTGTTTTTAAGGAGTATTTATGAATAAGGAAAAAAAACCCACTATCAAAATATGGCCTATCCAGTTGCCAAAATTCAGGATTTAGGATTTAAATCTGAATTCCTGGATCGTACAAAATTTAAATCAGGAATGGGCCCAGCTGATCGTCGGAGAAAACCAGTTCGCTCCAAGCTGATCACCGGAGCTACTGGTTCGCCTGAATCCATCTGAACCAGTAGAATCCCACCCCTGGCATTATGATATTGACATCTCTACTTTCAGTACCATTTCTTAATATTCCTAAACTGCTGTTGTCTTTTTAAATATTGGATGCATACTCGTGTCAACATACTTATGGAACAGTTTCTCTTTACTCTTTCCACCTCAGTCACTGTTAACTCTCATCCTATCACTTTGCATGAGGAGTTATGATTTTTTTTTTCACCAATGTGCTTCTTTAAAGAACATAATCTAAACACTCAATAGTCCGAATATTTAACAGATTGAAAATCTAGCAGAATAAAGTTTTGAACAGTTTACAAAAATATTAGAAAGGTGAGGCTTTGTAAACTTCAGGATACTTAGAGCAGGGGGCATTATTGGAACAATAACACAATATCTTGACTTTCCCTTGAGTAAACCTTTTTACTATTCACAAAATAAAAAACTAGAACCCAAACTTTGAATGCTACCTACAACTTTGCATTGATTTGACCACTATTTATAGTATTGATTTTGAAGATTCATATCTATTTGGAATTTATTTTCTCTTGGGATTTTTGGTGATTATGGCAAAACAGCCATAAATTTGAGTTTGTTGTTCTCACTGGGTTTTCAGGTTACTCTTCCATATTAATAGCATATTAATATTTCTGAACAACTTTTATAGGAGTACTGTATACATTGTAGGTTTTTTTTAAATGTATAAAATTATATTTTAAAATATACATTGTAGGGTTTCTTTAATGTATGAAATGATATATTTAAAATATAAGAAATTATATTTCTAATAGGCCAACTATGTACTGTAGTTGGCAAGTGGTATTTTAGAGATATTATAAGTCATCAATTCGAGAAGAAAAACATTATTTGTAATAGCAGATGCAATTCCGATCTCAGGAAGAGAGCCTACCTATACAATTTTCATGAAAAAGCTCAGTGCTACCATTCGTAGAAAAATGAAAATTTTAACTCTCTGTAGGTACCAGTTTTCACCTTCCTTGTGAAAATATCCTTATTCACAAACCCAGACTTAGCTTTACAGAGAAATATGCAACAACATTATTGAATAGTATCTCCAAATCCTAGGTGCACATCAAATATTTCTGATTATTATTGCTTTGCTCTGCTCACTTACAAACTAGATCAGGGATATCAAAATCAAGACTCAGGGGCTGGATTCGGCCCACAGGGTGCTTCGATCGGGCTGGAATGCCCTGGAAACAGCAAAGGATTGGCCCAGGGTGCTTCTGCCAGCAAAAATGGAGCTCGGGAGGGTTGCAGGCAGCCCTCCTGAGCTCCATTTTCACTGGCAGAGCGTTGCAGGAGGCCATCACAGCCAAAAATGGTCCATGCAAGGGCCACAGGCAGCCCTCCTGAGATTTGTTTTCACTGGCAGAGGGTTGCAGGAAGCTGTCGCAGCCAAAAATGGAGCTCGGGAGCCCATTTTTGCTGGCAGAGTACTCAGGCCACCACAGGTGCCCCCAACATGAGTGACGTTGAGCTGGCACCTCTAAATGGTGCTAGAGAAGACTCCTGTGAGTCCCTTGGACTGCAAGGCAATCCAACAGGTCAGTCCTAGAGGAGATCAACCCTGACTGCTCTTTAGAAGGCCAGATCCTGAAGATGAAACTCAGATACTTTGGCCACCTAATGAGAAGAAGGACTCACTGGAGAAGAGCCTAATGCTGGGAAAGATTGAGGACAAAAGAAGAAGGGGACGACAGAGAACGAGGTGGCTGCATAGAGTCACTGGAGCAGTCGGCGTGAGCTTAAATGGATTCCAGAGGATGGTAGAGGACAGGAAAACTTGGAGGAACATTGTCCATGGGGTCGCGATGGGTCGGACCTGACTTTGCAACTAACAACAAAGTCTTGTAGTGCTTGTTTACAACACAACTAAACAAGTATACCAGGACATGGCTTTATTCACACTAAGGCTTTATAATCCCAGGTTTTTTGAAAGAGTGTGTACTATATTTGTTTCATTCTGCAACATAGTGATATGAGTACCGTATCAAATCTGTGAAATATGGTTGCAAATTAATATTCAAATTCCAAGCGGAAATCTGCTCTGTTAATCTAATACAAAATCTCTTATTTAGCAATGCATTTTTTAAACTGTATTTTTAAGTACATGCAAATTAAACTAATAAATTATCCTTTTCCCGCATGGAGATTTACCTTAGCACTCAATAAAATGGGATGAAATTATGAGTTATGTAAACAAATCACTTTTTTAAAAAAGTCAGAATGCCAATCCTGATTTAGATGAGCCACCATCATGGGATAAATCCTATGCAATCCAGTCATTATAACAATTCAAATAAACAAACAAACAAATAAATAAATAAGAACTTTTCTAAGAATAATAGTCATGGGAAAAATGGAAATTATTATACTTTCCTTAATACCATAATCTTAAACCAACATCTATAGCCAGTTGTATATGTATCTTTCTGATTGTGTCCGTATAATATCCAGAAACCTCAAAACACCCAAGGTCAGGATATTGTTTTTATTAACCATTAAAATGTACAATTTTGGAGAAATGCTTAGTTTATATAACTGTAAAAAGTTTTTTTTTTCTTTCTTTCCCTTTAACTCCATTTTTATTCCTGGCAGCTGCCTGACCAAGTCCCTTAAGTTTTCCTGGCAACAATTCCAGAAGTGGTTGGTTATTGCCCCCTTCCTAGGGCTCAGATAGGGTGACTGGTTCCAAGCCTGCCCAAGTTGGTTTCATGGCTAAGATCTTTGCATTCAGAACTAACTAACTGGTTCTCATCCAATAATTTTTTTTTTGTCTTTAATTTCCATTTCCTTCTGGGATTACCTCATTAGTCCTGTCTTCCATAACAACATTTTGCAATGAATGCTTTATAAACTCTCAATGTACTAGACTTTCAGCCTAATTGTTCCTTCCAAAATTCTACAGATCATCAAAGATGCTAGTTTCCTTAATCATTGCCATCTGTAAGAGACACCCTTCTAGCAGAAAAATTGAAACTCCTACAATGAAGGAATGGGTTGTGAAGATATCAAGATTGGATAGAAATGGCAAAACTGACCTCTTTGGTCAGGGACAAAACAATAAGTACTTTACAAAAGATTATGGACTTTCGTTTGCTGAATATTGAAAAAGTAAAATGTAAATTAATGGATTTGATGATTGAAAAAGGATTAAATAAGGCGTTGAAGATATTTTTGTAATTCCAAAGCAGAAGGGAGATACTAACTATTAAAAAGGTTGTGAATCATTCCTCCTCCCTCCCTTCTTCCTTCCTTCCTCTTTCCTTCCTTCCTCTTTCTTTCTTTTATTTCTCTTTCTTTCCTTCCTTCCTTCCTTCCTCCCTTTTCTTTCTTTCTTTCTTTCTTTCTTTCTTTCTTTCTTTCTTTCTTTCCTTCCTTCCTTCCTTCTTTCTGTCTTTCTTTCCTTCCTTCCTTTTCTTTCTTTCTTTCCTTCCTTCCTTCCTTCCTTTCTTTTTTCTTTCTTTTTTCCTTCCTTCCTTCCTTCCTTTCTTTCTTTTTCCCTTTTTCCTTTTTTCCACTTTTCCATTTCTTCTTTTCTTTATAACTTTCCTTTTTCATATTTTTTTCTTTACATTCCTCTTTTATTTATGTGAAAATTTTCAATAAAACTATATATGTAATAGACTAAATAACACTATTTCTTCTACTTGAGGTATAGCTCAAGTCTGGATGAAAGATGTTTCACCCAGCATTAGATGAAGTCTCTTTCTTACTTTCCTGCTTTTATGTCTATGGAGATTCTCAGTCATCCAGGTCATGATTGTCCCAAAGGTGCTTTGTCAAGAGGCAACTGGAGTTTCTGGCTTTTCTTTGAAGACGTTTCACTTCTCATCCAAGAAGCTTTTTCAGCTCTGACTGGACGGTGGGGAATGGAAGGATTTATACTCCTTGCAGACAGCTGGTTATTTGCATTCTTCTAGAGAGTCATTGAGGCCACTTGGAGGTTTATTTGTGTCCTTAGGAGCACCTGGAGCCTTCTTGGAACTGTTAAATTGTTCCATTCCCCACCATCCAGTCAAAGCTGAAGAAGCTTCGTGGATGAGAAGTGAAATGTCTTCAAAGAAAAACGAAAAAGTCCAGTTGCCTCTTGAAAAAAGCACCTTTGGGTTTCCTGCTTTTACTAAAATTATTTTGGCAAGAAGAAGAAGACAACAGCTACATATAAAGTTCCTGCTTAGATGTATTATCATATTCCATCCATCCCTGTTTCATCCATTTACATTTCTCCCAAGTGCTCAAATAATAACAATAAACAGAGAGAAGAAGACTAACAATGCCCTTTAGTTACCCTCTGCTTTGTTGCTGTTAAATAGTGGGAAAGCAAATCCCAAAATTGTATGCTGGCACCAATGCAAGGATTGGTCATACAGATGGTATGCTAGAGGTCAATAGCCAAGAATTAGCACAGATTTCTAGGTTAGCATAATTCAGATTATTCAAATAATGGTGACTTTGACAGTCAAGCACGTGTAGACATGGCTAGGAACCAAGAGAGGAAATAAATCAGTCTTGATTATCTGCTTAAAACTCCTGTAAATTCCTAATCCATGTGCCCCAAGGAACCGCCAACTCCCAATCAGTACAAATGCCGCACACAAAGCCAATCTAATTTGACACCAAGTAACCTGTTGCGATGTCGACAGATGGCTTCAGACCAGAGGAAAGGCAAAGTTGACAGTGACATTTTGAAGCGGTCTCAGATTAACATCTGCAGCCTCTGATGGGTGCTTGACAGATCATCTTGGCAAAGAAAGTACGAAAATTGAGTAGGTCTTTCCCTCTCTCTTTTTGTGAGCTGAATAGTTCCCTTTTCAGACAATAGGTACAGCTGGGAATACTTTTGGCTCCAGACAACAACCGATAGATACTTAGCCAAAGATTTGGCAGTGAAACTCTATTTTGAGGAAAAAGCGAGGGGGAAAAAAACTCATCAACTTCTAATAGTTTCAACAAAGAGTACAATTTGTCTTTCAAATGTGTTTTGGTATGTTTCTCACCAGAGTCTCAGCTTTCAGATATATATGAAATAATTCCCTCTTTTCACACTCACTGGTGAAAATTTGCTATGATGGGCAGTATATTTTGTTAAGAAATATGGTTAACCCATTCTATAACTTACATGAATGATTGTATTGGCTTCTATACCACCAAATCTTGTTTGTGACCCACATCTTGTTTTATTTTAGCAGGTTGTGGAACTTTGTTTTGCTGAGGTGAATTATTATTTTTTTAAGGACTTCCTTCTCATACTGTTTCCCCAGCACATAAATGCAATGACTGAAACTAATCATTTATCTATTGAAGATAATCAGGAATTTAAGCTAATTATGAGAAAAAGTGAGTTAATTTACAGGAACTATATAGGGACACAGATGGTGGTGTGATTCAGCCGGTTTGGGCCAATTCAGGCAAACCGGTAGTTAAATTTCTGGCTGGCCCCACCCCTTCCTGCTCTGCCCCTTCCAGGAGTCCCTGAGTGCTTCCTGTCACACCCCCTGGCCATGCCCACCATGGCCACACCCACCCAGCCAGGTCATTAGGGCAGAGAACTGGTTGTTAAATTATTTGAATCCTCCCACTGGATACAGACAATAGTGCACCTAGCCAACAATATCCTACCAGGGGTAGCAATTGTATTTCAATCATAAATAATTAAATGCAACCAATAAATAGTTAGGGAAAATAATTAAATGCAACCAATAACCAGGAAAAAGAAAAGGGCAATATTTTTGGATGATTTGGCATTAGTTTTGAATAGCCGTTCAAAAGTACGAAAAGATGAGTAGATAAAGTAGGTGTCATTTTGGTGGGAACGTTACAATGATCTGTGCACCTTTGGCATATAGCCATGCTGTCCACATGACCACAAAAATGTCTTCAGTCAATGGTGGTTCCCTCTGCCAAGAAATGGAGATGAGCACCATACTCTTCCATTCCCCACCATCCAGTCAGAGCTGTTTAGAATTTCAATATCTCCATGGCAAGGTCACAGAATGATGAAAGATGTAGTCTGAAATTTCTGAAGGGCACTTGATTGTCTTCAGCTGTATTGCATTCAAAATTAGAAGAAATTGGTTTTTTAAAAGATGTGAACGTACACACTCTCTCTCTCTGAAGAAGCTTCTTGGACGAGAAGCAAAAGGTCTTCAAAGCAAAACAAGAAAGTCCAGTTGCCTCCTGAAAAAGCACCTTTGGGACAACCATGACCTGGATGACTGAGACTCACTACAGACCATACCATAGAATCCAACACAATTGGACAGGGAAACCTTTACCTTTCTAATTTTGGATAGCATTTTTTCTCCACTCTTCCTGATTTTTCAGTACCCTTCCTAAACGGAGATGTAACTCCAATAGTGGAGAATATTTGTAGCTCAAGGTTGAAATGAATGGTCCTTGGTGTTCTCTGAGCTTCTAACTATTGCCCATATATTAAGTTACTAAGGAATGGTGATGCGTAGCAGATGTAAGAGTGTATCTTTTAAAAAACAGCAATCAGCCTGGCTTATTAAAGTATATCAATTTCACTGTGGCTACTTAGGATTGTGCTGCCTTTAAAAGGTAAAGGTAAAGTTTCCCCTCGCACGTATGTGCTAGTCGTTCCTGACTCTAGGGGGCGGTGCTCATCTCCATTTCTAAGCCAAAGAGCCAGCGCTATCTGAAGACGGCTTCATGGTCATGTGGCTGGCATGACTAAATGCCAAAGGCACATGGAACGCTGTTACCTTCCCACCAAAGGTGGTTCCTATTTTTCTACTTGCATATTTTACACGCTTTTGAACTGCTAGGTTGGCAGAAGCTGGGAGAAGTAACGGGAGCTCACCCCGTTACGCGGCACTAGGGATTTGAACCGCTGAACTGCTGACCTTTCGATCGACAAGCTCAGTGCCTTAGCCACTGAGCCACCATGTTCCTTTGTGCTGCCCTTACAGATCAAGTAATATAAACATGGAGGCTATGTGTGTGCCGAAACATGAGTATAGTAACAGCACTTACTTGCAGTTCATTGAAGAAACCTTGTCTTTTTCTTTTCTTTTTTTTTTTTATTTGAAATTTTATTTATTTATTTTTAAACATAAAACACATCTTTTTAGAGCAAGGGTTTGATCCGGTATAAAATAAGAATAAGTTCCAAATTTCATCCATTAACATCTTAAAGAAAAGAAGACAAAAAAAAAAAAAAGGGGGGGGGGGGAAGAGAACAAATTTAAACCCAATTTTTGTCCTTCAGTCTAACATCTTATTCTAGCATTCAACATTCTACTATGTATCTCCCTAAATCTTAAACTCCAAATCTAAACACCTCTTTATAATATTCATTTATCATTTTAACCATCAGTATTTCATATATTTTCCTTACTTCAAAGACCCAAAGCAAATCAATGTTTCTTTTGAATCACATCTAATGATCAACATAAAATATTTGACTCCTCTCTTAAAAACATGTTAAAAATGTTTTTAAGAAACCTTGTCTTTTTCCAGCTTTCTGTATGCACCTAAACAAATGAGTCCATTTCATAAAACAGCCAAATTATTTGTTGCTTTGCTTGCCTGCTTGTGTGCGACTCTCATGGAACCAAGAAAAAGGGAGCATTAATGAGTAGAAGAGAAGTATTGTGCTTGCCCTTAGGTGAGGTCTGAGTGTGCCTTCCAAAACTTTTTTAAATCTTGGACAGTCACAGTCCTAGCATTTATAGGATGGCAGCCATTCAACAAAGGTGCACTTCAACCTGTATGTCCTCTTACGTCAAAATATTCTCAGTAGCTAGTCTGGACTTGTGTATCTCATAATTTAATTGGGGAATTTTGTGAAGGTCTTGTAAAAATGTTTTGAGCTGAGTTAAGGACTCATCTAAACTGCTTCTCTAATATTTCGCACAAGGAGATTGATGCAGATGAGGAAACCAAAGCTGTTTTGTTTAGGTTTTGCAGCTAAAAGCATTTATTAATTGGTCAAAACACAACTTGATATTGTCAGGCTATTGGATGTTCTCCCAGTGACTGTTGCATTAACAGAGGCCTTGAACATCAGGAAATGAAAGGCAGAGAAAACCACCTGCAGACACAATGGATTTCTCCCAGAGTGATAAGTATGTTAAGCATTTAATATCTAATTTGACCTCCCCATGGTTTCTCTAGTATATTTTTACTTTGAAAACTCTTGACTGATTAAAGTTTATGTATTGAGTGTTCAGATATTTTTTTTTCCCCCTGGATGTTATAATTATTGATTGCTAGACGGATTGTCTGCTTGCGAACTATTTAAAGAAGAGAATAAAAGTTGGTAGGAATTCGCCAAACATTGCAAAAATACACATTGTGAAGGGAAAAAAAAGAAATAGACATTTTTTTAGATTAAACTGGATTTGGCATTTTATCCATCTACTGAGTCCTTTTCACCTTTATATCATCTATCTCTATGCATCTCTAGCTCTACTTATCATCTATATCTGTATATCATAGATAGATAGATAGATAGATAGATAGATAGATAGATAGATAGATAGATAGATGATAGGTAGGTAGGTAGGTACCATATTTTCCCGAAAATAATACCCCGTCTTATATTTTATGGAACCCTGAAATAAGCACTTGGATGTATTGACATGTGCTCAAAAGCCCAATTGGGCTTATTATCAGGGGATGTCTTATTTTGGGGAAAATAGGGTAGGTAGGTCTAGGTCTAGGTCTAGGTCTAGGTCTAGGTCTGGTCTAGGTCTAGGTCTAGGTCTAGGTCTAGGTCTGGTCTAGGTCTAGGTCTAGGTCTAGGTCTAGGTCTAGGTCTGGTCTAGGTCTAGGTCTAGGTCTAGGTCTAGGTCTGGTCTAGGTCTAGGTCTAGGTCTAGGTCTAGGTCTGGTCTAGGTCTAGGTCTAGGTCTAGGTCTGGTCTAGGTCTAGGTCTAGGTCTAGGTCTAAGTCTAGGTCTAGGTCTAGGTCTAGGTCTAGGTCTAGGTCTAGGTCTAGGTCTAGGTCTAGGTCTAACTATCTCAATGCTGTGACTGGCCCAAGTTCACCCAAATAGTTTTCATGCCTAAGGGAGGCCTAGAACTTGTAGTTTCCTTTCATGTTGCTCAGAATTATATCTCTCTACTCTTTTTTAAAAACAACAACAACAACAACACTATTTCTTTCCTTTCTTCCTTGATTTAAAAAATGTTCTTGAGCAATTGGCAGGCAGTATTTTATAATGTAAGTCTTGCATTGACTCTGCCATACAAGGAACTTTCTTTTTTAAGTATCTGCTTTATAGATCATTTGCATGAAAAGAGGCGGTGGATTTTTTTTTTCCTTCTTTGATTTTTGTTACAAACATTTAATACAATATTGTCTACAGTGATTGCCCTCATGAGATATCCAGGTAAATGTGGCTGAAGCGCCTTGAAATCCTTTCTGGGTCAGTAAAAAAGGAAATCTCTCCTAAAACATATTAAAATTCTGCTGCAATCTTTCATCCTAAAGAAGAAGGAAAAAAAGCCCCACAATTAACTTCTATCTCTGGTCAACACGTTGTTGAATATACACAACATTTCTTAAAATTTCCATCATAAATGCATTTTTTGTGAGATATGAACACATCAAAATTTCACTTTGTGTTTCTAAGTTGGAGTTGCACAACTTTAGAAAGCTTTGTTGCACCTTCTTAATCTCATTACCCATTACTATTATTCTTCTCTTCCTTTAAGGTAAAGGCTCCCCTTGCACATATGTGCTAGTTGTTCCTGACTCTAAAGGGCAGTGCTGATCTCCGTTTCAAAACCGAAGAGCCAGCACTGTCCGAAGACGTCTCCGTATTCATGTGGCTGGCATGACTAAATGCCAAAGGAACACGGAACGCTGTTACTTTCCCACCAAAGGTGGTCCCTATTTTTCTACTTGCATTTTTACCTGCTTTCAAACTGCTAGGTTGGCAGAAGCTGGGACAAGTAATGGGAGCTCACCCCGTTACGCGGCACTAGGGATTCAAACTGCTGAACTCTCAACCTTTCGATCGACAAGCTTGGCGTCTTAGCCTTTGAGCCACCACGTCCCCTTCTCTTCTTTACTAGTATCTCTTCCTACTTATTACTATAACCATGTTGCTTGTATCTTTCAATTTATATTGTTTTTATTTGCTTCCTAGTACAATTTGATAGCTTATTAGTTACCTATCAGTAACTGTTGTATCTTTTTATTCTTGATGAATGTATTTTATTCTCCTTATGTACACTGAGAGCATACACCAAAGACAAATTCATTGTGTGTCCAATCACACTTGGCCAATAAAGAATTATTTTCTATTCTATTCTATTCTATTCTATTCTATTCTATTCTATTCTATTCTATTCTATTCTATTCTATTCATGTAATCATAACTGATAGAATAAATATACACTATGTCTACAAGCCTTTTTTGTTTAATTCATTTGTCTTCATGGGGGTAAAAGGAATCAAAATATCTACTTCTATTTTATTGAAAATGTTTTCTCCTATTGCTTTCCTGAATCCATAGATTAAAGCCAAGTCTTTTTTCTCTGGCAATTTTAGCAGAGGGAATGTCTCAACCAGGGCATCTGTGTGCAAGATATTCATCAAGAGAATATCTTTGCTGTTGTAAAGCAAACTAGGATGTCTATCACATCATCGCCATCTTTGGGCATGCAAACAATCGGTTGTCCTGTCCTGAGGCTAATGCAGCTCATGAAACTGCCTTCCAAATTTGGTCCCAATTTATGCATACTTTTAAAAGGATGAATAAAATTTAAGAGCTAGCATACTGCATTGATCATTAAAACAAAATGAAACTCCCTATAAGAGGCTGTGCCTTTTATATCCAGACAGCTGCTTCTCCCATAGAGAATTAATTGGAGTCAGTGGAACTAAAAAAAACCTGGGAAATCTATTTTTCTGAATTACAGGGAACATTCGTGGTCATGATAAAATAATGGAAATATTCGTCAGACGACAGTCAGTAGGACAGTACCAGCATCACTTTTTTACCCTATAGAAGGGATCTGCAACCTTAAACATTCAAAGAGCCATTTGGACCCGTTTCCCACAGAAAAGAAAACACCGGGAGCCACAAAACCCTTCCCGTGCCTGACTATTTCTTGAGCAGCCACAAAACTAGCATATGTAGTTGAATTAAACATTCTGTTTTCTTCTGAAACTTTTCTTTTCTTGGATTTATCCATGGTTGGCCTACCGGGGGTTGAAAATCCCAATAAATCATGTACCGGCAGGTGTTGCACATTGGTGGTTGTGACGCATATTTTGAATGACAGGGAGCCACAGCAGAGGGGTGAAAGAGCCACATGCGGCTCCAGAGCTGCAGGTTGCTGACCCCTGCCCTTTAGGATGTGCCTTCCTCTTTTTTTCAATTGCCTCATTTAATGAAATAAACCTCATTTATTTACTACAATCAACACAATGGAACCCAATGTGAATCAAGCAAAGGAAAACACAGTCAATATCCTATAGCAGTGTTAGTGAACCTTTTCAGCACCGAGTTCTGAAACAGGGGTGCGTGCGCGCTTGCTGGAAACCGGAAGAGCTGCCTCCTGGTGTGCATGCACACGCCGGGAAGGTGATCTTCCAGATTCCAACCCATACATGTGCACCAGCCACCTGGTCTTCTGGTTTCTGGCACGTGAAGCCCAAATTCATGTTCATTGTGTCAATGACACTATCTAACCATTTCATCCTCTCCCATCCCCTTCTCCTTTTGCCTGTCAACCCTGAAGATGGCCTGACTGAGGCCATTTTGAGACTTCAGTGCTGACACACTGGAGCTGAGGCATAGGGAGGGGGCAATAGAGCCTCAACTGAGCCTTGGTAGTACAGTGGTCTAAAGCACCCTGTTATTAAGACCAGCTGCCTGCAATTTCTGCTGGTTCGAATCTCTCCAAGGCTCAAGGTTGACTCAGCCTTCCATCCTTTCTAACGTAGGTGAAATGAGGACCCAGTTTGTGGGGGCAATAAGCTGACTTTGTATAAAATATACAAAAGTATGAAGGCTATTGCTTAACGCACTGTAAGCCGCCCTGAATCTCCGGAGAAGGGCGGCATATAAATCAAATTAAAAAAAAATAGAGATAGTTGGGGCTTTATAGTCAAAACAAAATACTTTCTCTTGGGAACCAAGGACATCTCTGCAGGTGTTCAGAAGGAGGGGACTGAGGTCACCTAGCAACTGGACTGTATCCTAATTGGACCATGTGACTGGTTGTTTTGGGAAAGTGACAAACTTCTACTTTTAATTAAGTGAAAACCGCAGGAATATTCAGAGTCGGTTTTCACCAGCCTGTGCCAATATGACATATCCAATAAACTTATTCTTTGAGGAATTTACCTTTTGTTTGTTATCGGTATGATACTTGGGACCCTGACATTAACTTCAATCTTAACATCAGGATCTTTTCCAATGAATCCTCTCTTCTCATTTTGTGGCCAAAGTTTTTGAGCTTCAGCTTCAGTATCTGCCCTTCCAAAGAAGAATCAGAGTTGATTTCCTTTAGGATTGACTGATTTGATCTCCTTGCAGTCCAAGGGACTCTCAAGAGTCTTCTCCAGCATCACAATTTGAATGCATCCATTTTTCAGCGCTCAGTCTTCCTTATGTTCCAACTAGTTAGGTGGTAGCTACTGTATTTTTCGGAGTATAAGACGCATCTTAGTTTTTGGGGAGGAAAATAAGAAAAAAGCTGATTGGCGGGTGGATCAGCCTCCTGGAATACCCCCAATCAGCTGTTCCCAGAGGTGAATTTTAGCAACAGTTTCCTTGGTTGTGAGCTCTGTGCCTTGCTTTTTTTTTTTTTTTTTTGCTTTTTTTTTCCTGCCTCTGAAACTTTTAAAACTCCGTTTCAGAAAAAAACTTTCTTTTCTGCCTCTGAAAGCCTCCAAAACAGAGCTTCAGAAAAAAAGCCTCTGAAACTCTGTTTGGGGGCTTCTTTTCTGAAGCTTCGTTTCTGATGCTTTTTTCAGCCTCTGAAACCTTCATTTGAGAAGCTGGACAGGGCTACATTCGGAGTATAAGACGCACCCAGATTTTCACCCTCTTTTTTGGGGGAAAAAGGTGCATCTTATACTCTGAAAATACAGTAGTTTAAATTGAATTGGAAGGGCCTCCCTCAATGTAAGAGTGGGGATATTAGAATAGCTATTTGTTAAAGGAAGATGTGCAAGGTTTCTTATGTGAGTTTTGTTTTATACATCCTTACTATGAAACCTAACCAGTAATGATAGTTCCGCTAAGTGTACTAATTTGCTTAGGTTGCCCAGAATACGTTTCAACAACTAATAAGATCTATTTAATTATTGTTGGTGCTATTTTGTATTCATCCTTCACTTTATATGAAGTCACTTTATATACCGTGACTGTATTTATATGATATTTCTTGAGAAGATAAGTATTTCAATTCATTTTTTTTTTTTTACTAAACTCAAAATGTATATAAATATAGCCGACTGTGCTTTTTCTGGCAGAAATAGCTAATATATATGATAAGAAATTAATTAACCATGCCATATTTCTTCAAAATAGATACTGTCTTTTCTGGTCATTTGACTTTCGTTTTTAACTGGAGTGGGCTAAAATGAGATTGTCTCTACCATATTTTATACAAAGATGTCACTTCTTGGCTTTTATTCATGCAAAAATAAAAATGATTTACAAAGAAAAGGACTTCAAAAATGTAATAGCCTAGATTAAAATGCAGTCTCTTTTATTATGTGAATTAATTTTAATATTACATTACCTACTGCTATTATTTTAATAGTTCACACTAATGACACTTGAAATAATTCTATTCATATCTTGTATATAATTGATTGGTGTGTAGATGAAATAAAAGAGTTTATTTTCTGCTGGAGGTCAAAGGGCTATCATAATGCAACCTTTGGAGTCATTTTAGGAATTCCATAATAAAAAGGAACGTATGGGAGGGGGAATCTGACAGTGTATAGTTTCCTTCTGTTTTATTTTCTAAAGATAGATTAGGAAAAAGTCAAGGACTTGGAACAGGGGTTCTGTACTGATCAAATGACATCATACTGGCCTTGCAGTTCCAAATAATTTCAATATATCCTTCAAGACAGGAACTGCTACTTCAGAAAGAATAATATATCACTTATTTGTGCTTGAATTGGTAGAGTGCTTATGTTTACCATAACTGATCTCTGAATAGGTCTGAAAATGCCATCAAAAGAGTCCAGAACTGTCTTTAGTACATTTTAAATTGGGAAGGTAGAATAAGTGGTTATCTGGACATGCTACGTACGATCTAATGTAGCCCCTCCATTAAAACGATTTCATCAGGAGCACAGTGGCATGAGTGATTCGACCAGTGATGAAATCCAAATTTTTTTACTACTGGTTCTGTGGGCGTGGCTTGGTAGGCGTGGTGTGGCTTGGTGGGCATGGCTTGGTAGGTGTGTCAGGGGTAGAATACTGCAAAATCTCCAGTCCCACCCCACTCCAGGGGAAAGATACTGCAAAATCTCTATTCCGACTCCACTCTGGGGCCAGCCAGAGGTGGCATTTGCTGGTTCTGCAAACTACTCAAACTTTCTGCTACCTGTTCTCCAGAACCTGTCAGAACATGCTGGATTTCACCCCTGGATTGGACGCTAGGCATGAGGTTAACAGCTCCACGTTTGAGACCCGAGAGCTGCTATGGGGTGGGATTGAGCTCACGTCCTTCCCTCCAGTCTCTGCCGGGAACATGAAAGGAGACCCTCAACTGGGTGTCCTCAGGGCAATGGCTGTGTCATCGGGTAATCATTTCAGTCTGGAAGTGTCTTGGTGCTTCTGACATGAGTGCAACCCCCCACACACACACACACAAAAGTTGCATCCGTGAATCAAGAATATCCTGAATCCTTTATGCCCTCAAAAGGATAAAGGATCCTTCAGTGTAGATTCTGAGGTTATCTAATGACTGCAGAAGGAAAAGAGCCTTGGTGGTTAGAATCAGCGATGGTACTCACTTACTTTTCCTACCGGTTCACAAATGTGAGCTTGCGTGCACTCACACATGTCCTCGTCCACATATGCGCCCGTCCTTCCATGCATGCACTTTGCTGGCATACGCACCTTCCTTGCATGCGCCCGGCCTCAAAAACATGCCTAAATAGGATGGTATAGAGCTGGGGTGGGGGGTGGGCAGAGGGGCACCCACAATTTCTGCTACTGGTTTGGGCAAACTGGTCGAACCATCTGAATACTACCTCTGGTTAGAATGCAGTTTTACAGACTAAATGTCTGTGGAGATTCTCAGTCATCCAGGTCATGGTTGTCCCAAAGGTGCTTTTTTCAAGAGGCAACTGGACTTTCTTGTTTTTTTCTTTGAAGACGTTTCGCTTCTTTGAAGATGAGAAGTGAAAGGTGTTCAAATAAAAAACAAGGAAGTTCAGTTGCCTCTTGAAAAAAAAAGCACCTTTGGGATATTACAGGCTAACTCTGCCCACAGCCTGGAGTTCTATCCTGATGAGATCAAGGTTGATTCAATCCTTCCGTCAAGTCAGTAAAATGGGGACCCAGATTGTTAAGGGCAATATGCTGACCTTGTAAAACTTCCAGAGAGTGACTTTCAAATGTCCAGTTCAAGGGGAGTACTCCAAATATGTTGTTCAAGATAAAAAAAAAAAACAAAGAACCATACTGTTATTATTTATTAAATCTATATGGTTGGTTTTCATGGTGGAGACATCTGTTGTGGTCCACCAGCAGCCTGCAGAGCTGGCAGCGGAGTCGGACAGTGAGGAGGCTGGGGAGGAACATGGGCCAGTTACAGAGTCTGGGGAAGGCCTGGATGAGGGCTCTGTGTCAGAGGCAGAGATGGGGCCAGGGCCATCTGGGAGTGATGTGCGGACTTCAGAGCCCCCAGAGTCAGACAGCAGAGAGGCAGAAGAACAGGAGGAGCCTGTTTCTAGTGCCCGCATGCGCAGAGCTGCCAGAAGGCAAGAGCAGATAAAGCAAAAGGAATGACTTGGAAGTAAGGCCAGAAGATGATTGGACCCTCCCATAAGGCTTAAAAGAGAAACAAAGGCACTTGGGCCTTTTTTCAGGAAAGCAACGTTGCTAACTCTATTTCCAGTTGGTATCTCTTGTTTGTTTCTGAACTTCGTGGGGCTTTGCCAAGTAAGGCCTTTGGCAGGGTGTCAAAGAAGATAAAGGTTGGTGATTATCCCAAAGGACTTCTTCCTAAGGACTTCTTTTGAAACTAATTGGGACTCAGCTGGGAATGAGTGTAATTCTCAGCTATTACAATAAAATAGGTTTGTTTGGGACTAATTGTGTCTTGTAATGACTCAGTAAGCCTAGGTCACAACACTATGGAGTGATATATAAGTCTAAGTGTTATTGCTATTGCTAAAAGGGCTTCTGATTCTGGTTTTGCTAACAGAAATCTATGAAAGAACCAGAGGAAAAGATATGCAAAAGTGACTATTCTTTGATGAGAATGTTCCTGAAAAATCCAGAATATTCTTTTTTTCCCCCTTGGGATCACTCTTCTGTGGTATTCAAAAATATTTTGTCCTGAACAGAGGTTTATGAATGTCTTCATGGGCTAGAAAATGCATGAAAAAACTTTGTTTTTGTGATTTAGTCTGCCTGCATTACAGCATTTATGTAGGTGTAATAGTCATATGTTATTCTTATTGTCACACGTACAAAATTTCAAAAAGTAATTGAATCTATTAATGGAACATTAGACTCTGAACTTTCCTTGAACTCTTCATTGATTAAAAGATAGAATTTAATGCAAATCCTTAACATATTTTTAGTTCTTAGCTAGTTTCACAATCATTTATCTTTTAAGGAAACCTGTTGTATTGTCATCATGATTACCATCCTCATCATTTCTTGACTTTGATTTAAGAATTGGCCAGATTTTGAAAGCAGCTCTCCTTAAAAATGCAAGGACACAGAATAAAATGCATGCTTTAAATCAAACTTTGATGAGGTCCCTGCTATGGTAATAGATTTAGATATTCACCATTATAAATTAAAACCTAGGAAAAGACATATTATTTTATTAAATTAAATTGCAGGAGGGATAAGCCGAAAAAAAATTCTCTATTATTTATCAAAGCACTTTAGTCAATTATGATTATGGGAGTATGTTCTCCATAAGGAAAAGAAATAATTGAAATAACCACCATTCTGAAAGTTGAATGAGATTGCCTATAGTTGGTTTGTGTGCTACAGTGATGACCTGTGGTTGCAATCATCTGTTGGTTGTTTCAGAGAAACTTATTTCTGTTTCAGGATTTTTCTGATCATCCTTTTCATAGCATACATTTATTGTGCTGTAGTTGGTTGAGTGGTCAGAATACTTGCTATAGTGGCAGTGTTTGGAAGAAATATCCATCTGGTTCAGTTCCAAGCTGGGAGAAAGACACTGGAAACATGGAGGATGATTGGAAAGATGGTTTATTGATGAAGGAGAACCACATGGGTTTGTGATTCTGGGCAGCTGACAAAATGGAGTTGAGAGTGGTTTTTTTTTTTTTTTAATACCTTCTCTTTGCACTTGAGTTTTGTGAGAGAAAAATTCTCTCCCAGTTGATGTGCCTATTAATGACCTTTGGCTTAGATAATTGAATAAGCCAATCAGAGCGCAGCTCCTAGCTTTGAATCTCCCGGGCTTTTCTAACTGCCACTGAGACAGTATATAAGGAGCTGCTAGCCAGCAAGCAACTCAGTTCGGGGTCAGAGGCAGAGCTGAAGTCACTAAAGCCTCCTCCTTCTGAGGAAGGAAGACCCGGACTCCAATTGCACAGAGCAATTGCAGAAAGAGCTGACCGGACACTGCAAAAGGAAACTGACTACTGATATTCTTTTAATAGACTTTGTTTTATTTAAATAAAAACAGTTTAGTTTAAACTCTTCTGAGACTTGTCTTTTGGTGAATTGTAAAGAGATAAGGTTGTGGTCTACCAACCCTCCATAACAAGTTTTTTGTTCCTGTGCAAGAATATGTTTTCTATTGGCTGTTGTCAGACTCACATGAGGCCATGTAGGGGTTATGTAGGGGTCATAGTTGGCTCTATAGGCCAGGGGTCACACTTTGAGTTAAACACTCAAAGAGCCATTTGGACCCGTTTCCCACAGAAAAGAAAACACTGGGAGTCACAAAACCGTTCCTGTGCCTGACTATTTCCTGAGCGGCCACAGAACTAGCATATGTAGTTGAATTAAAATTCTGTTTTCTTCTGAAACTTTTCTTTTCTTGGATTTATCCATGGTTGGCCTACCGGGGGTTGAAAAGCTCAATAAATCATGTGCTGGTGAGTATCACACATGTAATATTGTGAGCAACAGGGAGCCGCAGCAGAGGGATGAAAGATCCACATGCAGCTCCAGAGCCTTAGGTTGCTGACCCCTGCTATAGGCAAAGTACAAATCCTAGGTGTTTGTCTGAGCTAAGTTTGTTTGAAGTTTGGACTGCTCTGAGGTTGATGCAATGAACGGGATTGTCTTCTGAAAGGATGTTGCGGTAATTCCTATTGTGGCTTAACGGCTTTCGTCCTGTTTCGGCTCTTGGGTGAGGGTATTTGCTTATGAATAGAGCTATCTAGATACTTGTCTTCTTTCAATAAGCTCTTTATCTCTTAAGTGCTGACATCTGCTGTGGGCTATTAAGGAAAGTGGGGGTTGCTTTCTGCCTCTTAAAAACCATGTTTCTCCGTTTCTCCCTTTGGGAAATATAATAATCTGTCTTTTTCAATATTCCTCAAAATATTCCATTCTTCTAGGAGTGATGGGGGAGTGGCTTCCCACAGCAGCAAGCATGCAATCACAACCCAAAATTCCACTCAGGGAATCTCATAGCGTGTAACAGATATACATACTTATACATATTTATTTGTATGTATGTATGTATATGTACACACACACACACACACACACACACACACACACACACACACTGTCAATTCTTTTAAGTGCAGTAGAATAAAGGTAATAAAATTACAGCCTCACTTATCTGCAAATCGCAAAATCAGAGTTTCTTTTTTTTCCCTATCGCGAGCACAAAATCCAAAAGCAATTTCTAACTAGAAACCACATTTGATGTATTCTTTGATTAAAGCAGGTAATTTGCCCATCTCAGCTAGCTTCATAAAACATGTAAAGGGTTAGATCAGTTTTTTTTTTCTTCAGATGGTGTTTAATGATTTTCCAATTCAAACTCTAATTGATTTGGTTCCATTGGGGGGAAAAGGTTCATTCAAATGCAGCCAATTTTACATCACTAGATCTTTCCCTCTTGATCAGGGAATCTGGCATCTGTTCATCTAGATCTTTGTATATCTGGTTCTGCAAGCTGAACAAGTTGGTAAGCCCTGGGTTATATGACGTGGATCTCTGAATATGTTTTGTTAGGAAATAATGTAGGAAGAATCAATAAGCTCCATTCAGATAACTGTACCATCTGAGATGAATGTCTAAGTTTAATAAAGAAATAGGAAGGATGGAATCCAATGAGTTGCTTATTTGTATAGTTGTTCTGACCCAGGCCCCAAACACAACAAATAATAAATAAGTAACTTTATTGTCATTGTACGTGTATACACAGTATACCCATACAATGAAATTCACTTAACACCCAAAGACCAGGTCCAACACACATAACAATCCACAAACACACCTCCACCCACCACAATTCTCCACCCCTAAACCACCCAAACATCCACACAACAGACCAAGTAGTACTGTCCAACAGCTCACTGATGGTGGCCCTTTAGTTCATTGTTGAGTGCAATTATAGCTCTGAGATAAAAACTATTCAGAAAATGTGTGGTCCAAGTTTTAATTGTTCTGTATCTTCTGCCAGAAGGCAACAGTCCAAAAAGATTGTAAGCAGGATGGGAAGAGTCTCTGAGAATATTTTGCAACTTTCTCAAACAGCGAGATTTGAAGATGTCATCCAGGGCTGGTAGCTGGAGCCCGATGATATTCTGGGCAGTTTTAATGATTCTCTGTAGAGCTTTTTTGTCTGCTACAGCACTGACAAATCCTCTATCATTGAAGCAATGATTCCTTTATTAGGAGTGCCAGCAGCCCCGGCAAAAAGTTTCTCTTTCACTGCAGGCTAACAAGTCTGTCTGGCAGGAACAGAGGAAAAATTAATTAGTAAAATATATAGATACCTATTGAGATATAAGATGGAAGATGAAGTCGTTAAGGAAACAATGATTTAATGGGCAAAGTATTTCAGACATAATATAAAACTGGAGAGATGGGGAAAATGTGGCAAATATAAAATCGACTATGTCTGCGGCATTCAAGAAAAACCAGTTTAAGATGTTTTATAGATGTCACCTCTCTCTGGCAGGGCTCGCCATGATGTTTCTGAACAATTCACCAACATGATGGAAACGTAAACAGGCTTACAGAATGTATTACCATCTATGGTGGACATGCCCCTTTGCAAAAAAAGTACTGTGCCAAAATCAGAAAATGGTTGTAAGAAATAATTGATCAACCCATAGATTGGAAACTGGAGACGTTTCTGTTAGGAACATTTACTAGGAAATATGTTAAAGAAATACACTATCTAATTTTACATATAATAACAGCTGCAAGGATACCATATGCACAGAACTGAAAAAATGATAAGATACCAACCGAGGAAGAACTGATAAGGAAAATTCTGGACTGGACTGAGATGGACAAATTAACGAAGGAAATAAAAGAAAAAGAAGACACAGATTACTATGCAGTATGGAACAAATGGTACAACTGGCTGGAGATTAGAAATAGTAAATAAAAATGAATGAGGAAAGGTTACAAACGGATAAATGTTTGTAAAATAATTTATAGTTATAGTATTATATGTGACGGAATATAAAGAGACATGTGGGATAATGGGACAATAAGAAAATATATATTTAAAGAAGAATAAGGGAAAAAATGTAAATAAGAGAAGATTACCGCTGCAAAATTGTTGTAAAAAGGGAATATATGTTTTGTGTTTGTATATGTCATGTCCTGTAATTTTTAAAAATAATAAATAAATAAATAAAAAGTCTGTCTGGCAGGGAGATGAATAATTGTCTGCCACACCTATTCATCTCCGCCCCCTGCCTTTTATTCCCAGAGCTCGGATAGGGCTTTGCTAGCAGATGTGGCTCTTCCTTCCCAAGGATCAGCCCACGGATTTCCACTCCTCTCCTCTCCTCTGCCTTCTGTGCATCTGCCCATCAGGCAATGAACCCAGATGTTCCTTCTCTTCTTCATCAGCCACCTCCAGACCTGGGGACTGTTGACAATCCATCTGAGGGCTGATGGATGGCTCAGGCTTCATCTCTGTCTCTCTCTCTGCCAGCTCCATTCCCTTTTCCTCCTCAGAACTCTCAGATTGTCTTGATCTGACCCTGACTCCCACACTTCTTTCTCATCTGATTCAGCAGCTAGAGGGATCGGCGGCCAACAGGCCTTGACAACAGTGAAAAAAAAAAATTCTTCAAATGTTGCTGGCTATCAGGTGCAAGATTAGAGCCATAGTTCAGAAGTTTTATTGCTTAAACCTATACACAAGAATCTAGTCAACTGAAGTCCAGTACTAAGAGATTTGGTGGTAGAGTAAGAGCCATGGTGGTGCAGTGGTTAGAATGCAGTACTGCAGGCTATTTCTCCTGACTGCTGGCTGCCAGCAGTTCAGCAGTTCAGTTCTCACCAACTCAAAGTTAACTCAGCCTTCCATTCTTCTGAGGTCGGTAAAATGAGGACCCAGATTGTTGGGGGCAATAGGCTGACTCGTAAACCACTTAGAGGGGTTTGTAAGGTGGTATATAATTATATATGTCTATTGCTATTGCTATTGCTATTGCTACTAAATTGGCACCAGATAAGGGTCAATGGGATGCAGTGGCTCAGTGACTAAGACGCTGAGCTTGTCGATCAGAAAGGTCAGCAGTTCAGTGGTTCGAATCCCTAGTGCCGTGTAACGGAGTGAGCTTCCATTACTTGTCCCAGCTTCTGACAACCTAGCAGTTTGAAAGTATGTAAAAAATGCAAGTAGAAAAACAGGGGCCACCTTTGGTGGGAAGGTAACAGCGTTCCATGCGCCTTTGGTGTTGAGTCATGGTGGCCACATGACCATGGAGACGTCTTCGGACAGCGCTGGCTTTTCGGCTTTGAAACGGAGATGAGCACTGCCCCCTAGAGTCAGGAACAACTAGCATATCTGTGCAAGGGGAACCTTTACCTTTACTTTTAAGGGTCAATGGAATTCAAAAGCGGTTGGACATTTATACTGTTTTGGGGAAAATATTGACTCTAGGCTTCTGACTTCTTTAACTCCCCTCCCCAGCTTTGCCTGCTTTTCTTCTACACTGATAGAGAAATGCTAAATAGATTATTCACAGTCTACTCAGTCATTCTGTTTATTTACCACCTTTCCTTTTTCTACTTAATGATTCCCCCCCACCAAATCCATCTTCTCATCCTCATGACGATCCCTCTTAAAGGACTTCTTAGTGTCTACATGTCACACAGTTCTCTGTGATATATATACCATATAATTGGCAATGGTAGGAAGACTTTAGTCATGAACCTCATGAAAACATAACATAAAAGTTTACCCAATACTTTCACATATCTCTTTTCCCACAGAAATGATTTATTTCATTCCGTTTAGCATGGAAAGGCTTTAGGCTCCTCTGAATTCCACTTTATGGAGAACCCTCAGCTCTCTCCCTCAGAAATGGATATTCTGCAATTGTGAAGATTCATTGGCTGGTTCCGCCAGCTGACTTGTCAAATCACGGCGCTACAAATCCCTAATAATTTGCATTAAAATTCCAGATAATTATTTTCCTTAGTAAGATGTTGGTATTTGCAAAAGTTAAATGGGAGAACAAAGAAAAATAATTATGCAGAGTTTGACTGATGATGAAAGCTGATCATTTTAAGACGATGCTTTATGGAACACTCTAACCATGCCAAGACATCTCTCTATTTCATAATAAAACATATTGACATGTGCTGTTGAAGCTGTTAATTTGGAAATGTGGGTAGCATTCTTATTCAGCATCAGTTCCCTGGCCCTGCTGTTGAAAATAACATCAATATTTTATAGCACGGAAACAAGAGGGAAGCACAGCATTTAATAGGGAAATGAGCAATGGTAGTAATTAGTTTCAGTCTGGAGGCTTAAATTTACATAGGTTGTAAATTAACTCAAAATTGCAAATCTCTCATTGTCAGGTCAGCGAAAGAATTCAAACTATTTCAGTGTGGAAAGGCATTGTTCTAATACTGTTTCGTGCATCTCCAGACGTCTTTGCAGGCCAAACTAGATCATACCTGGAATGGACTGTGTGCGATTCAGATGGAATGGAATGCTATTTAAAGCAGATGAAAAGGATTGGGAAGGATTTTTCATGACTACCCCTGCTCCAAACTCCAGATTCTTCCTCTCATCATTCTCTCTCTCTCTCTCTTTTTTTTTAAACTAAACTTTTGAAAGGGTTTAACCTTCGTTGAGAGAAAAAACAGATGAAATGAAAGAACTGAAGAAATGAAGGTGAAATACTGTACTTTTCAGAGTATAAGACACACTCCCCCCAAAAAAAAGTGGGTGAAAATTGTGGCGCATCTTATATACTGAATGTTGCTGAAGCCCCGTCCACCTGCCTGCCCCCACCCTTCGGCCATTTTCGGCCATCGTGTGTCACATTTTCGGCCTCCGCATGCCCTATTTTAGACCCGTTCCAGGTGGGGGGGATCAGCGGCGATATGACTCACAGAGGCGGCGATCGGTGGCGATCCCCATAGTCTGGAACAGGTCTAAAACAGAGCATGCAAAGGCCAAGAACACGATGCTGGAGACCAAAAACATAACACGCGGAGGCGGCCATGGGCTCTGACGATCCCCACAGCCTGGAACAGCTGATTGGCGGTATTCTGGGAGGCCGATTCAGCTCCTCATGCTGAATCAGGCTGCAATAACGTGCTGAAGTTGACCAGGCTGTTTGTTGTTTGCTGCAAGGATGCTAGCCAGATGAATACCGATGGATGCTGGTAGGCAGAGGCAAAAAAAAAATTCTTGTTTTCCTCCCCAAAAACTAATGTGTGTCTTATATTCTGGAGCATTTTATACTCCAAAAAATATGGTTTGTGAAAAAGTTAATATCTATGTTGTCTTGTTATAAGTATGTTACCTTTCCCATAATTCTCATCTTCGAATTGACAACAGTTGGATATCGATGTGGTTCTCAGACATGGATGGGTAGGTAGGAGAATGGGTAAAACTAGGAGAGATTTTTATTCATATGACTGAAAAATACTTTTGGATGGATTAGATTGAAGAGTTGGAGGAGGGTTGGAGGAGAAATGACCTAGAACATTGGTATATTGAAGAGGGACAAGACAGTGGTGAAATGAGAAATGATTTATTAATTAAATTTATAGGCCATCCATCTTGCCAAGAGCTGATTCTACATTTCTAAAATGTAGATTTAAAAAAAAAAAAATGTCCCAAAAGTGCTTTTTCAACTTAACTTTTTAACAAATATATTTTGCATTTTGTTGTGGTCTGCCAGTAGCCTGCAGAGCTGGCAGCAGTCAGACAGTGAGGAGGCTGGGGTGGAACATGGGCCAGTCCTGGAGTCTAGGGAAGGCCCGGACGAGGGCTCTGCATCAGAGGCAGGGATGGGCCAGGACCATCTGGGAGTTAAGCATGCACTCCGGAGCCTCCAGAGTCAGACAGCAGAGAGGCAGAGGAACAGGAGGAGCCTGTTCCTAGTGCATGCATGCACAGAGCTGCCAGAAGGCAAGAACAGTTAAAACAAAGGGACAACTCAGGAGTAAGGCCTGGAGATGATTGGCCCCTCCCATAAGGCTTAAAAGAGGAGCAAAGGCATGTGGGCCCTTTGCAGGAAAGCAACATTGTTAATTCTGTTCCCAATCGGCATCTCTGTTTGATTCTGAACTCTATGTGGCTTTGCCAAGTAGGTCTTTGGCAGCATGTCAGGGGAGAAAAAGGTTGGTGATTTTCCTGAAGGACTTCTCCCGAAGGACTTTTTGCAACTAATTGGGACTCAGCTGTGAATGAAAGTAATTCACAATGAGGTTTTTGGGACTACTCATGTGTTTTAATGACTCAGGAAGCCTAGGTCACAACTATATTAAAGAGTTGTTTTCTGTCTCTTCATGATGTACAATAGACCAAAGAAAGCCTAAAACTATCTTGCTTCTCATTGATAGCCTCTCTCTTCATCAAAGTAATCTTCTTTACACTCTATAACTTCACTACCGTTGATCTAAACAGTTTTCCAAAACTCTGTAGGCTAATTCTCCCAAAAACTGGTGGACTCACTCCATCTGCCAATCTGTTCATCTGTCCATCCATTTTTCTTTCCATCCATCCATTGTACAATACATACATATTGGTCATAGCAGTTGACTTCAGTTCCTGGGTGACAAATATGGTATCCCCGAGGGTGCAGACAAGATGTTGTGTTGGCCAAGCAACAAATCTGGATATAGTAATGTTAAAGAGAGATCTTCAGCCCAGCAGGAGGGGGGGGGGAAACCACTTGGTGAGTCAGACTTCGTTCTGGATAAAAATATAGAAAGGAGGAAATTAATCATTTTAAGAATTTAAAATGTTTTGTTGAGCAAAAAGCTCAACAAAACATAGATCTAAGGAAAGTATTAAATGGATATTAAATCTGTTGAATTTAAAACATTAGTATTTTGGTGAGAGTGATTTTGATATAACACTGCAACACATCCATCCATCCATCCATCCATCCATCCATCCATCCATCCATCCATCCAAAGAAAGGTGTAGGCTATAGTACTTTGCACATTGACTCTCTATAGTGTCTCACACAAATTTGCACATTTGAATAGTAATGTCTTTCATTGGCTGAATGTGATGTCTGAACTGACACCTCCATATCTGCCTTAATGAATTTATTATATTTCATGGTAATTTAATATATTTCACGGTTAGCTGCAACAAGCTAACATGAAGTCTCTTACGGAAATGCTTACCTGAAAATTTATTGTTGGAGCTTGGAAGTGTATCGATTTGTGCAACAAAAAATAAAATATGCCTTTTCTTTCTTTGCTTTGCTACCATTTTCTGGAGGATGTAGTCGTTCCTGAGGATGATAAATGCTGAACTTGGTTGGTCTCTACAGATATCTTTGCCACGTGCCTCCACCAGCCTGGACTTCATCAAATTTATTTTATGCTTACTTGAAAGATTTTGCTTTTCCCGGCCAAACTTTCTTGAGAGAGAGAGAGAGAGCATATTTCATTAACCTTCTGAGAATTTCTGAGTTACCCCATTTATTTTATACACCTACAAAATCTAGTTTTCATTTTCTGCATACATTTCACCCCCACAGAGACGGTCTTTCCCCTAATGTATTTTGGAAAGATGCAAATTGCTTCTCTGGCCCCTAAATCTGCCGTCAACTCCCATGGAGCATCCAGCTTGTTTGCTTTGGCTAACCGTTCATGCAGACTAGTCAGCTTCCTTTAATCATTATTGCTGATTGCAGACTGCACATGTGCTTCCATTTTATTGAGCTCGGAAATAATTGCTGCTACTTGGAGTTTATTTCTTTAATATGTGAGTTAATGAGTCTTTTGAATTTCTAATTTCCTACATTACTTGCTGCTCTGCTGAATTTGGACTGTCTTCTTTCTTCTCTAAAGACAAAAAAACCCCACCTTCTCTTAAGTCTTCCTCTAACACAGGGTGTCAAACTCGTAGCCCATGGACTGGTTGCATCAGTGCTGGACCCACCCCTGCCTGGTTTAGCGATAGGGGAAAAAAGTCCTGATACATCACATGATGCCGCTGTGATGATGTGAGTTTGACACTCCTAACACATTTGAGCAAGGTGTCAATCACAGAATTGCTCCGTTTATCTACCAGCCAGCCATATTTGTAAATGGCAAAGGGACCCGTTAAGGTAATGCAACAAGTGAAATGATTTTAAATGGCGGAGACTTTGTATGCTCCATGGTTTCTGTTTAAGATTTCTACTTGGGGAGGGTTTCCATACTACGGGTAATCCTCAAGTTACTACCACAAATGGAGCCCAAAATTTCTGTTGTTAATCTAAATGTTATTTCCAAGCTGTTGGTGGGATGCAGTTTATTTAGAAAGAGCCTCTGTGAAATGTAATTGGAAGCCCAAATGGCTGTAGGAAGTTAGCACCCACCCCTTTCTTGGAGGAATGAAATATTTTAGGAAATATTAAGGCAGAAACTCAATCCTTTGTCAAAGGACCATCATCTGCAACACAATAGGACCCATCTAGGACAGAAACTCACCACATGGCACCTGGGAAGATTGCATCAGCCAGCAAGGCTAGCTAAGACCCCCACACCCTGGGAGTCTGACAACCAATCAGGATACTCTTTTGAGGCCCCAGGAAGTTCAAAGCCAGGGAGAGCATAAAAACCCAGGGACTTGCTGTATCTCGCCCCCTTTTCTGTTCAGGAACTCAAGCCATGTGATCCTATCCACCATTAAACCATCTTTCCAAGCAGTCTCCATGTTTCCAGTGTCTTTTTCCCCACTTGGAGCTGAACCCAGAAGGATATTTCTTCCTACATGGCAATGTCAGGTTCCAAGTAATGCACCCATCACAAATTGAAGTTCGAGGCGTTCCACTTCCTCAAAGAACAAATTTATTTAGTTGCATCATCTTGGCACGAACTGGTAGAAAGCCAGGACTGAAAGTTCCTGCGCTTTCCACCCCAGTATAAGTAAGAGTTTCTCAATTTTCCAATTTTCAATCAGTCACGTTGTCCAACCGAGATGAGAACTGGTTGCCTGGTTACTTTTCTCTGCCTCCTCTTGCCAGCCAGCCTTTGGAATGTATCTGACTCATCGACTAGCTATATTGTTTTGACTGAAGACTCCATCCTCCTCAGCTCTCCCCCCTTCAGCTCCAAACTATGTCAAACTGAATTCATGTTAGAGTAACCAAGAATATAAACAATCCCACACCCCAATCAGATTCAGGCTTGACAGGCAAACCTTGATTCCTTGGATCTCTATTTAGCGGACTTTGGATTTAACAGACAACATTTTATTTTGCATGTTCCCCTGGAACAACGGAGTAAGGCTTTTGCACAGGTAATCCTCAGCTTACGACCACAATTGAACCCAAACTTTCTGTTGTTAAGTGAGACATTTCTTAAGTGAGTTTTGCTCCATTTTACGACCTTCCTTGCCACAGTTGTTAAATGAATCACTGCAGTTGATAAAATAGTAACCTGGTTGTTACGTGAATCTGGCTTCCCCATTTTGACTTTGCTTGTCAGAAGGTCACAAAAGGAGATTATGTGACTCTGGGACACTGCAACGGTCATAAATATGAGTCAGTTGCCAAGTGTATGAATTTTGATCAGGGGACCACGGGAAGCTGCAATGGTTGTAAGTGTGAAAAATGGTTATAAGTCATCTTTTTCAGTGCCTTTGTAACTTTGAATGGTCACTAAATGAACTGTTGTAAGTCGAGGACTATCTGTAGTTACAGAATATTTTGGTAATGATCAGCAGTTTATGTACCAGATAGTGGAAACTGAAACGTTGACCTATATGTGTCAACTTTCAGAACAGTTTGTTCTACATTTCTCTGATCTTCCATGACGCAGTCCAATTATGAATTGTTTTTTTTTTTTAATTTGATTTATATGCCGCCCTTCTCCGGAGACTCAGGGCGTCTTACAATGTGTTAAGCAATAGCCTTCATACTTTTGTATATTTATACAAAGTCAGCTTATTGCCCCCACAAACTGGGTCCTCATTTTACCTACCTTAGAAAGGATGGAAGGCTGAGTCAACCTTGAGCCTGGTGAGATTCGAACTTACAGTAATTTATTTATTTATTTATTTATTTATTTATTTATTTATTTATTTTTCATATTTGTATACCGCCCTACTCCCGAAGGACTCAGGGCAGTGAACAGCCATAATAAATACAAATACATATAGAAGTTAAAAACTATTAAAAAACAGATTAAGTAATTTGGCTCAAAGATTAAAACATCCAAATTTATCTAAAAGAGGTCTAAAACCCGATTTAAAAGCCAATTTAAAAGCCAATTAAAAAGGGAGAGTTAGGCCAGACCAGCTTGTTGGAATAGAAACGTTTTCAGGGCACGGCGGAATATGCGTAAGTCTTGGATGTTTCGTAACTCCGGGGGAAGCCCGTTCCAGATGGTAGGTGCCCCCACAGAAAAGGCTCTCCCCCTGGGGGCCGTCAGTCGACATTGTTTGGCCGACGGCACCCTGAGGAGTCCCTCTCTATGGGAGCGAACTGGTCGGTGAGAGGCTATTGGTGGCAGGAGGCGGTCTCGTAAGTACCCTGGTCCTGAGCCATGGAGCGCTCTAAAGATAGTAACCAAAACCTTGAAGCGCACCCGGAAGACCACTGGGAGCCAGTGCAGCTCTCGCAGGAGGGGGGTTACATGAGAGCGCCACATTGCTCCCATCACCACCCGCGCAGCCGCATTCTGGACCAGTTGGAGCCTCCGGGTGCTTCTCAAGGGGAGCCCCATGTAGAGAGCATTACAGTAATCCAGGCGTGAGGTGACAAGGGCATGAGTGACCATGCGTAACGAGTCCCGATCCAGAAAGGGACGCAACTGGCGAATCAGACGAACCTGATAAAAAGTCCTCCTGGCCACGGCCGTCATATGCTCTTCTAAAGACAGCCGCGAGTCCAGGAGGATGCCCAAGTTGTGAACCCCATCTGTGGGGGCCAACGACTCGCCCTCAATAGTCAGAGATGGCACCAACTGACTATATCGGGACGACAGAAACCACAGCCACTCGGTCTTGGATGGGTTGAGTCTGAGTTTGTTCCTCCCCATCCAGATCCATACGGCCTCCAGGCACCGGGACATCACCTCAAGGGCATCATTGGGGTGGTCTGGGGTGGAGATGTACAGCTGGGTGTCATCAGCGTACTGATGGTACTTCACCCCAAAACCACGGATGATCTCACCCAGCGGCTTCACATAAATGTTGAATAGAAGGGGCGAGAGGACCGATCCTTGTGGCACCCCACATATAAGGGGCCTCGGGGTGGACCTCTGCCCCCCTGTCAACACAGACTGCGACCGGTCAGAGAGAAAGGAGGAGAACCACTGTAAAACAGTGCCCCCCACCCCCAACCCTTCCAACCGGTGCAGCATGATATCATGATCGATGGTATCAAAAGCCGCTGAGAGGTCTAATAGGACCAGGACAGAGGAGCAACCCCTGTCCCGAGCCCTCCAGAGATCATCAACCAATGCGACCAATGCTGTCTCTGTGCTGTACCCGGGCCTGAAGCCCGACTGGAACGGATCTAGATAATTCGATTCATCCAGGTACTGAGGCAGTTGTCGTGCAACCACACTCTCAACAACCTTCGCAACAAAGCAATTGCAGACAGCTGGTGTTAATCACAATGCTTTTAGTCTGCTGAGCCACCAGACACTCCATTTACACTGATGTTCTTGCCCATCTAGAAGGTGTGAATAGGTACAGGATTTGGCCAGTTCCAGTTTTCCCACTAAGATAATATTAGCATTGTACCTATGCCTAAATCCAGAGAATATTGAGATTGGAAACATGCTGTTAAAAAAGCTACATTGGAACATTTTTTTTAAAAAATGTGCTTTACTATCTCTCCTTTCCTCCCTCACAATCATCAGATATTTAAACGACTGAAGTTACTTTTATCCCCAGGCTGATCCTCAAAAATTTTCCATCTCCAATACGATCATTTCAGTTCCAAAATCTGGGTTGCGAAAATGGAAATGAAGTAGTTTCAACTCAATCCTACTGTGTAATAAAAAAAAAAAAGGAGGAGAGATAGGGAGGGTTGAAACTGCATTACTCAGCAGATTTTGTGGCCATGAAAAGGCTTATTGAACAGCTAGTGAAGTGGAGCCTAGGTTAAATAACTCACTGTCAGCTACCAGCTGTCATAAAAGATTAGACACAGCAGTTGAACACATAAAATTGTTAATTTGATTCTGCATTTGTATTCCTCTTTGATGTATGTTTCAAAGGTTTCCACCTCAGTTGCTACAGATTACCTATTATGGACTTTTCTATCATCATTTATGAATAAAACACACCGAGAGAGATGCACACACAAATACAAAAACAAGGGAAGCGAGAAGTCATCTTTACAACAACGGTTTCTCCCAAACACAATGTAGCATCTATTCCCAAAAAGCAATAGATGGTTTTAAGATAATTGCAATCAAAATAAAAGAGTAAAGATTCAACTGAGACAATTTATAAATATCTTCTTCCCATCAGGGAAGGATATGAATTCTGGAGGAGGTTTTGTGTCCCCTCCCCAAGTGCCCATATTGAATAGAGTAGAGTAGAGTAGAGTAGAGTAGAGTAGAGTAGAATAGAATAGAATAGAATAGAATAGAATAGAATAGAATAGAATAGAATAGAATAGAATAGAATAGAATAACAGAGTTGGAAGGGACCTTGGAGGTCTTCTACTCCAACTCCCTACTTAGGCAGGAAACCCTACACCACTTGAGATAAATGGTTATCCAATCTCTTCTTTAAAACTTCCAGTGTTGGAGCATTCACAACTTCTGGAGGCAAGTTGTTTCACTGATTAATTCTTCTCACTGGAAATTTCTCCTTAGTTCTAAGTTGCTTCTCTCCTTGATTAGTTTCCATCCATTGCTTCTTATCCTACATATATATTGCACCTATTGCAAGATTTTTTTTTCAAAGTTTTTCTTCCAATAGGATTTCTGAAAATAATGCTTTTTTAACTAAAAGGTTCGTAAGATATATATTTAAACTATTTTAAGAGAATGAATATAAAAATGTCATCGTTGTATTCTCTTGACAATTATAAACTGGTTCTTGAGTAGGCCTTTAAGAAACCATTTCCTTGGCTAATCAAAATGAAATCTTTTGACAGCAGAAAGAAAAATAAATAAATCCAAGAATCCCAAAAGGAAGTTTCTTTAGCACTTTGTTCTTTGTTGTACCTCTTGCTTGAAAGCTCCACCTGTTATGGGGCTTATTAATTATGGACCATCTGTTCCTACACGCTGTGATGAGAAATAACTGACTGAACATGAAACATGCAACTTCATATCTCTTCTTACAGTTGTAACTGTGGCTATTATCTGAAAACATTTTCAACTCATCTCTTCTCGATATCTATGTTGCAGTTTCTAATGCAAATGGTGAACCTTCAGAAATCGTGGACGCTCCATCACTGGAGGTTTTTAAGAAGAGACTAGGCAGTCACTTATCTGAAATGGTATAGGGGACTGGACTAGAAGACCTCCAAGGTCCCTTCCAACTCTGATTTCTAATTTCATTCCCAGATATTTGGTTCACTTTAGCATGTTTTGGACAAAGTCTTCCCATCTGTTGTAATGCAAACAGAGATAAGAACTAGCAATGGTTATCAATAAGCAAAAGAGCCTTCAACATTCAAATAGAATAGAATAGAATAGAATAGAATAGAATAGAATGGAATGGAATGGAATGGAATGGAATGGAATGGAATGGAATGGAATGGAATGGAATGGAATGGAATGGAACCGAAGGGAAGGGAAGGGAAGGGAAGGGAAGGGAAGGGAAGGGAAGGGAAGGGAAGGGAAGGGATGAGGAAGACAAGACAAGACAAGACAAGACAAGACAAGACAAGACAAGACATTACTTGGCCAAGTGTGATTAGACACCAAAGAAAATTGTCTCCAGTGTAGAAGCTCTCAGTCTACATGCAAAACAACAGAGCAATAATAATAGTAATAATGATACCAATAAGAGGAGGTAGTAGAGAAGGCGAGAATCATAATACAGCCATACCCTATGGGTAAATGTACTACTAGTAGTAGAATAACAAGATTGGGAATGCGATCATAAAGATATTCCAATGTACTGTACATTTTATCAACCTTAAGAAAAATATGTAAGAGCCCTTCTTTTTTAAAAAAGAAAAAAGAAAAAAAGTCACTTGGTGAGCTTTAATTGGTTTTGAAATATCTTAGAAGTGGTTGGTTGATTAGTGGCAGATCTCCTAACAATACGTTTGAAAGTGGGAAAAGATAATTCTGAAATAAAGATGCAATGTGACAAACAAAGAAATAAATCTTTGTAGAATATATGCAGTGAAGTGTTTGTGGGAATTAGAAAGCTGTTTCCTTTGAGGCACGATAGGTAATTGGTTAGCTCTGCATTTAGTATTGTTTTAATTTATTGCTGTCTCAATTAAATGGCCCATGATAAAATAAACACTGCATTTGGAATGAACGGAAGCTAAGCAAATCTAATTTGCTGCATTTTAAGAATCTTCACGAAAACAAATCTTTTACATCTAATTATAATTACTTTTTAATGTTTCATTTGACCTAACAGGGTGGGCTGGAGTATAGCAAGAGCCTTTTGTTTAATAAAAGTATCATTAGGAAAGCCACAGCAGATTTGGAGCAGTTCTTTGCAGTGAAAAACCTACCTCAGCATTCACAAATCTAGTCATTTCTTTTAATAATTGAAGCCAGGGGTGAAATCCAGCAGGTTCTGACAGGTTCTGGAGAACCGGTAGAGGAAATTTTGAGCAGTTTGGAGAACTGGCAAATACCACTTATTTGCTGGCCCCAGAGTAGAGGTAGGAATGGAGATATTGCAATATCCTTCCCCCAGAAGTGGGGAGGGAATGGGGATTTTGCAGTATCCTTCCCCTGCCATGCTCACCAAGCCACACCACGCCCACCAAGCCATGCCCACAGAACCGGTAGTAAAAAAAATTGGATTTCACCACTGATTGTGGCTTTTTCTGCCATATTCCCCTTATTTTAGATCTTGCAGATTTTTTTAAAAAAATGCTGGAGGTTTTTGCATCTTTCAGATTTCTTGTGTATATAGTATTTATAATATATAATTTATATAATTTGTAATAATTAGTGGAATGGACTGAAGGCTAAAACATATGAAGAACAGTTGCAGGAATTGGGGGTATCTAGTTTAATGAAAAGAAGGATTAGGGAGTGAAACAATAGCAGTGTTCCAATATCTCAGGGGATGCCACAAAGAAGAGGGAGTCAAGATATTCTCCAAAGCATCTGAAGGCAGAAACAACAGATGGAAACTAATTAAGGAGAGATTCAACCTAGAAATGAGAAGGAACTTTCTGACAGAGAGAACAATCAACCAATGGAACAGAAGTTGCCTTCAGAAGTTGTGGGAGCTTCATCACTTCAGACTTACAAGAAAAGATTGGACTGCCATTTGTCAGAAATGGTGTAGGGTCTCCTGCTTAGGCAAGGGGTTGGACTAGATGACCTATAAGGTCCCTCCCAACTCTGTTAATCTGAATATAAGGAGAGAACCAACCTAGAATTAAGGAGAAATTCCTTGACAGTTAGAACAATTAATCAATGGAACAAGCTGCCTCCAGAAGTTGTGGGTGCTCCATTAATGAGGCTTTTAAGAAGAGACTAGACAACCATTTGTAGGAAAATGGTATAAGGTCTCCTGCTTGAGCAAGTGGTTGGACTAGAAGACTTCCAAGGTCCCTTCTAACTCGGTGATTCTGTTATTCTGTCATTGAGTTTTATAATCCCTAGCGATAACATTCCTAACGGTGGGAGACTTAGAAGTAACAGAAAGTAAAGGGAAGCAGATGGCCATCCGAAAAACATCAAAGTCCTCACTCCAAAGATTTGTTTGGCCCCACTCCTGTGGTCAGTTCACCAATCCTGTCAGTGTATTCATGACTGGCAGAGACATGGTAACAAGGTCAGCCAATGAATAGGGCTTAATAACAAGGTCAGCCTATGGGAGCTGAAACAGTTTGGAGCCTGGGCGTGGCTTAGTTCTGAGTCTGTGCTGAAACTGAAACTAGTCTGCTGAATTGAAATTGAAACTGAAACTGTTCTCTCCTCTGCCTGTGTTTTTCCTGTAACTACTACCACATTGTAAAATCTGCTTTTGGTATTGTATATTTATTTTGTGTGTTATTACGGATATAAAGAGGAGTTAACAAATCCTGTTGAATCAGTTACCTCTGTGTGCTTTCTGGATTTGATTGCTGTGGCAAACTCTGTCAAATCCTTGAAGACCTGGATATTCCCAAGGCATGAGTCTGGTTTAGCTCAACAGACAGGAGCACTGTAATTTAACACCAGCTGTCTGCAATTAAAAGTAAGATCGAATCTCGCCAGGCTCAAGGTTGACTCAGCCTTCCATTCTTTCTAAGGTAGGTAAATTGAGGACCCAGTTTGTGGGGGCAATAAGCTGACTTTGTATAAATATACAAAAGTATGAAGGCTATTGCTTAACGCACTGAAAGCTGCCCTGAGTCTCCGGAGAAGAGCGGCATATAAATCAAATAAAAATAAAAAATAAATAAAATAAAATAAATAAAATAAAATAAATAAAATAAATAAAATAAATAAAATAAAATAAAATAAAATAAAATAAAATAAAATAAAATAAAATAAAATAAAATAAAATAAAATAAAATAAAATAAAATAAATAAAATAAATAAAATAAAATAAAATAAAATAAAATAAAATAAAATAAAATAAAATAAAATAAAATAAAATAAAATAAAATAAAATAAAATAAAATAAAATAAAATAAAATAAAATAAAATAAAATAAATGAATGCCAAGATATGAGTCCTCTACTGTGATTGTCTTTGACATGAGTTTGGTTGAGTTAATTGCTCTTCATTGCCAATGTATCCTTGTGTTTTATAATTCATTTTTTTGGTTTTGCATATTTAAACCTTATGTTTGCAACCTAGGTCCCTAACTGCAAAATGGGAGGTGATATAAATGAATATAATACAGAAAAACACATAAATAAACCTGTTTTAATATTCCAATAGTAAGTAAACAGCACAACTATTATTCCTGTGTTAATAAGGAGTCCATCATTCTCTGAAAAGAGACAAATATATATCACGTGTAGCCTTCTAAAGTAGTTTGCTGCCCTGGTTGTAGTGTAATATATTTTTCATTATTAAGCAGATTTCAACCACCAAAGTTGTATATCCAGTAATTAAGTTCTTATCTATCCATAGGTCTTATCTATCCATATTTCCATTTTGGTTGTCTTCTGTTTTATAATCTGCACATTTTTATATTCTACATCAGACAAAATTGGTTTCACTACTAAGCGCTGTAAATATCTCAAAATACTCTCTCATTCCTTCCTTAACATCTTTTTTGGGGGGTGGAGGTGGGTGGGTGGGACAAATCTGATGAAAACCATAGCCCTGGAAAGATTTCAAGGAGAGCTGAGTAATGTTAGGGGGTGCAATCTAGCCTTCCATCTTCCTTCAGGTCAGAAGGAAGCATCTAGAGATGGTTCTCAGACATTTCATGATTTAATCCAGGTGGTTTTAATGACTCACTAAAAGGATGCAAAGGATCAGCTGTCTGCAAGGAGCATAAATCCTTCCATTCCCCACCATCCAGTCAGAGCTGAAGAAGCTTCTTGGATGAGAAGTGAAACGTCTTCAAAGAAAAACCAGTGGCCTCTTCAAAAAGCACCTTTGGGACAGCCAATGGCCAATTGTTCTCCTGGCATTCCTTTTTCTAAGCCCCACAACTTTCTCCTAAGAAGTCCTTAGCTGGCAAAATTAAGGGGAGCCCCCGGGATGGGCTTCAAAAATTTTAGCAAGGGGTTCTCTGCCCTGTTGCTGGGTGGGCATGGCCATGGTGGATGTGGACTAGTCAGCCTCCTGCACCATTGCAGTGGGGCACACTTTTTCCCTCCCCGGGTTCTGGAGGCTTTCCTTGAGCCTCTGGGTGGGCAAAAATGGCCTCCCCAGGCTCCAGAGGCCCTTCCCAAACTTCCGATAGGCCAATTTTTTGCCCTCCCTGAGCATGCCCTGTACTTACCTGCATCCAATACGAGCCACATGGGGACTCCTGGGAGGGGCGGGGTGGGCGGGACCAGCCAGGAGTGGGATTTGGGGGTTCTCTGAACTACACAGAATCTTAGCTAGAGGTTCTCCTGAACCCCTGCGAACCCCCAGCAGCCCACCCCTGGGGAGCCCCCTGATGTACTAGTTTAAAGGGCCCTTTTTCTCTCACATCCCTGTGCCACATGCCAAGATAGGCATTTAAATGTCTCTGAGTTTGTTTGTTAGCTTCCTCTCCTTCTTTCCTCTATTTCATTGTATTTATAGCTTGGGTTAATTAGACTGTAACCTACAGGAAGCCTATCTGAGAGAGTGTGAAACAAATAATACTAGCTATTTTCTGCACGAGATAGATAGGAAGTACTTCCCTATTACCTCATAGTGCCTTTAAGCCACTATGGAGTTCTGAGTGAAGATGGGGGGGGGGGGTAATTTTCTCCCTAGTGTGGTAAAGGAATGCAGAGCTGACTTTGGAGAATGTATGAGTGAGTAATTTGGAGATGGGAGGGAAGAAAAGGGCAAGTCATTGAAGAAGGACCTGATTCAGAGATCTTGCAGTCCAGAGTCTGAAGCAACTCAAGATTCCTTGATTTTGCTTTGTACATTATGGGCCAGAGAGAACCTAGACAGGTTTTCCAGATTCTGCTGTAGTTTCCAACCACAAATAACGCTCCCATTCCTGGTGTGTGTGCTTCATTACCTCCAAGGGTTGACGAATCCCTACTCAGCATTTCCACAAACTGATCACAAAAGCTTAAAAGGTAAAGGTAAAGGTTCCCCTCGCACATATGTGCTAGTCATTCCCTACTCTAGGGGGTGGTGCTCATCTCCGTTTTAAAGCCGAAGAGCCAGTGCTGTCCGAAGACGTCTCCGTGGTCATGTGGCTAGCATGACTAAATGCCAAAGGCGCACGGAACGCTGTTCCCTTCCCACCAAACTTGGTCCTTATTTTTTCTACTTGCATTTTTTACGTGCTTTCGAACTGCTAGGTTGGCAGAAGCTGGGACAAGTAACGGGAGCTCACCCCGTTACACAGCACTAGGGATTCGAACAGCTGAACTGCCGACCTTTCGATCGACAAGCTCAGTATCTTAGCCACCACGTCCCTCCACTGAGGCAACACAAGCTTATCTCACTTAAAAAAAAAAAAGTCCCTCACAAAATATAACCTAAGAAAATAGATTACATCACAGATCGTCTTCTGAAATTTGTGGTGCGTATTCTCCAGGATCCATTTAACCGAGGGTTTTCCTGCTGCTTTCATAAGCAACTAGAGGTGAGATGTTCTATCAAACTGGAAAAGGTAGGTATTTATTTTGAAGCTTGAAGGGGGAAAGGGAGACACCTGAAGCCTTCTGCTTAAATCAATTTAACTTTAACACTGCCATCAGTTTCTTGGAGAAAACCTATTTCTAACGGTTTTACTTTCTTTTATAGATTTTTGTCTAGTGTTTCTGTGACGACGCTAAAGAGCATAGTAGCACCAAGGCAACCTGTTTTTCTTTTCAATGATAATCCATTATAAGAAATACCGGCTGAAAACTTCTCCTTCACAAAGCCCACTGAAATGAATGGGAGGAATCCTTACGTGGTTGAAATTGACTGGGCACTGCTAACTCCTACTCCTACCTAAGTGCCGTTGTTGAAAATCAGTTGAAGAGAGAAGCAGGTTGCAAACTTAAGTTTCAGAGGAAGAGGTCCAATATTTAGGAGAATGGATTTTTGTTATTTATTCATCTGAAGCGTAACTTTCCTTGCATGAGATATAAATCAATCTTTATCCCAAAGCACTTACTTTATACAGTTGTACCTGAGCTTATTATTAATTTACCCGGTTCTGGCTTAGTAAGAGGACTGAAGATGATCAAGTGATACATCACATAAACAATTAAAAACAATCCTTCTAGCGTTCATCCGTTGAAGGGATGCAGAGCCCGTACCAAGTGCATCCGTCCTTGAATTTCTCTCTGCCATTAAGATTCAGACACTATAACAAATCCTAGCCCAAGTCTTTCATTTAGCATGGTATCAAGAAGCTGTGTCCCAATTTATCTTTATTATCATCGGGTAACTTGAGTTGACACGGGATTGATATTAAATGCAGTGATGGCGCATGGATTACTTTAACAGGGCTGGTAAAAGATCCTTATCTTTCTCCCAAAATCACAATATCTCCTTTAATGTGACAGGTATTCCGGATTCTGCAACTAATAACTGTTAATTTAATTTTGATGAACATTCCAGAGAGTTCAGAAAGAATAATTTTTCCATTCTTTTGTTTGGGCCGCTTTTATCAAAATGGGTGTCATACTCATATTGTCCTTCTCTCAAAGGCTTCCTGTAATATTAATGTTACCCCTAAATTCATAATAGTCAATGAATTCAATGAGATCATTTTCTATTATCTGTTCTTTTTAAGCTTATGAAGGCATTTTCTGGTCTCATCAGTGACAGCCTGGTCCCTGCTTTGCTCTTAAAGGATCTTATATCTGTCAATTGTTTATATTTTAGACATAGAAAAGAATTTCTAAGCAGTATTGAAAAGTCAATGAAAATACAATGAAATTTGAGTCTGAGTAAATTATATTCCTGGCCATTTTCTTCCACTGAAATGTGCTTATGTACATTATTTATTCCTTTCTCCAATGATACATTATCAGCAAAGGCCTTATATAACTTATTATTGAAACTGATGTATAAAATTTAGATGCCACGTAGAGTCTCTTCAATAATGAGTGGGTGGCATATAAATTTAATTAGCAAATAAAAGAACTAGTTGCAGTAAGACACTTTCTGTGTTCTGCAGTCATCCAGATTTTTGCTGGAAACCTTGGATACTGAGATGCTGTTTTTTCCTCATTCCAAGTACCTCTGCCTTAAAAGATTCGAAAGAGGAATATTTCAAATATTTACCATGAAACTTTGCAAGGTTAAGGTCTGTGATGATCTACTATGTTGAGTGTCTGTGGAGATTTTCAGTCATCCAGGTCATAATTGTCCCAAAGGTGCTTTTTTCAAGAGGCAACTGGACTTTCTGGTTTTTCTTTGAAGACATTTTGCTTCTCATCCAAGAAGCTTCTTCAGCTCTGACTGGATAGTGAGTAATGGAAGGATTTATACTCCTTGCAGACAGCTGGTCATTTGCATCCTTTTCAAGGGTCGTTTAGGCCACCTGGAGGTTTATCTTGTCCTCAGGATCACCTAAATGGTGCAAATGTGTATGGAGGTTTCTTAGAAATGTTGAAAGGACTGTGTTGTAGTCTGCAGATAGATGGTGTTGTATCTCTCTCCCTCTGTTGAGAGAAGGCTGTTCAATTTTGACACAGATGTCCTCTTTGACCCCTCTTTCAAACCAGTGGTCCTCTCTGTCCAAAATGTGGAGTTTGCTGCCTTCAAAAGTGTGGCCTTTGTCTTTTAGATGCAGATGGACTGTTGAATCTAGTCCTGATGGGTTTGTTCTCCTATGTTGTGCCATGCATTTTTGAAGTGGTTGTTTTGTTTCCCCAATGTACAGATCTTCACATAGCTCACTTCATTGTACTTCATATACCACATTGCTCAGTTTGTGTCTGACATCTGATGTTTTATCCTTGGGGTGGACAAGCTTCTGCCTTATTGTATTCCTGGGTTTGAAGGGTACTACTTTGAGTTGTTATCCTATTCTGTCAACCAAATTAGAAGCTTTAGATGGTTCATTATGTACACATTATAGCTTGTGGTCTAATCTTGTCAAACTGAATCTCACATTAGGTTAAATCACATTCTGTTGCCTTGCCTTTGGGTTTCATATCTGAACTGAATCGTAGTAGGGTTGCTTCTAATGAATACATGGAGCCCTTTGCACAGTAATAATGAATTTCAGTTGATAACAGGTGATAAATATCAAAAACATTTTATTCAAATTCTGAAGAAAGCCCTTCCTTCTTAAAAAGAAACATGTGTACCAGACCAATTAAACAATGTCCATATCATGTTGTTACAATCTCTTTTTTTTAAATTCTCTTTTTATTCAGCAAAGACTAGCATCACAAAGGATGGGGTAAGTTCACAGATCTTAATTGGTTATTAGTCTTATCTTGCAAGATGCATGGTAATTACAAGATATTTTCATATTTTGTGACTTAATGCAACAATTAGTGTCGCCCTTTTCATTTTAAAATTTTTATTGATAGACCAGGAATAGCTAGACAGAAGTTTAGAAAGCCATTAAGTCATAGTTATACTTCTTTTCTAGTTGCTCCAGGGCCTGATAAATATTTGACTGGAGAACTGGATTAAATTTAATTTTCAAGCTGTTATTTCCCATTTCCTGTCCTGAATTTATTACTGAAAATGTGGGACATCCATCTCTATAGCTGTTCCATTTTTTTTTTCAGCCACCAAAACACGAGTTCTTTGAACCAGCCTGTTTTTCATTGACAATGGGAGTATGGCAGGAGTGAAATACTACCGGTTCTGACCGGTTCACCCGAACCAGTAGTAAAAAAATGCTACCAGTTCGGGCGAACCGGTATTTCCAATGATCAGCTGTGCTGTGCGATTTATATTTGCTAGAAAGCAGGAAATCCTTTGCAGACTCAGAAATCTCGCCAAGGCTCAAGGTTGACTCAGCCTTCCATCTTTTCTAAGGTAGGTAAATTGAGGACCCAGTTGTGGGGGCAATAAGCTGACTTTGTATAAATATACAAAAGGATGAAGGCTATTGCTGAGCACATTGTAAGCCGCCCTGAGTCTTCGGAGAAGGGCGGCATATAAATCAAATTAAAAGGAAAAAAAGGCTTTTTAATCCTCCTTTTTCAGCACCATGTGGTAGCACCTGTGGTCCACATGCATGCAAAGTCGGCTGACGACCCCCAGGGGAGGGCGTTCTCTGTGGGAGCCCCGACCCTCTGGAATGGATTGCCCACTGAGCTCAGGACAGCCCCCGACCTTCTTTCCTTCTGTCGTGAGCTGAAGACGTGGCTCTTCCGCCAATTAAACTGATCCGTTTGGGGGTACACTGGTATAATTTTAAATCGTTTTTAATTGGGTTACCAATTTTAATTTGGTATTGTATTGTGATTTGTATTGAAGTTGTCATTTTGTAAGCCGCCTTGAGTCCCTAGGGAGAAAGGCGGCATATAAATTGCAATAAATAAATAAATAAATAAATAAATAAATAAATAAATAAATAAAGTGAGCGTTTGGCCCACACTGTGCATGCAAGCCAAAGTGAACCAGTAGTGAAGCAAACTGGTAGAAGACTTCAGAGCATTTCACCCCTGGAGTATGGGAACCTCCAGAGCTGCTAGGAAAATGAACTTTTGATCAGTGGGTTTGCCATTTACCCTATTGAAATTCCCTCTTCAGCTTTATTAGGGATATTGGCACTACCGTGATAATGACAATCTGTTTCTTATAGTATGAACAGCTTTCAGATCAGAGCCACAATTCATGAGGGAACAGGCCTGAACATTAAAGTTGTCGAGAAATGCCAATCTCAATGTCACTGTTTCATTTTTCTTCTCTTCACTTCGCCCTTTCCATGTCTGCAACAATTTGGATTATTTTTTTTAAAGGTCCCATCCATATTTTGATCACATTTCTAATATAAAAAGGCAAAGGTAAAGATTTCTCCTGTCCAGTTGTGTCCGACTCTAGAAACCTAATAGAATAAACAGAGTTAAAAGGGACCTTGGAGGTCTTCTAGTCCAACCTCCTGCTTAGGCAGGAAACCCTATACCATTTCAGACAAATGGTTATCCAATCTCTTCTTAAAAACTACCAGTGTTGGAGCATTCACAACTTCTGGAGGCAAGTTGTTCCACTGATTAATTGCTCTAACTGTCAGGAAATTTCTCCTTAGTTCTAGGTTGCTTCTCTCCTTGATTAATTTCTACCTATTGCATCTTACCTTACTTTTGGAGAATAGCTTGACTCCCTCTTCTTTGTGGAAACCCCTGAGATATTAGAACACTGCTACCACGTCACCCTTAGTCCTTCTTTTCATCAAACTAGACATACCCAATTCCAGCAACCATTCTTTATGTGTTTTACCCTCCAGTCCCCTAATCATCTTTGTTGCTCTTCTCAGCACCCTTTCTAGAGTCTCTAGAGTCTAGAGTCTCTTTACATCATGGCAATCAAAACTGGATGCAAATATTCCAAGTGCAGCCTTACCAAGGCATTATAAAGTGGTATTAACACTTCATGTGTTCTTGATTCTATCCCTCTGTTAATGCAGTCTAGGACTGTGTTGGCTTTTTTGGCAGCTGCTGCATTCTAGTGGCTCATAGTTAAATGATTGTTCACTAGGACTCCAGGTTCCTTCTCACAGTTACTATTATTGAGCGAGGTACCACATATACTGTACCTGTGCATTTTGTTTTTCTTGCCTAAATATAGAACCTTACTCTGGGGGCAGTGCTTATCTCTGTTTCTTAAAGGGAGGGATGCAGCTTTGACTGAAGATACTTTCATGGTCATGTGGTCAGCAGGCCTATACACTGAGGCCAGGGGTGAAACTCAGCAGGTTCTGACAGGTTCTGGAGAACTGGTAGTGGAAATTTTGAGTAGTTCGGAGAACCGGCAAATACCACCTCTGGCTGGCCCCAGAGTGGGGTGGGAATGGAGATTTTGCAATATCCTTGCCCTGGAGTGGGGTGGGAATGGAGATTTTGCAGTATCCTTCCCCTGCCATGCCCACCAAGCCATGCCCACAGAACTGGTAGTAACAAAATTTGAATTCTACCACTGACCGAGGCACACAGAATGCTGCTACGTTCCTACTGAAATGGCACCTATTTATCTACCCACATTTGCATGCTTTCAAACTGCTAGGTTGGGCAGGAGTTGGGGAAATTAACAGGAGCTCACCCCATTGCACAGCACTCGGGTCTCAAACCCAGGCTGTTAACTTTCCAGCGTTCTTAACCACTGAGCCATTGCACCCCCTATATTTCTAATATATACCTATTCTTTTCTTTTTTTTGAAAATATTTTTTTATTTTTAAACAAACATACATAAAACCATCTTCAATTGCAAACAGTGTGTCAGTTGGTTACAAGTCTTTTGTGCATCATTCAACAAATTCATAGCTTACAATTTACAGTTTACCTAGCTTCTCATATCATCGACCTAATATATATCTATATATTGTTATTCTCATTAATCATTTATTTGACTATGGCTATTTCTTCCCTCATTCTCATTCAAAATATTCTAAGATTTGAGTTAATTTTTTTTTCCAATTTTTATTTATAAGTACAAACTAAACAGAACAATGAAACGTACAAAACATAAAAACATATAAACACCCATTTCAATACATGTCCAGTTTGTCGCAACTGTAATATACATTTCTCTTTGTATTTTGACTCTTCCTTATTTGGTCATTCCCTTTTGTCTATCTACTATTGATCTTTGTTGACCTATTTCTGTTCTTTGTTTCCATCATACTATATTTGGTCATTTTGTTTACTTCCTATTGCTTCATCTCTTTCCTATCTATCTAATATATACCTATTCTATTCTGTTACTATAATGATTTGACATTAATGTTCTATGATTTCATTTTCTCACAGTCATGAAATTGTGGAAGGAACTCACTTCAGAGCTAAAGACAGTGTGAATACCCATCTGGGCCTTTGAAACTCCTCAAAAGCATTACACAAAGGTATAAGGCTATTTAAAGCAAAACTGTGCAACTATGGAAACATATGAGACAATGAGAAAGGGGTCAAACATCTTATGAAAGATGTTAACACACTCCAAAACTGAATAAAGAAAATCTATCTTAAAAAAAAAAAAAAAACAGTTTGCCAAAACTGGAATGAGAGATAAATAAGAAGGCACAACAATTTTGTTTCTGTTTTAATACAAAACTGAATTTTGTATTATTTCAATAATTTCTTTTTTTACAAATTCAGTTTTTAAAGAGTCAAGTTCTAGACATTTACAACCCACCCCACAATCTTTGTAAGTGGTAGAACAGTAGTGAGAATTCCTTTTCATGATCATGTACTAAAAGAAAATATTCTATGAATATCCTTTATTCCACTTTTACAATGCCACCCAAAGAAAGGGTAATGTCAGTTTCCAAACAGTAATATCTCCAGACTGGGAATGATGAGATCCTATGACCACACTCCCCAAGGAGTAATTGAATTTATCTATCTATCTATCTATCTATCTATCTATCTATCTATCTATCTATCTATTCATTTATTTATTTATTCATTTATTATTTATTTTGTCAAGCATGTATAAGATAACAGATATAAGTATAAACATGATTATGAATACAGGATAAGGATACGAATAAATGGGGACAGTAGGACAGGGACGGTAGGCACGTTGGTGTGCTTATGCACGATCCTTACAGACCTCTTAGGAATGGGGTGAGGTCAACAGCAGACAGTCTAAGATTAAAGTTTTGGGGGTTTGGAGAAGAAACCACAGAGTTAGGTAGTGCATTCCAGGCATTGACCACTCTGTTGCTGAAGTCGTATTTTCTGCAATCAAGTTTGGAGTGGTTTACCTTAAGTTTGTATCTATTGTGTCCTCATGTATTGTTGTGGTTGAAGCTGAAGTAGTCATTGACAGGTAGGATATTGTAGCAGATAATTTTATGTACTATGCTTAGGTCAGACTGAAGGTGACGTAGTTCTAAGTTGTCTAAGCCCAAAATTTCAAGCCTGATGGCATAAGGTATTCTGTTGTGAGCAGAGGAGTGGAGGACTCTTCTCATAAAGTATTTCTGGATTTGCTCAATTGTATTAATGTCCAATATGCATTGCGGGTTCCAGACAGATGAGCTGCATTCAAGAATTGGTCTAGCAAATGTTTTGTATGGTCTAGTTAGCAGTACAATATTACTAGAGAAGAAGCTACACAAGATTAGGTTAACAACTCTTAATGCCTTTTTGGCAATGTTGTTACAGTGGGCTCTGGCACTTAGGTCATTAGAGTTGAATACTCCAAGGGTTTTTACCTGCCCTTGAAATATTTGTCAGGTGGTAGATTTTTCTATAGGCTCCAGAACACATGCAAAATAAAAATCCACCTTTTCCTGAAATATTGTTCCACAAATTTGGGATTTAGGACAAGTCCTGGAAAGAAAAATCACAAACCCAAACACAAACAAAATGAGTCAAAATTGTGTCAAGCCTAGCAGTCTGTAACAGGGTAGGACAAAATTCCAAGATACCCAAGGCTGAAATTCACAAATCTGCAGGAAGAAGGGTTTGTCTCCTCCCCCTCATTATCTATTAGTCACCGACAGTGCCCGATGCCCCTTCCGGTGCCAAATCCTGGTTTCTGAGACATTCCTCCATATGAAGGGCCTCGAAAGGAGCCATGGTGGTGTAGTGGTTAGAATCAGTGGTGGGATTCAGCCGGTTGGGGTCAGTTTGGGGAACAGGTAGTCAAATTGCTGTCTGGCCCCACCCCACCCCTCCCTGCCCCTTCCAGGAGTCCCCATGAACCCCATTTTGGCTCCTAGATAAGTGCAGGGAGGCCTCCTAGGCCCAAAATGGGGCATGGGGGAATTCAGGGAGGCCTCCTAAGCCCAAAACAGGGTGCAGGGGATGTGGTATGCCCCCCCCGCCCCTGCAGTCTGTTCTCACTCCCAGGAGGCTGCAGGGAGGCCTACTGGGCCCAAAAGGAGCCTTGGTAGTACAGTGGTTTAATGCATCCTGTTATTAACACAGCTGCCTGCAATTTCTGCAGGTTCGAATCTCCCCAGGCTCAATGTTGACTCAGCCTTCCATCCTTTCTAAGGTAGGTTAAATGAGGACCCAGATTGTGGGGGCAATAAGCTGACTTTGTATAAATATATAAAAGTATGAAGGCTATTGCTTAATGCATTGTAAGCTGCCCTGAGTCTCCGGAGAAGGGCGGCATATAAATCAAATTAAAAAAAATGGGGTGCAGGGGGGCAGCACATCCCCCCATGGCCCATTTTTGCTCCCAGAGGGGTGCAGGAGGCCGAGTGCTGTCTGTCACAGCCCCTGGCCACACCCACCATGGCCAGGCCCACCCAGCTGGTCATTCAGACAGAAAACCAGTTGTTCAATTATTTGAATCCCACCAGTGGTTATAATAAACATTACAGGTTAATCCTGCTGACTGTCCCAAGTTTGGTCCTGACTGGCTCAAAGTTGAACTCAACCTTCCATCCTTCTGAGGTTGATAAAATGAGGACCCAGACTTGAGGGCAATATGCTGATTCTGTAAACTACTGAAAAAGCACCGTGAAGTGATATATAAGCCTAATTGCTGTTGCCATGACATACAAAGCTGTTTGTCTACTTTTGTCATGCTATTTTTCTTTGCTTTTTTTTTTTTTAATGAAGTGTTTGTCTTCTAAGCTACCTTGCAAAACTGAGGTTTTCTTTTCTTTTTTTTTAACCGTGGATGTTTTGGCATCAAACTTCACTTCTGAAGTGTAGCAACGTAAATTCAGATTAAAATAGTTTAAGTCAAACCATGCTGCTGTGTGGCACTAACGAGAGAACAGAATTCAATGAGACGTATTGGATCGCATTGCAAATTACCCATAAGATTTTGCAAAGCTGAAGTTCACAAATGGATTCATCTTAATACAGCTAACACTGTAATGGCAACTGAGTTCTTTAAAAAGATGCTCACTGGAGAAGCGAAGGTTTAGCATTCTGTGATGCATTAGTAGAAAATGATCTAATATCTCCTTTCTACAAAAGTAAGACTGCATTTGCAACTTAGAAAGGGAAGTTAAGCTTCCTTTTGTATAGCATTAATATTCTCACTTATTGTTTCAGGCTACAAAACCACACACACACACACATACCTAGTAATAACTAGGATTGAACTTGGTGGCTCTTACTTCTGATTTGATATGAGTGGAGTTGAGCTACACATTTCATTGACTTGCTGAGTTTGCTTCTGAGTAGACTTGGACTTAGAGTAACTTTAGAATAACTTCATTGTCACTTTGAATGTACACTAATCGGCATACATTAAAATGAAATTTTATTGCATACAGCTCTCAAAGACTCACCATCTCCAATACACACTACATAAAGGTGTTCTGTCCCCATCACACACGCACACACACCAACAGACGTTCAAAAGTTAAAGACCAAACCAGCCAGCAAAATCCTTTTCCTTATGATAACGGAACTTGGCAACAAAATAGTGGCTGCCTGCCAAGAGTTTATTACTTACGAAATGGAGAGAGAACTTCTCCCCACTTCTGGTACATCAAAAGAAACAGCTCAATAATTACAGAGTCAATCAAGTCCAAAGATAATCCAGCAAAGTCTATAATAAAAGTCCGGCAATGCAGAATGGCGTGGAAGCTTTCAGTTTTGTTCATCACAAGGTTTGACTGGCCACCACGCTCCCTTTTATACCTTGTGGGGTGTGGTCCAGTGACTCAGCCTAATCTCGGGCACGCCTTTTCTTCTGTTGCATGCGCTTATCTCTGCGATGCTGGCGTGGATCCAGCCAAGACTCATTACCCTCATCACTGTCCATCTGTGGCTGCGTGGACGTGCTTGGCCCCAGCCCTATCTCTTTCCCTTTGGCGGACACCGAAGGAATTGCCAGAGAGGAGGGTCCTGGAGAGGAAGGCCTTGCCAACTCCTCTCCTTCACTCTCCCGAGTCCTCTCCTGCTGACACAGGCTCAGGTAACGGATCCACAACAAAAGGTAAAGGTTCCCCTCACACATATGTGCTAGTCGTTTCCAACTCTAGGGTGCGGTGCTTATCTTGGTTTCAAAGCCGAAGAGCCAGCGCTATCAGAAGATGTCTCTGTGGTCATGTGGCCAGCATGATTAAACGCCAAAGGCACACGGAACACTTGTTATCTTCCCACCAAAGGTGGTTCCTATTTTTCTACTTGCATTTTTTATGTGCTTTTGAACTGCTAGGTTGGCAGAAGCTGGGACAAGTAATGGGAGATCACCCCCTTACGCAGCACTAGGGATTAGAACCACTGCTGATCTTTCAATAGACAATCTCAGCATCTTAGCCACTGAGCCACCACATCCCTTTTACACACTACATAAACATGATAAAATAAATAAATAAATACAAAATTATGCACATACTCTCATATATTGTATGGCACAGAGAAACAACACAGTCTAGTTCAGATATATACATATACACGGCGAGAAAAATGAATCTTGTGAGTTCATCAGATGGATGGCATAGGGAACAAAGCTGTTACAGAATTATTTATTTATTTATTTATTTATTTTATTGAATTTATATACCGCCCTACTCCCGAAGGACTCAGGGCGGTGAACAGCCATGGAATAAAACATATAAATACAAAATTTAAAATAGATTAAAACGAATTAAATAATTTGACTGAACAAATTTAAAACCCCAATAATTTAAAACCAGATTTAAAATTTCCATTTAAAAAGGGGAAACTTAGGTCAGGCCGGCTTGGTGAAATAGGAAGGTCTTAAGCGCGCGACGGAAGGTACGCAGATCCGGGATCCTCCGTATCTCTGGGGGGAGCTCGTTCCAGATAGTAGGTAGTCCTGCTAGAAATACTTTGAAACTTCCTCCTGGAGGGGAGCAACAGAAACAGACCATAAAGTGGGTGTGTGGGGTTTCTAACAATGCTTTGAGCTCTAAGCACTTAACGCTTATAAGCAGTATCCTGAATAATGGGAAGCAAGCTTCCTACAATCTTCTCAGCTGTCCTTACCACTCTCTGTATGGACTTTCTACTGAGGCACTGCAGCCACCAAACCAGAAACAGTGATGCAGTTTGTTAAAATGCTTTCAGTCGTGCCTCTGTAAAAAGTGGCCAGGACAGAAAGAGAAAGAGGTGCTGTCCTCATCCGACACAGGAGATGCAGATGCTGGTTTGCATGCTTCACTAAGATATGTATTATTAACAAAACGTGAAGCCATGAGATCATGGCTAAAAACAGAATAAAATCTCCACTAAGGGGTTAAACTGATTTTAATCTAAACATAGCACATCAATGATTCATGACTATTCTAACTGGACCAAATTTTTAATCCATGGAAGTAGGCTATTAATTTGAGTCACCCAAAAGTGGGAAGTTTCTATTCTTTAATGCTACGGGCAAAAAAAAAATGTCGTTTGTTAAACACGTCACTTTGTCTGCTAGTTTGTCTGTTGATGATCCTTCTTATTCTTCATAATTTGGAGATGTTTGCTAAGTCTTTGCTATTTTTGCTGTGTATCACTTGAGTACGTTCTTCTAGGCAGCCTTTGCTCTCTTGAGTCTATGCTTGTACAGTGTGGGGAATAACTAATTGGTAAGTTGCTAGGTTTATTATAAAGTTTCTTTACGCACAATAGCATCCACCTAAAATAATTCTATATCAGGCCAATTAGTTTTTCATGCAACCCAATGGTAGTAATTTCTCATTTAAAAAATCCCGATAAAATAATGATTTAACACTTTATTTTTTTAAGCATGTGGATTTGATTGGAGACCTTCTGAAGCAGGGCCATTGACCCAGACGTATCAAACCATTTTTCAAGCAAAAGATTATCCAAGTATTTCCACTGCTGTGCGGCGGCTGACTTTGCTACTAATAGCAGGTAAATAATACATTTTTTTTTTGCTTCATAACTTTTTATTCGTTCCAACAAATGTATGCCATACACCTAAATGTGTTCATGGATGAGAGGAGTCTTGCAACACACCAACTAGGCATGTAGCAAGGACATCCGGAGACCAGGGTCACTGAGAATTGGGGCTGAACACTGCAGGTCAAACAGGATAGGATTGTATTATGTCACTTCACTATGCTCAAATCACACTAGGATGGTAGATATCTAGATATTTTTAACTTTAATCATTGCTGAGTTTGCTGTCCTTATTTATCTATCCTCTCTACCTCTCTATCTCTATCATCTATTATCTATTTCTATTGTCTGTTTGTCTGTCTATCTATCTATCTATCTATCTATCTATCTATCTATCTATCCATCCATCCATCTATCATCTCAGTGGTGGGTTGCCCCCAGTTCAGACCAGTTCACAAGAACCGGTAGTAAAACCACCGGGAGGCTCCACCCACTGACCTGGACTTCATCATAGGCGATCTGCACATGCACAGAAGCTTCTGCGCATGTGCAGAAGAGCGAGCGCAGGCACAATGCGAACCGGTAGTAAAGGTAAGTAGAACCCACCCTGTATCATTTATCCAGGGGTGAAATCTATCAGGTTCTGACAGGTTCTGGAGAACCGGTAGCAGAAATTTTGAGTAGTTCAGAGAACCGGTAGTGGAAATTTTGAGTAGTTTGGAGAACCAGCAAATACCACCTCTGGCTGATCCCAGAGTGGGGAGGGAATGGAGATTTTCCAATATCCTTCCCTCAGGAGTGGGGAGGGAATGGGGATTTTGCAGTATTTTTCCCCTGCCACGCCCACCAAGCCACACCCACCAAGCCACACCAAGCCCACCAAACCATGCCCACAGAACCGGTATTAAAAAAATGTATTTCACCACTCTATCTATCTATCTATCTATCTATCTATCTATCTATCTACCATCTACCATCAATCTATCTAATAAGCAACTCAGTCTAGGCACCAGGCTAGGAACCAGGAGACACTGAGTTCTAGTCCTGGCTTAGCCATGAAAGCCAGCTGGGTGACCTTGGGTCACTCACTCTCTCTCAACCCAGCTCATCTTACAGGTTTGTTATTGTGGGAAAAATAGGAGGAAGAAGGTGGATATGTTCACTGCCTTGAGTTATTTGTAAAAAGGATAAAGGCAAGTTACAAATAAATACATTAAATAAAACCTAGAACTAAGGAGACATTTCTTGACAGTTAGAATAATTAATCAGTGGAATAGGGGGCCTTTAGAAGTTCTGGTTCATCATTGGAGGTAGATCCACAGAGTTGGTATGTACCTTGGAGGTCTTTTAGTCCAATCCCTGCTTAAGCAGGAGACCCTCTACTATTTTAGCTAAGAGAATAACAGATTTGGAAGAGACCTTGGAGGTCATTGGGAGGAGCCTTGGTGGAGCAGCGGACTAAAGCGCTGTTAAGAAGCACTTAGCTGCCAGCTGCCTGCAATTGCTGCGAGTTCAAATCTCACAAGGCTCAAGGTTGACACAACCTTCCATCCTTCCGAGGTAGGTAAAATGAGGACCCGGATTGTGGGGGCAATAAGATGACTTTGTATAAAAAAGAACACCGCTTAGAGGGGGCCGAAAGCCCTACTAAGCAGGTATATACAAAAGTATGAAGGCTATTGCTTAACGCCTTGTAAGCCGCCCTGAGTCTCCAGAGAAGGGTGGCATATAAATCGAACCAATAAATAAATAAACAAACAAACAAATAAATAAATAAATAAATAAATAAATAAATAAATAAATAAATAAATTTATTCTAATCCCCTGCTTGAGCAGTAGACCCTATGCCTTTCCAGACAAATGGTTGTCCAGTCTCTTCTTGAAAACCTCCAGTGATGGAGCATCCACAACTTCTAGTAGCAACTTGTTGTCCTGAATGAAGAGCCTCTTTTGAGGCAACCATTTGTGTGATATGGTATTGGATCTCCTGCTTGAGCAGAAGGTTGGACTAGAAGCCTTCAAGGTCCCTTCCAACTTTCTTATTATGTGTTCTACATTTTATGGAGCCCTGATCTTCTCCCTTTAAAATTTAACACCATCCAACAAAAACTTTCTGCAACTTTTTTTTTCTCTGTATGCAATATCTTTCTCAATGCATTATTTCCCACAGGTGGATAAGTGCAGCTTCAGTAATTTATCAGCTTTAAGTTGTTCTAGTTTACTTATCACTGCTACCTTACTGACCTTGAAATAATCCAAGATAGAGGCAGAAATGGCATCGCCTACTTCTGTTTTAACACTTAGTATTTTTTTAAAAAAAAATCCATACCTCTTTCTTGCCTTCCTATTTATAAATGGGTTTAACTATGTACCGGTTTGATGATTTCTGATTTTTGCTGCATTGGCTTTTTTTTTTTAATGTCAGCAGTTCACAGCCATCTTTCCTCTAGAGCTGAAAGACATTTGTTTCCTGCAAATCCTCTTTCATTTATTCTGTTTAAATCCACTCTTGCTAGAAAAGCTTAGGACGACTTAGGTGGAGTTCCCAGGACTCTAGTGATGAAGTCCAGACTTAGTTTCCTTCCATTCTGTTTAAAGAATTATGTCATGCCACATCATACTATCTTTATATAGTGTTGTTGCTCTCTAGCACCATCTAATGGCTAGAAAGAAAAATGCCAAGTATATTGTTTGAAGCTGACCCCACCCCATTACCCATCAGCCCGCACTCTCAAACCAAGTGCATGCTGGGAAGCCAGACTCCATTTCCTTTAGCATTTGGAGAAGGCAGAAGCACAAAGAAGAATCCATCTCAATCTGTGGTATATGGTCATCCACGGACAAACCCACATCCCACACACAGAGCATCGCTGGTGAGATTTAGATTGATGGTATTTATTAATTCTTATGTTCAGCAGTAACCCAATACTGCCTATCTTGTATTTGGTTCTCATTGTATGCATCCTTATTTTCCCCAGTTTCACCATATCCTGTTCTTTCAATAAAGCATTCAGATTTATGCGCACGGTCTGTTTTATTAGAGGATAGGTGGGTTTAGCTGCATGTCGAGCTGCACACAGACTAACATGTAGTGGGGACAGAACAAATTAGATGTTGCTAATTTTCCACAGGGATGTCAGCTTGACGTTACATTTAAAAGTTTGTGGTCTGTTCATTAGGCAAACTTTCACATTCTTTGTCAAGACAGCTGCATACTGGATGATTGTCTCCATCACAATAGGCAATTTTTGTATATGTTGACTCATAAACTGTAGACACTGAGGCCATCACTGTGTTTATTTAATATATGGTCATAGTCTTTGGTAAGATACTAATAATGTATATGATAATTTACATTTTCTCCATTATTGATACTAGGAACAAACCAAATCAGCCTTCATTAGAGTTGTAGAGCAGCATAAAGGGATGGGGTACAATAATCATGGGGACATGATAGCACTGTTCCAATATTTGAGGGGCTCCTACAAAGAGGAGGGGATCAAACTATTTTCTAAAGCACCAAAAGGCCAGTCAAGAAACAATGGTTGGAAACTAACTAAGGAGAGAAGCAACCTAGAACTAAGGAGAAATTTCCTAACGTTGAAAGTAATCAACCAATGGAATGCCTTGGCTTCAGATGCTCCATCTCTGGAGGCTTTCAAAAAGAAACTGGACAACCATTTATTATCTGAAATGATATAGGGTCTCCTGCTCGAGCAGAGGGTTGGACTAGAAGACTTCAAGGTCCTTTCCAACTCTATTATTCTACGTTCTAATTGCTCTGTGATCAAGAAAAAGAATGTATGCAATGCTATATAACATGTGTGTTTGTGTGTACACATGGAATGATAATGTTATGTCTGACTTTTGGTGATTCTATGGGGCAAATCTTTCTACATCTTCCCATCATGCACTTCTTCTATGTATGTATGTATTTATTTATTTATTTATTTGATTTGATTTGATTTGATTTGATTTGTATACCACCCTTCTCCAGCAGGACTCAGGGTGGTGAACAGCCGAGATAAAACAGAGCATACAAAATTTAAAAAACAATTTAAAAGGTAATTAAATAATTTTGGCCCACAATTTAAAACAACCCAATTAAAACCAATTTCAAATTAAAACCAAAACGGATGGGATCAAGCCAGCCCAGCTAGGTGAAATAAATGAGTTTTCAGGGCCCGATGAAAAGTCCAGAGGTCTGTTCATACATGTATGTATGTATGTATGTATGTATGTATGTACGTACGTATGCATATCTATGTGTATACAAACACACACACACACACACACACCTATGTATATATAAAGACTCAAGTGACCTCCACAACTTTCCAGAATTAGGAAACTTCTGATTGACAAAGTAGATTGGAACAACCTTACAACATCTGAGGAGGCTTCCCTCTGTATGGACATCCATCCCCCAGAATGTCCATGATTGTCCATACTTACTAAGGGATTCTCTGTATTTTTCTATATCTGGAGTGTATCCACATTGTGGAAACCCTGGATACAGTTTTAACAAAAATACATAAGGTCTCAAGAGAAGGAAGGAGAAGGGGTCTTTTCCTTTCCTTATTAAGATTTGAAACCACCCAAATGATCTGTCTCCTTCCTTTATTCACCTTTCCAAAGCATTCTTGGCACTTGGAGGAGCTAAGAGCCAAGATGGCACAGTGGTTAGAATGCAGTACTGCAGTTACTTCAGCTGACTGCTAGCTGCAATTCGGCATTTTGAATCTCACCAGGATCAAGGTTGACTCAGCCTTCCGTCCTTCTGAGGTGGGTAAAATGAGGACCCAGATTGTTGGGGGCAATTCGCTGACTCTGTAAACTGCTTAGAGAGGGCTGTAAAAGCACTATGAAATGGTATATAAGTCTAAGTGCTATAGCTAGTGCTATTATTATTCTTGTAGGGTAATGTTGATATCCTCATAATCATTTGCCTTTTTTTTTCAGTTTTGACTTGTTATCAAAGATTTTTTTATTTTATTATTTTTATTAGTCATATTTCTATGCCGCCCACTCTCTGAGGACTCTGGGCTGCTTACACCAAAGACAATATACTAACTAGCATATTGCCCCCAACAATCTGGGTCCTCATTTTACCCACCTCAGAAGGATGAAAGGCTGAGTCAACCTTGAGCCGGTGAGATTTGATCCGCTGATCTGCTGAACTAGCAGTCAGCTGAAGTAGCTGCAGTACTGCACTCTAACCACTGCGCCACCTCGGTTCTTATTTAAATGAAAGTACCAGGTTTCACTTGTTGTAACTACTCTGTTCCAGCATGATATATTTTGGTGTTCTTATCACTTCCACAAGATAATATCTGCAAAAAAAAAAAAAAAAAAAAAATCAGACTGGAAAAAATAAAAATAACAGCCAACCAGTGTGTGTTATGTGTTTATCTCTGCATACAGTAGTTCTCCCACCCTTCTAAACACATAGCTTACCATTAAAATGTACCCTTCTAAACACATAGCTTACCATTAAAATGTACCCTTCTAAACACACAGCTTACCATTAAAATGTAGAGGGTCTGTCACCATTAATAAAAAAGTATATCTTAGAAATATCAAATATGTATTTTAACAGAAATACATTGAATTAAATAATACATTGTCTAAAGTTTACAAAAATTAAGGAAAGGGGGCCTCAAATGACAAAGCCAGGTTTAAGCTACGGTACTATAATCAATTTTAAATCTATTAATCAAAGCTTTGTTGTCGATTATCCTGATAATCTGTGTTTTTACTGCTGGTTCTAAAATCTTGTATGCTTATCCCATTTGCCAATTTGCTCTAAAACAAGTAAATAGCTTTGCTTCGCGGCTTGTCTGTTAATAAAATCAACAAATAGCGATGGCAGCCATCTGTCCACCTGGAACAAGAAAATCTAAATTAATGAATGTAAAAATAGGAAAGTCACTCCTGCATCATCAGAGTAAAAACACCCAACTGATATCTACTCAGAAATTGCAAACACTGCGGGCATGGCATGAAATATTAGATTGGCAATGAACATCACAAAACTACTTCCTAATATCCTGGAACTGCAAAAGAAATGTGGCTGAGGAGAGACGCCTTAATATCTGTAGAGAATTTAATTCACTTGCTTTTCATTCATTCATTCATTTGAAAATCCCTAGGACCCTGATGCTCTCTACGTGATGTGATTCCATTGATATTTTGCTCTAAGCTTAGTCTAGATGGTCCTTGTCACTGAAAACATTTTCTTTTGGAACCACAGGAAGGCCAGCTCAAATGAGTGTGGAGAGCGAATATTTAGAAAAGTGGTTTTGTTTCAATATTTTGGAAATGGAAAAAGCTCATTAATCTAGCTTAAACTCTTGTGTGTCTCTGTGCCTCTTTGTGTCTTGAAGACTGAGTAGTAAGAAGGACAAAAGAAGAGATGCTGACAGTAACACATAGCGAAACTGCATAGGTAAAAGATAAAAAATCATTAGTTGGCCTGATGCCCATCCAATTTCATCTTCAACATTTATTTACTCATCACAGGAAACCATTTTTTCAAGCACTGCCTATGTGAAGGTACAAACACTCACCAAATGAGAAGAGTGTTTACACAACATGCTTTTACGGTTTAATCTTTACAATATCTAAGGGGCTGCCACAAAGAAGATGGGGTCAAGCTATTCTCCAAAGCACAGGAAGGCAGAACAAGAAGCAATGGGTGGAAACTCATCAAGGAGAGAAGCAACTTAGAACTACGAAGAAATTTCCCAACAGTGAGAACAATTAATCAGTGGAACGACTTGCTTCCAGAAGTTGTGAATGCTCCAACACTGGACGTTTTTAAGATGTTGGATAACCATTTGTCTGAAGTGGTGTAGGGTTTCCTGCCTAAGTAAAATAAAATATAGAATGCAATAAAATAAATAAATAAAATAGTAAAACAAAACAAAACAATAAATAAAAATGCAATGCAATGCAGCACAATGCAATACAATAAAATAAATAAAATAAAATAATAACAAAACAAAAGAAAACACAAAACAAAACAATAAATAAAAATGCAATGCAATGCAATAAAATATAAAATAAAATAAGATAAAATATAAAATAATAAAGTAAAGTAAAATAAAGTAATAAAATAAGATAAGATAAATGTGTGGTTTATGTTTGGTTAAACATACACTATGTCGGATTCCCCCCCCCCCCATTTTCTAACAACTGTGTTTCGATTTAATGTCTAATCCATGGATCTTTTGAATATATATACAATAGACGAAGTTAGAGGTATTTAAACTCTGTCTGTATTTCTGACTTTGTATTGCAATACATCTCTGTGGGTAACTGACAATTGTTAAAAAGATTGTGCATTTGAATTAACAGATATTTTTCCCCCTGGGAGAGCACTCCACCTTGGCCTTGTCATATTTTACTTTTCAGCTCAATCCTTCCTGCAGACCTGTTCTGTAGCAACTAAACTATCTCCCGCCCAATAACGTAATGTTGATCGGTTATGTTGCTCAATGTGAATTGCTACCATAAGGAGCATAAGCTGAACAAATGCCAGCTTAGAAATCTGAGTTCGGTAGTTCTGATCGAGATTCACCTTCATGTAGGTCAGGAGGAAAGTCATTCAAAACAATCTCCAGGTCCAAAATAAATAAAATGAGAGAAAAAAAAAAGAAGGTTAAACTGAATCGATATGTTGCTATGAATTATTTACTAAGTTTCAGTTGCTAGAGAATGATAATTGGGAGACTTCAAGTATTGTCCTCTTTTTTTTTAAAAAAAAAGGTTACATTTCCTTCAGGGATTTGGCAATCAATGTCTGGTCTGAGAACTAAAGTAATATAATGGTTTAAGGGTTGGACTGGCACCCCGATCTAATGCATAGATTTGATGATGTGGAGATAAAATTGGATGAGGATCTGTTATGTATGCCATCCTCTAGAAGAAAAGCAGGGGGAGCAGGGGTGGGTTCTAAATTTTTTTACTACCAGTTCTGTGGGTGTGGCTTATTTTGTGGGCATGGTTTGATGGTCATGTGACAATTCTTTAGGATTTAGCAGAGATACTGGTCTACCAGACTTTTAACTGCTTGCAGAGCTGTACCGGTCTACCCATTTGTTCTTGGAGCGTTCCGGTCTACCTATTTGTTTTTAGAGGCAACGGTCTACCCATTTGTTTTTGGAGGCACCGATCTACCCATTTGTTTTTCGAGCGCACTGGTCTACCACCACACTATCTTTTAACACTGATCAACTTTAGGGCGGCTCTTTGAAGCCATGCGGCAAGAGTTTAAATAGTTTTTTTTCCTTCTAGCCAATTAGCTGGGACTCGGGAGGCAGCGGATAGATTGGGGGTGGGGCCAAATAAAAGGTAAGAATAACGCGGGGGGCAGCAGGAGGGCCCAGCTCCCGAACAAAGAGAACTGGTTCGGTGACGTCATATCGTCACCGCTACCGGCTCGACAGAACCGGGCAAAACCGGGAGAAACCCACCACTGAGGGGGAGGGTATTCACTTACCTTCCCTATCAGTTCACAAATGTGAGCCTGCGCCCGCATGCTTGCATGCATGCATGCGGCTAAAAAAGTACCTAAATAGGATGGCATAGAGCCGGGGTGAGTGGCCAGGCCCACCCACGATTTCCGCTACCATTTCGGGCGAACCAGTCCGAACCGGCTGAATTCCACCTCTGAAGAAAAGTAGTATATAAATATAATAATAATAGTAGTAACAATAATATTGAGAATATTCAAAAAGGTATGAGTCCATATAATCTCCAGAAGTCCTACTTGACTCAAGAAAGTCTTTGCATTAGTAAAAGTGAATAAAGAATAAGATAATGACAACAATTTGAACGCCATCAGTCTTGACAAATTCACCATCAGTCAATTGCAAAAGGCAGTTTGGCTTGGAACAGCTCACATCTTGTGGTGATCCATCGAACACTATCAAACATCAACATCTGCCTATTCTAAGGGCCTGGTGGCTCAGCAGACTGATAGCATTGTGATTAACACCAGCTGTCTGCAATTACTGTAAGTTCGAATCTCACCAGGCTCAAGGTTGACTCAGCCTTCCATCCTTTCTAAGGTAGGTAAAATGAGGACACAGATTGTGGGGGCAATAAGCTGACTTTGTATAAATATACAAAAGGATGAAGACTATTGCTTAACGCATTTTAAGCCACCCTGAGTCTTCGGAGAAGGGCGGCATATAAATCAAATTTTTAAAAAAAGTCTTTGGGAAAGATTGAATAGATAGAAAAAATGCCAAATCCAGTCCGAACATCTGGCTGACTTTGCAACTAACCATAATACATGAGCAATGAATTGTTGAAAGAAATATCCAGTTCCAAGTTGGGAGAAAGGCACTGGAGACAAAATGGAGGCTGGAGGCTGATTGGAAAGATGGTTTAATGGTAAAGCAGGAACCACATGGATGGTCCTAGGCAGTTATCCACATGGAGTTGAGAGCGAATGGCTTTTATAGCTTCTCTTGGGCTTTGAACTTGAACTTCCTGTTCCTGTGCAAGAACATGTATTCTATTGGCTGTTGTCAGATTCCTATGGAGTCATGCTTGTCTGAGCTCCCAGGTTTGGTTGAAGTTTGCTGAGTGATGTAATGTCCTTAGGAGACAGTGCAATGCAGTGAACTCTGTGTCTTCTGCTAAATGATCCTATTACATCCTGAAGGGCCATGTCTTAATCCCATCAGTCTGGAGCTGAAGGTCCTTTTTTCTTGTAGATAGGCTGGCCCAGTCCTGCTGGGGCTATTTAAGAAAGGTGGGGGCTGCTTTCCAAGAGCACGTTTCTCCTTTAGGGAAATATAATATTCTGCCTTTTATAATATTTCTTAAAATATTTCATTCTTCTAGGAGTGGGGTGGGTGCTAACTTTGTACAGAACGAAGCGAAAGTTATTTTCTCCTTATATAAAGAATGAAACTTATGCAGTGTTTTCTAAAAAAAGAGAAAAATAATAAATAATCACCGAAGGATTTGGGATAAAAGTATGCTTTTTTATACTAATATCATTACACTTTGCTGATTTTTTAAAAATTTTTAAAAAATTTTATGGTAAACACATTAAAACAAAACACAAACATACAACATTTATATACATAAACCCTTTTTACAGCTCTTTCATAGTGATCCTTTCTTAATATTTACTAGTTATACATATTTTAACTTTATCTTATTCCATACTGCTATCTATCTTCTTTATTTCAACTACATTTTACTTGATCTTTACATTTCAGTCATTTATATTATAATTTACCAATTTTTACCACACTTAGCTGATTTTTTTTCAGCTAATGAGTATGGGGTGATCAACCTGTTAATAAATGGGGCTTTTCAACCCTTTTCATTCTTTTTTTTTATTATTAAAAATTTTTTAAATGTTTTACAAACAAATTCCCCCCCTCCTCCCACACCCATTCCCTTCTCCCTCCCCCCGCCCACGTGGACTTCCCAGAGCAAACTACAGGGTATTGCATTTAGCAAACATAATCTAACATAAACAAACTAACTATAAGCTCTTAACTTCCCCTTACTCTTTAACTCCCCCATAGGTACTAAAATGTCAGAGTAAAAATAAAAATCATCTAAATATTTCATTCATAAGCTATTTGCAACTTTTTAGTCCCATATTTGTTTTGTATATAGTCAATCCATCTTCTCCATTCCAGTACATATCTTTCATTTGAACGGTCCTTCAAATATGCAGAGATTTTAGCCATCTCCACCAAATTAGCTACTTTTAATGTCCATTCTTCAATAGTAGGTATTTCTTCCTTCTTCCAATATTGAGCCACCAAAAGTCTAGTTATATACCTAAAAAAAGGTTTAATAGCTAAATTAATTGAAGCAGATGCACAAGGAAGATATATTGCAATTGAAATCTTAATAGAAGGGAAAAAAACATTATTGATTGGAATATATGCACCAAATCAACCCTTTTCATTCTTTATAGCAATCTTTTTTGGTAACTAAATGATGACGAGATGTATCACAATGAGTAAGGATAGAGGAAACTGTAGCTTAAAACAGGTGGAACAGAATCTATGCTGAGTTGGCCAGTATGCTGTGTATATGTGGTTTGTTAGCAAATTGATATATTGATCAGTGGACAATATTTGAGTAAATGTTTGAAAACATTTTCATGTTGATATTCCCAAGGCATTGATTTCCATGGCTACATAAGCTAGGAAGCAAAAAAAAAAAAAAAAGCATTTAAGACAATTTATTTTCTGTATGTGTGCCTCACACAGTGTGAAAAATTTGGCATGCATTCGTTTTTACTTTAGAACATGCATTAAATATCAGATATAATCTGGGTTTCCTCTCTTTAATGCTTTGCAAAAGGCCCATGAAGATGACAATGAAAATTATTTATTTCTATAAATCCTCTGTCCTGTTAGCCTTCAATCTCTGCCTTCGTTACTCATTCAACAAAACATAACAAAAATTTGCATTCTGTGTCTCGGTGTTTTCATTCTTATTTCTGTTTCTTGCACAGGTAAAAAGTAAAGGTAAAGGTTCCCCTTGCACATATGTGCTAGTCATTCCCGACTCTAGGGGGCAGTGCTCATCTTTGTTTCAAAGCCAAAGAACCAGCACTGTCTGAAGATGTCTCCGTGGTCATGTGACCAGCATGACTAAATGCCAAAGATGCACGGAACGCTGTTACCTTCCCACCAAAGGTGGTCCCTATTTTTCTACTTGCATTTTTTATGTGCTTTCAAACTTTTAGGTTGGCAGAAGCTGGGACAAGTAACGGGAGTTCACCCCGTTAAGCGGCACTAGGGATTTGAACCACTGAACTGCTGACCTTTCGATCGACAAGCTCAGCATCTTAGCCACTGAGCCACTGTGCATACTCACCGTGTATACATAGCTACATATTACCTCAGTCTTATGCCTCTACTCCCAACCAGGCATTTCCTATCAACGTTTCCACCGCAACATGACGGGGCCTAAAATGAGTGTATCCTGAGCAAAGCTGAAGTTCTTGCTGTATTTACTGTGTCACAAGATGGATGCAAGAAGCCAGGGTGCTTAATTCGTATTGACAGTAATGTTTGCTTGCATTGGCAGGCAGTCACTGAGAGTGGAAAAGAGGTGAACAAGATTTGCTAGGTCTACTAGCAGCCAGTAATTATTTGCCTCCTTTTTCTTAAAGGAGCTAAAATAACTCAAGAGACTTTTGAAAGGTAACCCTGTTGCTTTGTTTCATACAGATGAGTAAAGCCATTCAACAGGTCTGGCCCCATTTTCCTAAATAATGCAATTGTGATTTTGAAGCAGCATCACTCCATCAATCCATCAATCACCCCACCCAGGAATTCCAAAAGACGTAAACACAGAACACAAAAACAAAACTTTGCTCTCCAACATTACCAGCTAGTTTGAATTTCAGGAGCTTAGTAAAGAAAAAAGAAAAAAAAAACCTATTATGAACTGCAGAAGAAGCCAGATCCAACACTTGCATATATTAGAATTTGATATTGCTTATTATTTTATTGGAAAGACAGTTCTGCTTTGTTCCTGGATATTGCTCTGCTCTTTTCTGCATAACGAACTGTTTTAACGGCACTCTCTCTCCCTGCTCAACTTGGGAAGGATACAGAGTGGAGTGATATTTTATCTTATTTACTCTTTCCTTCCTTCGCTTATATATTCATAGTTAAATAACTATCCCGATTCACAATTTACAATTAGATAAGAGCAGTTGTGCATGCACCGTGAAATTTACTGCATATATTTTTAAACCGTAAAACAACACAATAAACACAGGACAGTAATTAAAAATGAGCTAGAGGCGCACATTCAAATTAAAACCTGCGTGAATTGATACGGGATCAAAAGTTCAAAAGGCTGGGCGCGATCCATAACCAGGTATAGGTAGAGACAAAATGATTTAACACTCATTTATAAAACAGCCAGAGATGTGTTTTCCCCTCTCTCTCTGCTCTCCCGCCTCCCATGTTATTTACTTCTTTTAAAAGCTGTAAAGCAGCTAAAAACTTCTGGCTGCTCTTTTTCAATGTAGGTGGGGGAAGAGGGGGGCAATGTTCCCCTTGCAGATGTTGTGTGATCACAAAGTATCGTTACCACAAGAGTTTCTCTCTTCCATTAAGGAATTCGTTTTAATTTTATTTATTTATTCAATTTGTCAAGCATATATAAGATAACAGATAAAACTATAAACATAATTTGAATACATGAAAAGAGTAAAAGTAAAAAGAAATATTAGGACAGGGACGGTAGGCACACTGGTGTACTTATGCACGTCCCTTACAGACCTCTTAGGAATGGGGTGAGGTCAACAGTAGACAGTTTAAGGTTAAAGTTTTGGGGGTTTGGGGTAGAAACTACAGAGTCAGGTAGTGAATTCCAGGCATTGACCACTCTGTTACTGAAGTCATATTTTCTGCAATCGAGTTTGGAGTGGTTTACCTTGAATTTGTACCTATTATTTGATTGTGTATTGTTGTAGTTGAAGCTGAAGCTGAAGTAGTCATTGACAGGAAGAACATTGGAGTCTGGTGGCATCAGGTATTTTATTGCGGTTAGAGGAATGGAGGACTCTTCTCATAAAATATCTCTGGACTCACTCAATTGTATTTATGTCCGATATGCAGTGCAGGTTCCAGACAGATGAGCTGTATTCAAGAATTGCTCTAGCAAATGTTTTGTATGCTCTAGTTAGTAGTACAATATTACCAGAGAAGAAGCTATGCAAGATTGCAGGAAGTTTTAAAAATAAGATTGCTTTGGGTACTATGGTACTATGGTACAAATATATGTGTCAATATTTTTTCTATGTTTTTCTTTTGTAAATGATATACACTGACAATACACTGTATTCAAAATGTTTATGAATAAAAATAAAAAAATAAATTTAAAGAAAAAAGGACAATACTGTAAGGTAACTGTCAATCATACGCCTGTGAGGTTGTCCTTAAGAGCCGTGGTGGTGCAGTGGTTAGAATGCAGTACTGCAGGCTACTTCTGCTGACTGTTAACTGCCAGCAGTTCGGCAGTTCGATTCTCACTGGCTCAAGGTTGACTCAGCCTTCCATCCTTCCAAGATCAGTAAAATGAGGACCCAGATTGTTGGGGGAAGAGGCTGACTCTGTAAACTGCTTAGAGAGGGCTGTAAAGCACTGTGAAATGGTATATAAGTCTAAGCGCTATTGCGATTTCATTTCCAAATTAGGGATTGGAGGATATCCAGTGTTCTTAACATATGCATTTCTAATGTATATAACTTTTTCCTCAAATGCATATTTTTATATGATAACTTCCCCAATGTGCATTTGTGTATGGAAATTTTGGAGCAGTTGATTGGACATTGCATTGATTTTTCAACAGATGGTTCTGATGGATATGTATGAGAAGATACACGTGTTGGATTTCTTCTGAAAGTTAGGTGAAAATACAGGCAAATTGCGTTAGGGAAGATGATGTTTGCTAAATATTTCTCCTCGCTTCATGGACTTAACCATGCCTTTACAGATTTTGTACTTCTTCCAGTGGATGCAATGGAATTATGATGTTTTTCGGGATAATATTAGCTTAGATGTTCAATCATGTATTTTTAATGCTAACCTACAGTTTGCGTTAAGGAGTATCAGCATGACAACATAGCATGACAACATAATTTTAGTCCGTGTTCATGCAGTACAGCTCCATCAGGATGACATAAATATCCAGATTTCCAGAAAAGAGCTTATTAGAATCTAGAAAAACAGATGCATAATTTAGAAAGAAGTTATACTGATCCTAGGCAGAACTAAACCTATGGAGACAGAGATGCGATGTTGTCCAAAATGTCATTTCAATATTGCTTGTTCCTTAAATACTTATCCTATCCTAGCAATAACTTCACACATCAGATTAAACTGGATGTTATTAACACTTTTTAAAAGGATCACATTATATTCATACGAATTAAGGCAAAGTTGAGAATAAAACTGATTGTCTTTGGAGATTCTCAGTCATCCAGGTCTGTTCCAAAGGTTGCATTTTCAAAAGGCAACTGGACTTTCTTGGTTTTTCCTTGAAGACATTTCACTTCTCATCCAAGAAGCTTCTTCAGTTCTGACAGTTCTCTCTTGGATGAGAGAAGCAAAATATCTTCATGGAAAAGCAAAGAAAAGAAACACCTTTGGGAGAATAAAACCGATGTGAAGCCAAAAGGCCAAGAAGTCATGGATTGCATCAAATAAGATGATTTCACAAAACACATACCAGCACAGCCTGTGTGGGTTGATTAACAAGATTTGATCCAGCCAGCTAAATTGTAGTTGAAAGATTTGAACGTTGTAAACTGAACATAAGTAATCTTCCTTCAAGAGATGGGGATGTGCCTGCAGAAAGTTTGAAGCAATATATATTAATTAGAGTACATCTAGACTGCACTCCATGATCCCAAGTCTGTTCTCTTCTTAAATTAAATTATGCCTTCCCTTCTGTTTGAATGAAAAGATGTAAGAGCCTTACTAAAGCTAAAGATAAATTCTTGTTGTATCGCAGGAGTAAGCACATACATTTTACTTTTTACTTTTTCGGCTCTCATCTCTCCCAGAAGTATACAAACCCTCCCCTTGATATTTAAATCTCTCGCTTTCATATTTATACCGCTATCATCTCTTGATCGATCCCTTTGAAGTCCTATGTTTTCATCAGATCCCATCAACAATGCATGCCAGGAATATTTATTCCTTAACATTTTACTTTATTCCTGCTGTCAGTTTCTTGCCTAGCAGACCAGCATGGATACAGAAAGCTAGGAAGCTAAAAAACCTGTGCCATCCATATAAGATGCTTTGATTTTCTAACCTTGGAAGATTTAAATGCATTCTGAGTTTATATCCGTACATTGAATATTTACTTAATTGTGTTAATTATTCAATTTCTATAGCAGCCCATCTCAATCCAATTTCCGATATAATTGCAAGTTTTGGGATGTAGGCAAAATACAATAGGTTGGTTTGGATGGTGGTGTCTAGAATAGAAATCATACTTGCATAGAATATTGTGAACATGCTTGAGATAGATCTGAGCTTTGGCAACACTGATGACACATTGCTCAAAATGTGTCCAAAATGAAAGATAAGGTAGTATCCTTATCATAAACAGAAAATGCTGTGTAGTACATAATTAGAATAGAATAACAGAGTTGGAAGGGACCTTGGAGGTCTTCTAGTCCAACTCCCTGCTTAGGCAGGAAACCCTAAAACTATTTCAGACAAATGGTTATCCAATCTCTTCTTAAAAACTTCCAGTGTTGGAGCATTTACAACTTCTGGAGGCAAGTTGTTCCACGGATTGATTGATTGATTTATAATTAAATTTATATACCACCCTACTTCCGAAGGACTCAGGGCTGTGAACAGCCAGAAAGTAAAATATACATAATACAAATGTTAAAAACCATTTAAAATACATTAAATACTTTGGCCAGATTTAAAACACCCCAATTATAAAATCAATTTTAAAAAAATTAAAAGGGAGGTTAGGCCAGACCAGCCTGCTGGAATAAGTGCACAGATCCGGGATCCTCCGTATCTCTGGGGGGAGCTCGTTCCAGATGGCAGGTGCCCTCACAGAGAAGGCTCTCCCCCTGGGGGCCTCCAGTCGACATTGTTTGATCGATGGCACTCTGAGGAGCCCCTCTCTATGGGAGCGTACTGGTCGGTGAGAGGCTATTGGTGTCAGAAGGCGGTCTCATAGGTAGCCTGGTCCTAAGCCATGGAGCGCTCTAAAGGTGGTAACCAAAACCTTGAAGCGCACCTGGAAGACCACCAGCTTGCGCAGGAGGGGAGTCACATGGGAGCGCCACGTGATCCCATAACCACCCGCGTGGCCGCATTCTGGACCAGCTGGAGCCTCCGGGTGCTCCTGAAGGGGAGCCCCATGTAGAGAGCATTACAGTAGTCCAGGCGGGAAGTGATGAGGGCATGAGTGACCGTGCATAATGAGTCCCGATCCAGAAAGGGATGCAACTGGTGGATCAGGCAAACCTGATAAAAAGTCCTCCCGGCCACAGCCATCAAATGCTCTTCTAAAGACAACCGTGAGTCCAGGAGGACACCCAAGTTGCGAGCCCTCTCCGTGGGGGCCAACAACTCACCCCCAATAGTCAGTGATGGCACCAACTGACTATATCGGGATGTCAGAAACCACAGCCACTCGGTCTTGGGTGGGTTGAGCCTGAGTCTGTTTCTCCCCATCCAGCCTCCAGGCACTGGGACATCACTTCAAGAGCATCATTGGGGTGATCCGGGGTGGAGATGTACAGCTGAGTGTCATCAGAATACTGATGGTACTTCAGCCCGAAACCACGGATGATCTCACCCAGCAGCTTCACATAAATGAATCCAAATTTCTGGCATAATTTCCAGTGAGTGATCTTAGCAACGCGGTCATGGCGTTGTAGGTAGTCAGTTTGTGAAATTTTGCTGCACCCACTGATCAGGTGGTCGACTGTCTCATCTTTCTCATTGAAGAAGCGGCATTTGCTGTTGGTGGTAACATGTTGAATTTTTGCCTTCATGCAGTTTGTGGCTAGGGCTTGTTCTTGAGCTGCCAAAATAAAGCTTTCTGTTTCTTTTTTCAGTACTCCTGATCTTAACCAGTTCCAAGTTAGTTTCTGGTCAGCTTTGCCTTCAATACTTTTCAAGTATTGGCCATGCAGAGCTTTTCTTTTCCAATTTTCAGCTCACTGCTCAATTACTTCTTTCTTATATTCTGCTTTCATTTTAGTTATCTTTAAAAGGCCTCCTTTATTTACTTCCTTAATCATTGGTTCTTCACTTTTCTGGATGTAATCATTCAAGCTGCGTTTTTCTTCTTCCACAGTCTGCTTTACTTGTAGGAGTCCTCAACCACCCTCTGCTCTTAGTAAATATAATCGGTCAACATCACTTTTAGGGTGCAAGGCATGATTCATTGTCATAAGCTTCCTTGTTTTTCTGTCCAAATTGTCTAACTCCATCTGGGCCCAGTCAATTATTCCTGCAGAGTATCGAATCACAGGTATAGCCCAGGTATTTATGGCTTTTATGATGTTTCCTCCACTCAGTTTGGACATTAATATCTTACGAATTCGCTGAATGTACTTGGCTGAAGTTAATTCATTGACTTTATTATGCATTATTATTATTATTATTATTATTATTATTATTATTATTATTTAATCTTTAGTGAGATTCACAGCCTTTGAGGCTGGTTAATAGCTCAGCAGCTCGAGTCCTAACCAAGGACCTAGGAACTGTTAAGGTATTGTCGGAGGATGTAAGCTGTTCCGAGTAAGGTGGTTTGTTGTGGAGTCAAAATGTTCAAGTCCGGCAAATTTAGAATTTCTAAATGGCGGGGTAGCCCTTTGGGTATTGCTCCGAGGGCTCCAATTACAATCGGGACAGCACACGATTTCTTTTTCCACAGTCGCTCAACTTCAATTTGTAAGTCCCGGTACTTTGTGATTTTTTTCTTGCTGCTTATCTTCAATCTGTGCATCACCAGGTATTGCAATGTCAATGAACCATACTTTTTTCTTTTCAACTATTGTTATGTCAGGTGTGTTGTGGACCAAGTGCCTGTCAGTCTGAATCCTAAAGTCCCATAAGATCTTGAGTTTCTCATTCTCTAAAACTTTCTCAACCTGATGTTCCCAGTGGTTTTTGCTGTACTCAAATCCAAACTTCTGGCACAATTTCCTATTATTATTATTATTATTATTATTATTATTATTATTATTATTATTATCATCATCATCATCATCATCATCATCATCATCATCATCATCATATGGAACTCTAGAGAGGTGAAATGCAAAGCTTCTCTGAGACTCAAAATATTTTGAGGTCTCAAAATACTTTGTTTTCACAGCCATTCCTTCGTGTGCCTGTAGGGGTCACTCTAAGACCATATTGCTCCCTCCAGGCGGAATGATTGTATATTCCTTGAATTCAAGGCGCTTCAACTTTATACCGAAGCACGCAAAAATGCTTGTCACCCTGTAAAGCTATGTCCCTTTGTTCTCTCTTCTTTCTCAGATAACAAAGCTTGATCGAAACAAGCAAACAAAATAAAATAAAATAAAAAACCCAGCCGTAACTTGTTTCCCTCCCTGACCTTTCACCCTGACAATATGCAAGATTATCTGCCTCTAAGGCTGTTCCCCCTTTTTCTTATGCTTTAAAAGGCATACAGAGGACTCATGCATTTTGAATAAGAGACTTAAAAAATAAAATAAGCGAAAGATGCAGCAGAATACTGAAACCAGAATACTTAAGCAATACAACTTGTAAGAGATGGTTTAAACTTTGGTTGGGAAGGAAAATAAATCATTTACATTTTTTTTTTAAAAAAAAACATCTCTTCTAAAACCAGTATTTCAAATTCAAAGGACAAAGTTGCATAATAACAACACAACTAGAAGTATCACCTTATTGGCTCTATTCCTGGAGTTTTAATCTTCTTTGGGAAAATGATTATCTAGCTCAAAGCTTGGCACCTTTGGAACATTTGCAAAATAGCAGGGGGAATCGTACATTAAGTGGTAAGATGGGCAAAGTAGATATTTCCAAGGTAAAAGCATGGATCCAATATTTGCATCCATCTAATGTATACAGGTGACCCAAAAAAATGTAAGTGGACTGCATAAGCTCTCTAACTATCAGTTTTTCACCCAGAATCTAGTAGTCCCAAAGGATTTGTGGAATGGAATGGAGTGGAGTGGAGTGGAGTGGAGTGGAGTGTAGTGGAGTGTAGTGGAATGGAATGGAATGGAATGGAATGGAATGGAATGGAATGGAATGGAATGGAGTGGAGTGGAATGGAGTGGAGTAGAAATGAATGGAATGGAATGGAGTGGAGTGGAGTGGAGTGGAGTGGAGTGGAGTGGAGTGGAGTGGAGTGGAGTGGAGTGGAATGGAATGGAATGGAATGGAATGGAATGGAGTGGAGTGGAATGGAGTGGAGTGGAAATGAATGGAATGGAATGGAATGGAATGGAGTGGAGTGGAGTGGAGTGGAGTGGAGTGGAGTGGAGTGGAGTGGAGTAGAAATGAATGGAATGGAATGGAATGGATTGGAGTAGAGCGGAGCGGAGTGGAGTAGAGTGGAGTAGAAATGAATGGAATGGAATGGAATGGAAGGGAAGGGAAGGGAACGGAATGGAACGGAGTGGAGTGGAGTGGAGTGGAGTGGAGTGGAGTAGAATGGAGTAGAAATGAATGGAATGGAATGGAATGGAGTGGAGTGGAGTAGAGCAGAGCGGAGTGGAGTAGAGTGGAGTAGAAATGAATGGAATGGAATGGAATGGAATGGAAGGGAACGGAATGGAACGGAGTGGAGTGGAGTGGAGTGGAGTGGAATGGAGTAGAAATGAATGGAATGGAATGGAATGGAATGGAATGGAATGGAAGGGAACAGAATGGAACGGAGTGGAGTGGAGTGGAGTGGAGTGGAGTAGAAATGAATGGATGGAATAGAATAGAATGGAATAGAATAGAATGGAATAGAATAGAATGGAATGGAATGGAATGGAATGGATTATGGGATGGGGTGGGGTGGGGTGGGGTGGGGTGGGGTGGGGTGGGGTGGAGTGGAGTGGAGTGGAGCAGAGCTGAGTGGAGTAGAAATGAATAGAATGGAGTGGAGTGGAGTGGAGCGGAGCGGAATGGAGCAGAGCGGAGCAGAGTAGAAATAAATAGAATACAGTAAAATAGAAAATAGAAAATAATAGAAAATAGAAAATAATAGAGAATAGAGAACAGAACAAAACAGAATTATTGGCCAAATGTCATTGGAAGGACAAGGACAATGAATTTGTCTCTGGTGCATAAGCTCTCAGTGTACATACAAGCAACAAACAATAATCCATGGTCATAATCATAAATACAATCATCATAAATCATAAAATACAAATCTTGGTGATAGTCATAGGATACTAAACAAGCAATTAATATAAATCATAAAATACAAGCAGCAAAGTTATAGTTGTAAGAGGCTAAGGAAACAGGTAATAGAAAAGATGAAAAGTTACTTCCTTGAAATTGTTTTTTTTTTTTTTTACTCCCAAATAGACTGTTGATTGCTGGCTGCTCAAAAATCTACTTTTCTTCCCATGCATGCAGGTCAAGAGGTTAGTGGTGCCCAATGGGACTGACATTAATTTATGATAATTGGTGCTGTCCTTGGTATTTGTTTATGCAATCCATTATTGAGGCTTTTCAACTTCTCAGTGACACTAAGCAGCCTACAATTAAAAGAAAGACCATATATATGTATAAAGGAATACAACTGAGTGAGACAAGTTCTAAAAAAATCCAAATAAATGACAACAAAAAAAAAAAAAGATATGATGACCTTCTATCTCAAGGTCTTGTAGAAAGTTAGCACCCACCCCTCTCCTAGAAGAATGAAATGTTTTAGGAAATATTACAAAGGCAGATTATTATATTTCCCTAAAGAAGAAACATGCCCTTAGAAACAGAAAGCAGCCCCCACCTTTCTTAAAAGCCCTCAGCAGATGTCAGCACTTAAAAGATAAAGAGCTTATTTATTTATTTATTTATTTATTTATTTATTTATTTATTTATTTATTTATTTATTTATTTTTTCAAATTTCTATACCGCCTTTCTCCTTTTGGACTCAGGGCGGTGAACAGCCAAGTAAAACACTTTATACACAAAAGTTAAAATAGATTTAAAATATTTAAATAATTTGGCCCATAATTTAAAACATTTCAATTTAAAACCAATTTCAAATTTTAAAAACCCATCATAAAATCAGGACAGCCCGGCTAACTGAAAGAGGTAGGTTTTAAGGGCCCGACGAAATGTCCGGAGGTCTGGGGTCACTCGTATCTCTGGGGGTAGATTGTTCCAGAGGGTAGGTGCCACCACAGAGAAGGCTCTCCCCCTGGGGGTCGCCAGCCGACATTGTCTGGCCGACAGCACCCTTGAAAGAAGCCAAGTATCTAGGTAGCACTATTCATAAGCAAATAGCCCTCACTCAAGATTCAAACCAGGACAAAGCCATTAAGCCATAATAGGAATTGCCCAACACCCTTTCACAACACGTCTCTTCATTGCATCATCTCAGCAGCACCTCAACCAAACCTGGGAGCTCAGACAACCTACAGAGTCAGCTATGACCCTTACATAACCCTATAACAGCCAATAGAATACATGTTTTTGCACAGGAACAGGAAGCTCCAGTGCAAAGCCCAAGAGAAGGTATAAAAACCCCTCACTCTCAATGTGATCAGCTGCATCAGAACTACAAAAAATGTGGTTCTGTTCATCAATAAATGGAGCCTCTTTCCAATCAGCCTCCAGCCTCCATTTTGTCTCCAGTGCCTTTCTCCCTGCTTGGAACTGAACCAGGTGGGTATTTCTTCCAACATGGTCTAGGACAGTGATGGCTAACCTTTTTGCCATTGTGTGCCAAAAGCGGGGGGGTGGGTCATGTGTGCATGTGCCCACACCCATAATTCAAAGCCCCCTGCGTCCCACGCATGCGCCTGTGGGATCCCCCCCCACTGACTTCACTTTTGGCATGCAATGGCCTGGTGGGCCCGGTAGGCCCATTTTTCGCCAGGCTCCCCAGGCTCCAGAGGTTTTCTAGGAGACTAGGAAGGGTGAAAATAGCCTTCCCCACCACCCCCGGAGGGCCTCTGGAGACTGGAAACAGCCCGTTTCCTGACTTCCGGTGGGCCAGGAAGGCCCAAAAATCAGTTGGCCAGCATTCACATGCATGCTGGAGCTGATCTAGGGCAATGCTTGCGTGCCCACAGATATGGCTCCACGTGCCACCTGTGACATGCGTGCCATAGTTTTGCCATCACGGATCTAGGATAAGAAATAACAGTAAATATTTTACAGAAGATCAATGAGGTGTGAGCAGTATAGTTCTCTGTTCACTGTCACTCTAAAGAGGCAGGATCCTGCTACTGAGGAGACATGCCTTCTGGGTGCTACAAGAGTGGCATGATTTCATTCTTGGTGAAACCCCAAGTCTGGCCATTCTACCTGACATCATTGAACAGGTGGAAAGATACCGAGATAGGTGGTCCTTCAGGCATCCAGGTTCCCTGACACAAAGAGCTTCATAGGTGATAAACAGCATTTTGAATTGTTGAGTAGAAAGTTAGCACCCGCCCCTCTGCTAGAAGAATGAAACATTTTGAGAAATATTAAAAAGGCAGAATATTATATTTCCCTGGATGAGAAATGGAGAAACATGCTCTTGGAAAGCAGCCCCCCCACTTTTCTTTCTTTTCTTTTTTTTAATTTTTTTAAAATTTTTATTAATTTAAGAAACCACATAATACATTTATAAATGCAAGTAAAACAATTTACAACAAACATCATCTTTATAACATCTACCTATAATATCTGAATTGTTACAATATCAATATCCTATATTCTTCAATATACAATATTTCTCTCACCTTATATAATGATATTATTTTATTGATATCTCGTGTCTCTTTCTTAAATTAAATAAAAGTAAAATTTATTTTACTCTATTGATATCTTTTCTTTTATTCAATTTTTCTTTCTTTCTTCTTCTCTTTTTTTTTCACTTCCCTCTAACCATTTATACCATTTTTGCCAGACCAGATAATATTCCGATTCTTCTTTTCCTTGGATCTCCTTGGTAAGTTTATCCATTTCAGCGCATTCCATAATTTTGGATATTAATTTCTCTTGAGTCAGGACCTCTTCTTGTTTGCAATTTTGTGCGTATATAATTCTTGCTGCAGTCAAAATGTGTGTTATTAAATATATTATTTCTTTTTCATATTTGCTTGTAGGTATTCCTAATAAATAAGTTTCTGGCTTTAATGGCACCTTTTGAGTTATTATTTGTTCCAGTTGCATTTTTATATTGTTCCAGAATTTTTTAGCTTTGGGACATGACCACCATATATGATAGTATGTCCCTTTATGCGCTTTACATTTCCAACAGAGTGGAGATGTGCCGGGAAACATTTTAGAAATTCGCGCCGGTGGTAGATGCCACCTATAGAACAATTTATAAGCATTTTCTTTGTATGGTACAGATAATGTTAATTTATTAATATTTTTCCACAAATTTTCCCACTTATTTAATTCTATTGCATACCCAAAATTCGTCGCCCATGTGATCATATTCTCTTTAACTACTTCCTCTGCTAGTTTATATTCCAATAGAAAATTATAAATTTTGGTTATTAATTTCTCATTGGGGCCTAATAAAATTTTATCCAACTGATTTGGTTCCATTTGAATTCCAGTTTTTTCCATATCAGATTTATATCTGGATTTTATATGCCCCCCCCACTTTTCTTAACAGCCCTCAGCAGATGTCAGCACTTAAGAGATAAAAAATAGATAGCTCTACTCATAAGCAAATATCCTCACCCAAGATCCAACAAAGGTAGGGTTAGCCCTCAGCCACAATAGGAATTGCCCAACGCCCCTTCATTGCATAGAGCCTTGGTGGCGCAGCAGACTAAAGCACTGTTTAGTAACACCAGCTGCCTGCAATTACTGCAAATTCAAATCTCACCAGCCTCAAGGTTGACTCAGGCTTTCATCCTTTCGAGGTAGGTAAAATGAGGACCCGGTTTGTGGGGGCAATAAGATGACTTTGTATAAAAAAGAACACCGCTTAGGCGGGGTGGGGGGGGCAGGCAAAGCCCTACTAAACAGGTATATACAAAAGTATGAAGGTTATTGCTTAATGCATTGTAAGCTGCCCTGAGTTTCCGGAAAAGGGCGGCATATAAATCGAATAAATAAATAAATAAATAAATAAATAAATAAATAAATAAATAAATAAATAAATAAATAAATAAATTAAAATAAAATAAAATAAAATAAAATAAAATAATAAAATAAAATAAAATAAAATAAAATAAAATAAAATAAAATAAAATAAAATAAAATAAAATAAAATAAAATAAAATAAAATAAAATAAAATAAAATAATTGCCTCAGCAAACTTCAAACCAACCTTAGCTCAGACAACCTACAGAGACAACCCCTACATAACCCCTACAACAGCCAATAGAATACATGTTCTTGCACAGGAACAGGAAGCTCAAGTGCAAAGCCCAAGAGATGGTATAAAAAAACCCTTCACTCTCAATTTCATGTGGTCAGCTGCCCCAGAACTCATGTGCTTCTGCTTCATCAATAAATGGAGCCTCTTTCCAAGCAGCTTCCGGCCTCCATTTTGTCTCCAGTGCCTTTCTCCCGGCTTGGAACTGAACCAGATAGATATTTCTTCCAACAGTTAAATGAAGCAAAATGATCCATGTGCCCATCGCTACCAAGAGCAGCTGTAGTTTCTGATTGCTCTTCAAGGACAGTCCAGGATAGATTGAGTTATAAAAATTCTACTGATATCCTTTACATATTTTTTTGATTCTGCTGTTTACTTTGTACTATTATTGTTTTGATTTGTTTACTTTATGATAGCTGCTCAGAACCACTCTTGTGAAATGGACAGTCATCATATGAAGCCAAGGAATAAACAAACACGTAGTAACGCGAATCGCACCAATTGTTTAGGTACTTTTTAAATATACCAAACGTATAAGAAACATGCATCTGTGTACATTTTTCACCGCAAAACAGTAAAGCTAATTTACTTGGTTCTTCCAAATATATACGATTCAAAGTTCGCCTTCAATGCAAAGAAATAAAAACAGAGTGAGATGAATGTTTCCTCCATCCATTTTAAGAGGTATTCTGCATTAGGCTAGTAGTTTAAATGATTTATTTTTTTTTTAAAAAAAAACTGCTTTACCTGACTGCAATGTTTCTAATTAAGATGGAAAGATTGCACACCAGGTGGCTGAAATTATGACTTTATTAAGCCAATGCTTATTCTTTTTTCTTTTCTTTTTCTTTCTTTCTTTTTTTTTTTTTTTGCTATGAGTTATTTTTTTCAAAACTTTTCAGAGAGGATTTAAATTTTAGAATCAAATGTTTCTATCATGTTCCAAAGTCAGTCATGATTCATTTTTGGGATCCTGGAATTCTCAGCTAAGTTGCATTTAGAGCTTGTTGTATTAGACTTTTCGTTCACTTTCACTTTCTCTATCTTCATCCCTCATCCTCTCACCTCAGTGGAACTTCAACAGGTCTGATAAACTAAACAAGGATGATATCTACAGGATTATCCTGGGTTATCTGTCTCTGCTGTAGATGCAGCTGGGTTAATATAGTACCAGCCCAAGCAGGTACTGCAGGCAGTACAATAAGTGAAGAAACATACTACATTGACCAGGGGGGAAATGTAAAATTTGTTACTACCGGTTCTGTGGACATGGCTTGGTGGGGAGGGTAATGTGACTGGGTGGGCGTGGCCAACTTTAAAAAAAAAAAACTTTTCAAGGCATTTTTTCTAATGCTTTGAAAAGCCTCTGCCGATCAGGCAACTCAGCTGGGATCATCAGAGAGGCTGTTTAAAAAATGCCACTCTGCCGATCAGGCAACTTAGCTGGGATCGTCAGGGAGGGTTTTTTAAAAATACTTCTCTGCCGATCAGGAAAATCAGCTGGGATTGCCAGAGACTTTTCAAAGCATTTTTTTTTATCACCTCTTCAGCCAAGAGGTTGCAGAAAAAAATGCTTTGAAAAGCCTCTGACGATCCCAGCTGAGCCGCGCAATCATCGGAGGCTTTTTTTTTTTTTAACTTTTAAAAGCATTTTTTCGTTGGAAGAAAGGTTGTAGAAAAAATGCTTTTAAAAGTAAAAAAAAAGCCTCTGATGATCGTGCGGCTCAGCTGGGCTTGGTGGGTGGGGCGCAGGGATTTTTGCTACCGGTTCTCCGAACCACCCGCCACCATCGCTACTGGATTGGGTGATCTGGTCCAAACCGGGAGCATTTCACCCCTGACATTGACTCTTTCTTATGTGACCACTTTATTCAAGGTCTTGTTTCCACATATATTGAAGAGCATCTAGTTGTGTTGTCAGGGAGAGCCATTTGGTAAAACGTCAAAGCTGAGAATTTAGCAGTTACCTGCTTGTTGGTTCATTAAGTTAGGAAAAATGTGACCTTAGGGAAAAAATATGCCGTGTTTCCCCGAAAATAAGACGCTGTCTTATATTTTTTAGAACCCTGAAATAAGTGCTTGGCCTTATTGCCATTCGCTCAAAAGCTCAATTGGGCTTATTATAAGGGGATGTCTTATTTGGGGGAAAACAGGGTATATATAGACTACCATATTTTTCAGAATATAAGACACACCTTTTTTCCCCCTAAAAGGGGATGAAAATTTTGGTGCCTTTTATACACCGAATGTAGCCTCGCCCACTCACTGGCCCCCACCCTTTGGCCTCTGCCTTGCAGCACTTACCTCCTTGCAAGCAAACAGCAAGAAAAAACAACTCCTTTCAGATTCAGCACAGCCTAATTAACACAAATTGATTGGATCGGCCTCCAGACTCTCAGCTGTTTTGCGCAGGGCTCTGCTGCCGGCAAGAAAATTGCTGGAGCAGATTTTTTTTTCCCCTTGTGCTAATCAAACTGCTGAAAATGAAACTGAAAGTAAAGCAGGTTGTTTGCTGTTTGCTGCAACGAGGCAAAATTGCTCAGAGACACAGGCAGAGGGAGATTTCTTTTTCTTTGTTTCCTCACCAAAAAAGGTAGGTGCGTCTTATACTCCGGTGCATCTTATAGTCCGAAAAATATGGTACTTTATATTTCCGTCTTCCTAACTCTGCAATAACTTGTCTACTTGTCTACGGAGAGTCTCGGTCATCCAGGTCATGGTTGTCCCAAAGGTGGGGTTTTTTCCCAAGATGCAACTTCAGCTCTGAGGTGAGCTGAAGAAGCTTCTTGCATGACAAGCAAAACATCTTCAAAGAAAAATAAGAAAGTCCAGTTGCCTCTTGAAAAAAAAAAATCACCTTTGGGATAACTTGTCTACTTATCCAACATTCTGTCTTGTGAATGTGAACTGGGAAAAAGGTGTGATAACCATAGCTAACACAAAGCCCAGACTTATCTGGACATGAACTAGTAGGAAATGCGACTGATGACCTTTGTCACAACAGGTTTTATTGCTAATGCTGTCTAGGAAGATTGTCTAGTATGTTTCAAAAGTCCTTTCCTGACAGTTAGAACAATTAACCAGTGGAACAACTTGCCTCCAGAAGTTGTGAAAGCTCCAACACTGGAAGTTTTTAAGAAGATGTTTGATAACCATTTGTCTGAAGTGATGTAAGATTTCCTGCCTAAGCAGGGGGTTGGACTTCTATTCTATTTTATTCCTATTGATGTTGTTCCTACCTGAAATTAACAGGCATTTAATTATACATATGATAACAGCAGCACGAATACTATACACGCGACACTGGAAGAGTAGTGATATACCAAAACCAGATAAAGTAATCAATAAAATTATGGAATGTGCGGAATTAGATAGACTCACAAAGGAATTACAAAATAGGGAAGAACATGACTTTTACTTAGTATGGGAAAAGTAGTATAGTTGGTTGAAAGATAGGAAAGAGACGAAGCAATAGGAAGTAAACAAAATGACCAAATATAATATGATGGAAACAAAGAACAGACATAGGTCAACAAAGATCAATAGTAGATAGACAAAAGGGAATGACCAAATAAGGAAGAGTCAAAATACAAAGAGAAATGTATATTACAGTTGCGACAAACTGGACATGTATTGAAATGGATGTTTATATGTTTTTATGTTTTGTACGTTTCATTGTTCTGTTTAGTTTGTACTTACAAATAAAAATTGAAAAAAACAACAACAGGCATTTGCTAAAGTTCTACATTTTCATTTCCCTCCATTGATGGTTTTAATTTTCTCCCCCCTTCCTTAAAATACTTTTAAGAATTGAAAGTGGTTGCTTAATCTGGTTTTGAATGCATTTGTTCTCAAGGCTTGGTCTGGTGCAGCCAAAATTACTCCTTCTATTTTTTTCTTCTTCAACTTTTCTGTTCTTAGCTATTGCCAGATCTTGTTATTATATGTAACACTTTCTCTTCTTGTTGTTGTTATGGTTTGTCTCATAGTAAGCCAAATTTTCAGACTGGATTCTGTCCACCTATAGAGTCCTTCCCAAGGATCTGGGATGGGGAGATATAGATGACGGTGTTACAGATGCCTTATATCAGGATGTAAGCTGTTCCAAATAAAATCATCTTTTGCAATTATTTGTCAGCTGTCTCTCAATTCAAAGTGACTTTAAGTGGCAGAGTCACCCTGGCAGGAAAGAGAAAAAACAAACAAACAGATATGCTGATAGCTCTTTTCTTTGCAGTTCAGATGTTAATTATCTCAAATATATTTAAATCAACAATTTTGATGAAATGGTTTGTGGAATAGAAACTGCAAGGAGGAGATACGTGAGTTAAATGATCTCCTCATTAAATGACACAAGTTTTGTCATGTGTCACAAGCATGTCCCATGATGGCATTGTTTGCTCAATGATGTCATTCTATGCAAGATAAGACTCTGTGGGGTTTGTGTTGAGCTTTCACATACACATGGACCTTGAGTCTACACTTCAATACTTTTTCTTTAGACAAGGGTTACGTTTCCTGCTGTATCATCCATATTGTCTTCTGAAAGCCTTATAGCAGGACCCAAAGACAGAGACTTCTCTTGCTGTCTCCCTTCAGTTCATACTCAACTCTACTCAAGTGTTTTGGTCGCCACAATGTAAAAAAGATGTTGAGACTCTAGAAAGAGTGCAGAGAAGAGCAACAAAGATGATTTGGGGACTAGAGATTAATACATATGAAGAACAGTTGCAGGAACTGGGTATGTCTAGTTTAATGAAAAGAAGGACTAGGGGAGACATGATAGCAGTCTTCCAATATCTCAGGGGTTGCTACAAAGACGAGGGAGTCAAGCTATTCTCCAAAGCACCTGAGGGTAGGACAAGAAGCAATGGGTGGAAACTCATCAAGGAGAGAAGCAACCTAGAACTAAGGAGAAATTTCCTGACAGTTACAACAATTAATCAGTGGAACAATTTGCCTCCAAAAGTTGTAAATGCTACAACACTGGAGGTTTTTAAGAAGAGATTGGACAACTATTTATCTGTAATGCTATAGGGTTTGCTGCCCGAGCAGGGGATTGGACTAGAAGACCTCTAAGGTCCCTTCCAATCCTGTTATTCTATTCTAATTATGTATTACACAGCATTTTCTGTTAATGATAAGAATACTACCTTTCATTTTGGACACATTTTAACTGATGTGTCATCAGTGTTGCCAAAGCTCAGTCTATCTCAAGCATGCTCACAATATTCTATGTGTGAGATTTCTATTCTAGATGCCACCATCCAAACCTTTGCTGCCTAAGCAGAGGGTCGGACTAGAAGACCTCCAAGGTCCCTTCCAACTCTATTATTCTGTTCTGTTCTGTTCTGTTCTGTTCTGTTCTGTTCTGTTCTGTTCTGTTCTGTTCTGTTCTGTTCTCTTCTCTTCTCTTCTCTTCTCTTCTCTTCTCTTCTCTTCTCTTCTCTTCTCTTCTCTGTTGGATCCACTTCCATCCGTCAAGACACAGAACGTGGTACATGTGTTATCAAGCCATGTTTTGAACCCCACTCAAGCTGAAAACCAAAGGCACATCTTTGGACAGTGAATCTTATATGTTAACACGAAGCTTTGTTGAAAATTGCTACCGATTTAATCGCGTGACCTTAAATTCCTCTATTATGAAAGGAGAGTGAGAGAGAGCTGGGGAGGGGAAAAAAAAAAAAACCCTTGTCCCTTGACACCTTTGTGCCATTATGCAGATGTCACTTTAGCAAGGAAATTGCCTGGAATCAGCATTTGTGCTGACTTAAGTAGTGGCAAACCAGACACATCTGTTACCCATCATCTTACAGAATTATAAAGTTTGAAGGGATCATTCAGGCCAGACATCAAATCCAACCTCCTGTTCAATAGAGAAATCCTTGACAGATGTTCCCGAGCTTTCAGGAACACATCCAAGGAAGGAGAGTCCAATGCCTCCCTTGATAATTGTAACACTGTCAAACTACTCTTACCTTTTCAGAAACAAAATATCCCTAACATTCAGCTGGAATCTGCCTGTAACTTAATTAGTTCCTGCAGTTGAGACTGATGGTTTTGTCCACTTCCAGTGTCATAGGCTTCCAGTCCTTGAAAATATGTTATTTCCCTGTCCCATAGCATCGTCCCACCTAGTTAAATATACTCATTTCCCTTAATCTGTTCCATAAATTAAGAGCCATGGTGGCGCAGTGGTTAGAGTGCAGTACTGCAGGCTACTTCTGCTGACTGCCGGCTGCCTGCAATTTAGCAGTTCAAATCCCACCAGGCTCAAGGTTGACTCAGCCTTCCACCCACCGAGGTGGGTAAAATGAGGTCTGAATTGTTGGTGGCAATATGCTGACTCTGTAAAACCGCTTAGAGAGGGCTGAAAAGCACTGTAAAGCGGTATATAAGTCTAAGTGCTATTGTTATATGATTGCTGTCCCTCAACTAAACATCTCTCTGCCTTTTATTGTACCTGTCCCAGTTTCTCTGAAACTTTCTTAAAATGTGGGCTGTTGTAGAACTGGGCAAAATATTCAAGGTGGTATATGACCAATGCACAATATGGAGCATGCTTAAAGAACCCATTCCAGTTCTATGATTACTACACCTAAACTGGTTTATGGTAATGTAGGATCTCTTCCAAGATGTCTTCTGCCAACTGCTTTCTTTTGAAAGAAAGAAAGAAAAAAAAAAAAAACACCCAGAAACATCTTGTCCTAAATGACAGAAACAATTTATAATCTACCTGGAATAGAACTGCCACTGAGGAAGGGGGGGGGGGTATTTCCTTTTTCTATAAGCATCTGCAGATATCTGTCTAGGGTGAGATATACTGTAGAGTTAGAATAGAGCCTGTATTCAGCATTTATAAATCAAGTTGCAAAATTTCTCTCTGGTGTCTCTCTCTGCCTCTTTGTCTGTCTGTCTCTCAGTCTCTCTCTCATCTATCTATCTATCTATCTATCTATCTATCTATCTATCTATCTATCAAAAAAACCAAACACATAATATACTTGAATGCACATAACTTCACCCACAGATGGGTCATTAAAATTGTATTCCGCTAAGAGGAACAAAACAGATGAATTCCTCAAAACAAATGTAAAGGAAACCAGAAATAAGTTACTTCAGTAGCTGCTACAGAAATATTTTGATTTTCTTCCCCTTTATAAACTTGTTTACTACCTACTTACTAAGTCCTACATTTCAAAGCCTTTATTGTCATTGTACATCATGTATACAATGAAATTGGTATAACTAAGAATTTGACATGAGAGAAGGACTGTTTTGATATAATTATTGGACTGAGTGGAGCATGCCACTAAAAGAATTAAATAAAAGTGCCCAACAAAAGACAAAAAAAAAAAAAAAAAACCTAGCAATTTTTATCTGATACAATCTAAAAATAAATAAAAATGATTTTCTAATCCATGGTGTGACCTGGGAGAGATTGTGTTACCATGGGAACAGTTTTCCCCACCCCATCTCCTTCTTAAAGTAATCAAAGAAATAGCTGGTACTTTATCGATGGCAGGGAAGATATCTTAGCGATTTGAACAAAATTAAATAGCATAACCCTTGAGAGGTCCTCATTTCAATTAATTTCTGGTGCTTCTAGTCCAAGTGCTAATTGTTTTATCCACTTTCTTTTTCCAACGCAACCTTGGAGACCTTAGTTCCTAGTAAAATAAGAATAAAATGAGTAGTGTGGAAATACACACAGTCCTCGACTTACAACAGTTCATTTAGTGACCATTCAAAATTGCAACAGCACTGAAAAAGTGACTTATGACTGTTTTTCACACTTACCTACCATTGTGGCATCCCTACGGTTGTGTGATCAAAATTCAGACGCTTAGCAACTGACTCATATTTGTGTCAGTTACAGACTCCTGGGGTCATGTGGATCCGCTTTTGTGAACTTCTGACAAGCAAAGTCAATGGACTTTGTTGTTGTTAGTTGCAAAGTCATGTCTGACCCATCGCGACCCCATGGACAATGTTCCTCCAAGCCTCCTATCCTCTACCATCTTCTGGAGCCCATTTAATCTCACACCAACTGTTTCAGTGACTCCATCCAGCCACCTCGTTCTCTTTCGTCCCCTTCTTCTTTTGCCCTCAATCTTTCCCTTCAGTGGCTCTTCCTCCAGTGAGTCCTTCCTTCTCATTAGGTGGCCAAAATATTTGAGTTTCATCTTCCAGATCTGGCCTTCTAAAGAGCAGTCCAGGTTGATCTCCTCTAGGACTGACCGGTTGGATCGCCTTGCAGTCCAAGGGACTGCAAGACTCCTGTACCAGGAGTCTTACCAAGTGAAATGATTCACTTAACAACTGTGGCAAGAAAGGTCGCAAAATGCAGGCAAAACTCACTTAACAAAGGTCTCACTTAGCAACATAAATTGGGGGCTCAATTGTGGTCGTAAGTCAAGGACTATCTGTAGTAATAGTGAAAAATATGGAAAGACCAAACTGCCCTACAAGAAAAACCAAATAAAGAACAGAGAAGGGACATGACAAGACAGAGCCAGTATATTAAAAAAAAAAATACATAAAGCAGAATGATTACCATATTTTTCAGAATATAAAATTTACCTTCCCCCCCCGAAAGTGGGGGAGAATTTGGGTGTGTCTTATACACCGAATGTAGCCCTGCCCACCCACTGGCCCCCACCCTTTGGTCTCTGCTTCCCAGCAATTTACCTCCTTGCAGCAAGCAGCAAGAAGAAACAGCCCCTTTCAGCTTCAGCATAGCCTAATTAGCACAAATTGATTGTTGGATCGGCCTCCCAACTCTCAGCTGTTTCAGGCTGCAGGGATTGCCATTGCCTATCACTGCAGGGCTCTGCTGCTTGCTGCAAGGAGGTAAATTGCTGGGAGAAGCTTTTTTTTTTTTCTTGTGCTAATCAAGCTATGCTGAAAACGAAAATGAAAGTAAAGCAGGCTATTTGCTGTTTGCTGCAATGAGGCAAAATTGCTCAGAGGCAGAAGCAGATTTATTCTTTTTTTATTTTTTTTATTTGATTTATATGCCGCCCTTCTCCGGAGACTCAGAGCGGCTTACAATGCACTAAGCAATAGCCTTCATCCTTTTGTATATTTATACAAAGTCAGCTTATTGCCCCCACAACTGGGTCCTCAATTTACCTACCTTAGAAAGGATGGAAGGCTGAGCCAACCTTGAGCCTGGCAAGATTCGAACCTGCAGTAATTGCAGGCAGCTGGTCTTAATAACAGGGTGCTTTAAACCACTGTACTACCAAGTACTACAAAAAGAAAAGATTTCTTTTTCTTGTTTTCCTCACCCAAAAAAATAGGAGTGTTTTATAATCCGGAGCATCTTATACTCCGAAAAGTATGGTAGATATATGAATAGAATGATTGTCTGGACTCAAGCAGAACTAAAAACTCTGGATAGGAATATTATAAAAAATAAAGAGAATCAATTGTTTTGATTCTTTGTTCATTCAGAGGTGCAGAGGGGACATGGAATGTTGCAAGAACATCGGATAGCTGAAAAAGGGGAAACAAAGGCCATTAGAAGAATATCTGAAGGACAGTGAAGATGATGTACTGGAACTAGTAATTGTCATGCTCCCATCAGAGCCTGAATCTGTAGGGGAAGACAAGCTGGGACCTAAACCAACAGAGATTGAGGGAGTAGCTTAGTTGGTTTTGGAGGAAAATGGGGAAGGGCAGGACCAGTCAGGCCAGGGCCTTTCAGGGTTAGGACAGCTGGTACACAAGGAGGAATAGGGGCAGAATGAACATGAGAGATCAACTGAACTAGCTGAAACTGGTTCTCAGGGACCGAAGCAGTGGTGAAATTCAATTATTTTTACTACCGGTTCTGTGGGCATGGCTTGGTTGGCGTGGTGTGGCTTGGTGGGCGAGGCAGGAAAAGGATACTGCAAAATCCCCATTCCCTCCCCACTTCTGGGGGAAGGATACTGCAAAATCTCCATTCCCACCCCACTCTGGGGCCAGCCAGAGGTGCTATTTGCCAGTTCTCAAAACTACTCAAAATTTCTGCTACCGGTTCTCCGACCTGCTCAAAATTGCCGCTACCAGTTCTCCAGAACCTGTCAGAACCTGCTAGATTTCACCCCTGGACCTAAGCTAGTGGCAATGAAATAATTTAGAAATCAGTTGATTATACTGGGTCATATTTCACTAAGCCACTACTGTTTATATTATCGAATCTTTGCCGACAAGTATTTGTAATGAAAAACATTTTCAAGTAGCTGGGTACATGCAAATTTTCAGGTAGCCCTTGTTGAAGAATGGCAAGACTTTGGAGGCATGAACTTGCAGTGAACTTATAAACTACAGGTTGAATAATATATTTAATGAAACAGGCATAAGGTTATTTTCTCAATAATTCAGATTTAAGAGATGCATGGGATGATTTTTCATGACTGTGGGTGGAAAGTAATTTACTGCTCTTTGTACATTGTGGCTCCAATATCCCAGCCAGCTTGTAGATATATATATATTTAAAAAAAATCATAATTGCTAATGGAATGTTTGTTTTGGTTCTAGCTAAAAATAGAAATAAAGAACAGATTTATCAGAGACAGATGCTGGAAAGTCTTAGCTTGATATTTTAGAATGATTGGAGTAAATTTAATTGTAAAAATTCCAATTCCTGGGAGTCAATCCTCTGTTGTTTTTGCCAGGATTTTAGTTATTATCGTCTCCTTGCAGTTATGATTCATTTTATGTGCGAATGACTAACGCAGACTATTTCCTAAATAAATGTGAATTCTTCCTTGCAAAATTCACTTTTATAATGTAACGGAGATTGATTCGTGAACGTTGAGGGAAATAGGACATTTGTGGTTCTTAATTTTTCATCAGATTATATAATGTGTTTATAATATGGTTGGATTTTAGAAGAGATCAGTAGTTTTACTTTGGGGGTGGGTAAGAGGTCTCCCATAAAATTGAAATCTATTTTTGTTTAGGGTGTAAACAAAGCACTTTAAAAAAAAATGATGGACAATCAGAGTAGCTGTGGAGTTAGGTTTTCTTAACTTGGGGTTGGGGCAAGGTGACAGTTGTGAAGGAAGAATTGTTCCTTCCTGGAAGAAGTATTCGAGTATTTGAAAGAAAGAAATCCAGTTTGGTCAAATGACTAAGGCACTGGGCTTGGAGTGAAGAAAAGTGACTTCTTGTCTTCCTTTAGGGCAGGGGTGTCAAACACAAGGCCTGTTGTGGCCTGCCAGCTGCCAGCAGAGCTGGTGGGAGACTCAGATGATGAGGAGGTTGGGGAGGAACTTGGGCCAGTCCTGGAGTCTGGGGAAGGCTCTGATGAATGCTCTGCGTTGGAAGTAGAGATAGAGCCAGGCCCATCGGACATTTCTTCAAAGTCGGAGATAAGTGGGGAAGAAGAACAGCTGGGATCTGTTCCAGATGTGCGTATGCGCAGAGCTGTCAGGAGAGGAAAACAACTGAGTACCAAGAGCCGAATCAGGAAGAAAGGCACACGTGACACTGAATGGCCCCTCCCTGGCTGGGGAATAAATAGGAGGAAAGGGGAGTGGTGATTGTAGGAGACAACCGTTTGGATTTCTTTCGGAAGATTTGCTCATTGTGGTTCGTGCCTCAGAGACTTCTTGCCAGGAATTAATTTACAGCTTTGCAAAATGGAAGCTCTCGGCCTGGCACTTATCCAAGGACTGATAAGGTCTGTTGTTGCAATTAACCCTTGGAAGGATTATTGCCTGCCCTTTTCTGTGCGTGAATGCCATGAATTCACAGTAGTTAAATAAAGAGGGGGGGTTTTTTTTGGAACAAGGAGTCTATTTCTTGATTCTGCTAAGGCTGGGTTAGAACAAGGCCTGTGGGCCGGATTCGGCCTGCAGGGCCATTCTGGAAACTGTAAAGGGTCAGCCCACATGGCTTCGGCCCAGAGCGAAGAGGAAACATCGGGGTAGCGTGGCTTCGGCCCGGTCTACCCAATGGGAAGAGGAAACATGCCAGCAGTTTGGGGAATGGTGTCAAGTTGGCCATGCTCACCCAGTTGGCCATGTCCAAGTCAGCCACACCCACCCAGTCAGCCTTGCCCCCCCAGCCCCCCCCGAGGTCAACCACAGCCCTGATGCAGCTCTCAATGAAATTGAGTTTGACACCTCTGCTTTAGGACAATAAAAACAGCTGGGTGATTTTTGGACCAGTTAACTTCCCCTTAGCCCCGGGAAGCAGAAGAAGAGAGCAAGGACAAATCACTCATGCAAATGTTGATATCCTTTCAAATATATTCACCTAGAAAATTGAATGGACTTGATGGACGTTTCCATGTAGGGGCCAGGATTTAAAGGCAGTGACTGATTCAGCAATTTGCTAAATTAAGCTGTTTATGATACTTTGTCATAAACATCTACAGCACTCTTGTAGAGAATGCTCCTTTAAGGAAAGATCAAATAAGGAAGATGTAGGCATAGAAATGTAACAACAAATAAGAGGAAACAGAAAAAATGCAGTTTGTGGAAATGAAATTGGGCACGCTGTTATTTATATATGTATATATGTAAATAAATCAATATTAGACTTGTGTGTATAAAGGATACACTGAAATAAGGGAGAAAAAAAATGGATAAATAAGAAATGTTTAACCGTTGCAAAACTGTTGGAAAGGAACTATTGTTTAAAGAGTCTTTTTTTGTTTTTTGAAAAAATGTTTAATAAAAATTATTTTAAAAAAAGAAAAGGAAAGGAAAGGAAAATGCTCCTAAAAAAAAAAAAAAGACAGTAATTCTTTAGAAGGAAATGTCCAGTTTCTCCCATTTCATTGTACTGTAAAAGTGATGTGTGGATCAAACTTCCTCTAGTTAATTATGAACGTTTGGCATAGAATTTGTTCATACTGAAAAGGCAAAAGTCCTTTGTGGGTGCACAATGGAATAAATGATAAAAAAATACAGTGTGACAGAGTCGTAAATGCTCTCACAGATGCGATCGGATTACCAGCAACATTTCTTTAATGTGACAATTTGACAATTTAAGCAATGAAATGAACAAAAAAATTATCTAATTACATCATCAGCATCTCCTTATCAGTTTTGGAAAAGGCAGAAAACACTCCTGCCTGACCATAGCTTTATTAAGTAACTGTTGGAAGAAATGTCCATCTGTGTTCAGTTCCAAGTGGGGAAAAAGACACTGGATTCATAGAAGTTGCTTGGAAAGAAGGTTTATTGATGAACTGGATCACATGCCTTGAAGATCTTGGGCAAAGAAAAAGGGAAGAGATGTTGAGACTGCCTGGGCTTTTATGCCCTCTCTGGGCTTTTGAATTTGAGCTTGTGTTCTGATTGGTTGTCAGACTCCCATGGGGCTATGCAGGGGTAACTTTGTAGGTTGCGTTTTTGAGTCCCAAGTTTGGTTGACTCTTGCTGGGTGATGATGTAATGAAAGAGCTTTGGGCAATTCCTATTATGGCTCTGCCTGAAGGAGGTAGATCTTTGTTATGTAGAATAGGCTGGGCCAGGCTTTAATGGCCCATTGACAAAGGTGGGGGTGGGGCTGAGTTTCTGCCTCTTTTTTAGGGAAAATATCCTGCCCTTTTAATATTTCCCAAAATATCTCATTTTCCTAGGAGAGGGGTGGGTGCTAACTTCCTACATAACCGAACATCCACATTGCAAGATATTTTGCCCCCAGAAAGAACTTAAAGAGTATGTGTGCAAAGATAGGTCAGGATAACTAACCTTAGCTGAACTCAAAAAAAGGATAAGCAGACAATGGCAGATTAGTACATGGATGGCAGATTTACAGAAAATCTCCAGGTTATAGGCTAAACTAGGGATGTAATCATCATTACATGGAAATACGGAGATATGGAGGATCCTGGATCTGCGCACCTTCCGCCGTGCTCTTAAGACCCTCTTATTCCAGCAAGCTGGCCTGGCCTAATTTTTCTCCCCTTTCTTTTAAATTTTAAATTTTAAATTGAAATTTTAATTTGTTTTAAATTTATTGGGATTTTAATTGTCGTGGGCCAACATTATTTAATTTGGTTTTAAATTGTTTTTAACTTTTGTATTTCTGTATTTTATCCTGTGCCTGTTCACCGCCCTGAGTCCTTCAGGAGTAGGGCGGTATACAAATTTAATAAAACTATAAACTAAAACTATTAACACCTTCCCCCCACACACCATCATTATCAACATCATCGCCATCACAAAAAACAATTGCAAATCCCTTTTAAATATAGATATCCCCATGTGGTCACTGTCAAGAGTTTGTAGCGATCCAGCCAGCACACAGGCAAATAATTCAGCAGGATTCATTATATAGAAGAAACTTCTTTATATACATGATATATAAAACATGAGGCATGTATACAATACCCATGCAGCTCTTGCAATGTGGTAGAGAGAAGAAGAAATAGCAAAGACAAGGACAAGATGCAAGGGCCCTCAAGCAAACACAAACAAACTCTTATATACACAGAACAGTTAAGATAAGCCATGCCCAGGCTCCAAGCCGTCTCACACGGCTCACAACAAATCCTGTGTCTCAGTCACCAAACAGTTCCCATTGGCTGACTTGTTGTTATGGCTATTCCAGTTCATGAATTCGTATACACTAACAGAAACCATGGCTTAAGTTCATTTCCAGAGAGTTTGTAATGTTTACACAGATTTAACCACATGAATATAATAGCTATGTCTGGAGTAACCATTTACTGTATATAATAAGTGCTTTCTCTGCCTAAGGCAACCAGTGCTGTTGCTTTATTAAACTTAGAGGTGGAGATTTTCTTAGATGTCTGATTAAGCTCAATGTTAGATCTGTGTGATTTGTTCGCTGTCCTTTATGGCAGTCCACACTTTACCTTGGCAGGAGTAGGTCTGTCATGTTGCGTTATTGAGCCCATGAGTCCAGCCATATCTCATGCAGGCATTGAGGGTTTTTTTTTTTTTATGCTACTTTATGGCTGCATTGTTTTAGGAGCAATTGTTTCCTTTCTGCAAAATGGGATTTAAGATCCTGTTCCTTCCAGTGTATTTATTAAAACTTTAAGACAGTTTGTTGGTCGGGAGACAAATAACTACGTCGGTTGAAACGATTCCATGTATGGTTCTTCTAACCTATGTTTTTAGAAGATGGACGGGATATAGTAGGATGCTGACACTTTGTAACACTGGATGCTGCATATCATTTTACCCACCGGTTAGGAGGTTGAGCTCTTAAATATATATGAGTGATGGCCATACATTCTGTTTCACTTGTTAATGCTACATTTCTTCTTCACTGAAACCATCTTCATTGCTTGTAAAAACAAACACACTGCCACTGTTTCTTTGAGTATGATTTCATTAAGTGTGAAATGGGAAAAAAAATTAAGGATTTATGACATTAGTTCATGTGGTACTCTTTAAATATATAATTAGCCAAGAGAGGCAAAGGCAGTCTGGTTTGGGTCTTATTTTACTTCTTTTGTTTTATATTTTATTTCTTTTCTTTTATATTTTCTTTTATTGATTTATTGATCAACATCTAGGAATATCTCATTCCGAAGGGGACCTGCATCTGTAGAATACGCTAGAAGGAGGAGGAGGAGGAGTAGAAGAAGGAGGAGGAGGAAGAGAAGTAGAAGGATGAGGAGGAGAAGAAGAAGAGGAGGAGGAGGAGGAGGAGGAGGAGGAGGAGGAAGAGGAGGAGAAGTAGAAGAAGGAGGAGGAGAAGTAGAAGGATGAGGAGAAGAAGAAGAAGAAGAGGAGGAGAAGGAGGAGGAGGAGGAAGAGGAGGAGGAGAAGAAGGAGGAGGAGAAATAGAAGGAGGAGAAGGAGAATAGATAAAGGAGGAGGAGGAGGAGTTGGAGGAGAAGTAGAAGGAGGAGGAGGAGGAGAAGAAGAAGAGGAGGAGGAGGAGAAGGAGGAGGAGGAGGAGTTGGAGGAGAAGGAGGAGGAGGAGGAGGAGGAGAAGAAGAGGAGGAGGAGAAGGAGGAGGAGGAAGAAGAGGAGAAGTAGAAGAAGGAAGAGGAGAAATAGAAGGAGGAGGAGGAGAAGTAGATAAAGGAGGAGGAGGAGTTGGGGGAGAAGTAGAAGGAGGAGGAGGAGGAGAAGAAGAAGAAGAGGAGGAGAAGGAGGAGGAGTTGGAGGAGAAGGAGGAGGAGGAGGAGGAGGAGAAGAAGAGGAGGAGGAGAAGGAGGAGGAGGAAGAGGAGGAGAAGTAGAAGAAGGAGGAGGAGAAATAGAAGGAGGAGGAGGAGAAGTAGATAAAGGAGGAGGAGGAGGAGTTGGGGGAGAAGTAGAAGGAGGAGGAGGAGAAGAAGAGGAGGAGAAGGAGGAGGAGAAGTAGAAGAAGGAGGAGGAGGAGAAGAAGAAGAAGAGGAGGAGGAGAAGGAGGAGGAGGAAGAGGAGGAGAAGTAGAAGAAGGAGGAGGAGAAATAGAAGGAGGAGGAGGAGAAGTAGATAAAGGAGGAGGAGGAGGAGTTGGGGAGAAGTAGAAGGAGGAGGAGGAGGAGAAGAAGAAGAGGAGGAGGAGAAGGAGGAGGAGAAGTAGAAGAAGGAGGAGGAGGAGAAATAGAAGGAGGAGGAGGAGAAGTAGATAAAGGAGTAGGAGGAGGAGAGGAAGAAGGAGGAGGAGGAGGAGGAGGAGGAGGAGGAGGAGGAGGAGGAGGAGGAGGAGGAGGAGAAGAAGAAGAAGAAGAAGAAGAAGAAGAAGAAGAAGAAGAAGAAGAAGAAGAAGAAGAAGAAGAAGAAGAAGAAGAAGATCTCATTTCTTGCCTTTTGACCAATATAGTTGTGCCCAAAACATAAAAAAACCACAAACATTGGCAATGTTTCAGTTGCCAAGATATATCATTAGTTTTCAACAAAAACAACATCTTTAGCTGAGAATGTTGCTCAAAAACGTCTTCTGTCACTGATATACTTAGAGAATCTTTCCACCTACTGTATATACAGTATGTTCTCAAGCAGCAATTTGAAAACCATTTTCCATGGAAGGTGGCAAATTATTGGAATGGATTCTTGGTATTTTCTGAATTGTGTTACATATCTGTCTGAATTGTGTTATATATAATTTCCCAATATTAAAGTCATAAACTCTTGTAGATTAACTTCCACCTCAACCTATCTGTCATCTCATCAGTCAATCTATGTTTTAGATATAATTGAGAATTTATATACAAAGCAACTATATTTCTTTTTTAAAAAATTTCTGATAAACTAAATTAGTGGTGCGGTGGCCTAGAGGTGGAGCTGTTGCCTCACAATCAGGAAACTGTGAGTTCGATCCTAGGTAGAGTCAGATATTTCTCTCTCTGGGCACAATGAAAATATATCTGCTGAATAAAACTCCACATTGGCAACAGGAAGGGCATCCGGCAAGTAAACACTCTGCTCCACTCAGTTGCCCAGACTCCGCCCCATAAGGGATTACGGGGTCATTAAAAGAAGACGATGATTCCTGATAAACTAAATTCTTCATATAAATACCTGTAATGTTGTATTAATCTAAGGCTTCTAAAGGCCCATACTCAATTCCCTTGATAAATTTCATGTAAACTAAGGTTACACCGATACAAAACCATTGATGTAACTGTACTGCAGACATTTCTTTGTGCTGTTGCTGTTAAATGGTTGTTTAGCCTTCATTGTAAAGCCTCTGCTTGCAGATCCAATAGCTAGAAGATGTTTCAGCACAGTTATTGTTTTTTGCATAGAGGACTCATCTATTGTTTCCAAATTCGACTGAAAGCTTTAGAAGTAACTTTTGTGTGCTTTATAGCACATTGTAGAAAACGGGAGGAGGTTGAAGTGATCGGCCAAAGAAACAAGTGGAAACTAATGTGGTCAATTTGCTTTTTTTTTTTTTTTTTTTTTATTGAAAAAGTTTTCAAATACAAGTTTTTCCCCCTTTCCCCCCCCCCTCTTCCCTAACCCACCCTTTCCACCCAACCCCCCCTGTGACTTCTTCACAACAATAGGCTATTTCATAACTAGTTACATACATAATATCTTTCCTTTCCCTTAATCCCTTCTCGAAATACTGACCCTTAACATATTAAGCTTATTGAGTATTATTACAATTTAACCTTTAGTCTTTTATATATATTAATATAACATTTTAAATCGACCTTCTCCCTGCATCCAAATTTAACATTTATTCAATTCTGTCCAATTCCTCCACTCCTCTAAATATATGACTTAAAATCATACAGTACAATACAATTCTAGATATAATCCACTACCCACTTTACTAAAATATACACATATCTATATATGCATCCCATTTTATAAAAAGAAGAAAAAAAAAAGAGAAAAAAATATATCTTCTTTAGTATCTTTCCACTGAATTATTAAGTCCTCCACTCCCCTAAATATATGACTTAAGAATCCTTTTTCTTAGACTAATCAATCAGTAAGCTAACCTATTTCAACCCTTCAATTCCTACAAAATCATGCAGTACAATTCTAGATATAATCCACTGCCCACATTACTAAGATATACACATATCTATATATGCATTCCATTTTGTAAAAAAAGAAAAAACAATAACTTTAAATTTATAATCCATATAGTATCTTCTTTGATGTCTTTCTTCTAGATTGTTAAATCCATCACCCATAATAGGGTAAAATAACATGCTAGTGCAACAGTTTGTTCAAAATCTCCAGTCATCTTCTGCCCCCATCAGTAGTAAATATCCTCGCATCTGTATAAAAGCAAAAACAACCACCCGAGTGACATTATAATTATAATTATATCCATATGGTATAATTGTGGTATTCATCAGGATTATTAATTCCCATCATCCTACTGAGTAACATCCAGATCTTCTGCATGCCCCGGCGAAACTCTCCTGCCTTATAACTCAAAATAGTTATAATATATTTACCAAAAAAAAAAAAAAAAAAAAAAATTAGATGATTCAAATCCAACAAAGTGAGGCTCTTTTCACATCCCAAAACCATGGCCTTGCAGAGATCTGCCACAATCCTCAGGATAGTATCAAACAATTGTTCGCCTCCACTATCTTTTCAAATATTCATTCATTTTTTAAAGTCCCTGGCATCACTGTTGCATAGTTTAGAAATTGCTGTTTCTATGCGATCTATTTCTTTTCTTTTTCTTTTCCGGGTTGAATTTCCATCCTCGTTTCTTGCCTACCAATTGTGTGTCTGCTAGTTGATTTTCATTCTGCTTTATGTAATGTTCTTGTTGGGTTAGTTTTATCATCTCATCTTTCTTCTCTGTCACTTGTATATCAACTGATTGATTTGCGCACTTGTCTGTGACTTGATGGTTCATCACATTGGAGTCGGATGACACTGCTCTCTTATTTATAGACAGTCCAGCTGAGGTATCCAGGGAGTCCAAAGACAATTTATCCATCACAACCTCTGTAATTTGATGTTTTCCTTTTGTTTCCAACTCCTTTTGCTTATCCTGTATTATGCCTAAAGGTGTTAAATTCATTTTTAAAATTTTTTGATAAAAATCTTCCGCTTTTTCAACAGTATGCAATTGATATCTTATTCCTTGATATCTCAATATTAGGCCAACTGGGGTGTCCCACCTGAATAGGATATTTCTTTTTTTTAATTCAGTCACTAGAAAGCCAAATTTCTTCCTCTCCATTAACATCTTGGGCGGGAGCTCCTTAAAAATCCAAATCTTTCTTCCATGAAATTGCAAGGTAGAATTAAAAAAGTTCTGCACAATATTATTCCTAATTTCTTTATCTGTAAAATAGATCACCACATCTCTAGGCAATTGCCTTTGCTTTGCCAACCAGGAGTTTATTCTGTAAATTCTATCAATCCTGCAATACACTTCATCAGGTTGAACCTTTAAGATCCCAGCCAGAATTTCAGAAGATATTTTCCTTAAATCATCTCTATTATTTTCCTGCAAACCTCTCAGTCTAATTGCATATTCTGTAAAATTATATTGAATCATTAAAACTTCTCTTTCAATCCTCTGTTGTACATTTTCTTCGTTACCAATCTTTTGGTCAGTCTCCATTTTAGATTTGTCTTCCGAGCTATTATCCTGAGTGTTTATCAAGTCCTTTTTAATTTTTTGAGTCATGTCATCCAAATTCTCCTCAATTTCCTTCATTTTAGACTCTAATAATTTAGTCTTTGCATCCACCCGAATCAGAAAGCCTGATAAACCATTAGTAGCTTTTAAAATCTTTTGATTCAAAAAATCAAACTTTGATTTCACCAATTCACCAATTTCTTTAATTTCCTGCTTAAATTTTTCAAGTTGCTGGTTCACAATCTCATCCCTTCTTACAATCTCTTCAAGGATAAATTCTAATATATTAAAATCGGGTTTCTGACGCTGGAGAGTTGAAATTTGTTGGCGTAATTTCTTGAGAGGGGAAGTTCCCCCCCCCATTTATCCAGCTGTATAAGTCCCGATGCCATTTCCCACACAGACAAGATTTAGCAAAAAAGAGAGAATAGAAAACGAAAGGACTTTCCCTTAGAAAGAGAAAAAAAAAACTTCTTTTCAATCAACAGCACAGGAGCGAGGTTTTATCTACAAATGTAGCCAGTGATATTTATTCCGCTACATTGTAGTAAGGAGAAACGGAAGGACTTTCCCTTTTAGCCCTTCTCCAGCCACAGCAGACGCCATTTTAAAAGGTTCTTTTTCCCTCTTTTCCTCTCCTCTTTTCTCTTAAATAGATTTTGGAAGGGTGAAATACTTGCAATTCAGTATTAAGGGTCCAGCTCGTCATTTCTTTAATTATTCTGTTGAATTCGCAGGCTTGCTCTTGACGCCTGGCTCTGCATAGGCAGAGGTCTCCCAAAGCCCGGAGCAGCGGCAGGGTCAATTTGCTTTTAAATGCAGAAAACAAATACTGCTGTGAAGATCTCTTTCTGTGCAGTCAGAATAACAGAATAGCAGAGATGGAAGGGACCTTGGAGGTCTTCTAGTCCACCCCCTGCTTAGGCAGGAAACTCTACACTGCTTCAGACAAATGGTTGTCCAACCTCTTCTTAAAAACTTCCAGTGTTGGAGCATTCACAACTTCTGGAGGCAAGTTGTTCCACTGATTAATTGTTCTCACTGTCAGGGAATTTCTCCTTAGTTCTAGGTTGCTTCTCTCCTTGATTAGTTTCCATCTGTTGCTTCTTGTCCAGCCTTCAGGTGCTTTGGAGAATAGCTTGACTCCCTCTTCTTTGTGGCTGCCCCTTAGATATTGGAACACTGCTATCATGTCACTCCTGGTTCTTCTTTTCACTAGACTAGACATACCCAATTCCTACAACCATTTTCCAGTCCCTTAATCATCTTTGTTGTTCTTCTCTGCACTATTTTTAGTGTCTCAACATCTGTTTTATATTGTGGTGACCAAAATGCAGTGTAGTTAACCTTCATAATGTAGAAAGAGAGAAAAGGAAAGGAAGGAAGAAAACAGGAAGGGAGGGAGGGAGGGCCATAGCATTCAAAGTTGTGGTATCAATCTCTCCTTCAACAAACAGATTAATTTCATAGCATCTCAGATGGGCTTAATATGGTAAATAGACACTTGATCAATTGGTTTCAGATAGGCAGCAATAGAAATTGAATGAATAAAAATTAGAAGGAAACTACAAAATAGTTTTGCATTAAGAACATTAGTATATCAATGTCTATAAATGTCCTGCGTTGGGCCTAAATCATCACTGCACAATATAGGATAGGATAGGATAGGATAGGATAGGATAGGATAGGATAGGATAGGATAGGATAGGATAGAATAGAATAGAATAGAATAGAATAGAATAGAATAGAATAGAATAGAATAGAATAGAATAGAATTCTTTATTGGCCAAGTGTGATTGGACACACAAGGAATTTGTCTTGGTGCATATGCTCTCAGTGTACATAAAAGAAAAGATATGTTCATCAAGAATCATAAGGTACAACACTTAATGATAGTCATAGGGTACAAATAAGTAATCAAATCATATTAGGAAACAATCAATACAAATTGTAAGGATACAAGCAACAAAATTACAGCATCCTTATGATATGTATTAACTGCAGCTAGAATTGTATTTGCACAACATTGGAAAAGTGGAGAGATTCCCATTGAACAGAAGGTGATAAGGGAAATATTAGAATGTGCAGAAATGAATAGACTAACGTTAACAATTAAGGAGAAAGAACAAACTGAATATTATATAATATGGGAAGTATTTTATCAATGGTTGGAAAATAAAAATGGAGCTTGGAAATGAAGGAGACCAAAAATAAGTAGAAAATATATTAAGATAGAGATATAAATAAGATGAAAATTGTTATGTATATGTATGAAGAGAATAATGATATTTGATGTTAATATGGTACTATTACTAAAAGATACTAAGAAGAAAACGGAGAGTTTTACAATATTTAAATGTTTCATATATTTCATATATTATAATATTAATGTAAACGTGAAGATGTGATAAACAAGGAACGATGTAGCACAGAGATTTTCGTACCCAGACGACACACTGCATGAGGAAAGATGGAATGCTTTATCTTTGTTTTTTTAAAATTAAAAAACTTGCTTTTTTTAAAAAAAAAAAATCATTGCACAATATCTGACTCTGGAAATGGAAATATCGTTTAGATTTCTGTGAAGTTTGCATCGGCACGCTTGAAAACAAGCGGAGTTCTATTTAACGGAACGTGCATCAATACTGTTGCATCGTACTGTAAGTGTTTATGTCACCAAACTATTCTGAATTGTATCAATTCATTATTCAGGCAAGCCGGGGTGCCTTTATCTTATTTTCCCAGGCTGTAACCACTGTTTTCGTTGCTAACAGGCAAAAGCGTTGAGGTTTTGTTGTTGCTGCTGCTCCTGCAATGCTTAATTTATGTCGTTGGTCTGCGTGAAAAACCACAGGGAATTCTGAAAAGGTCACGTTAAGCCACAGTACTGTTGACCTTCCCAGAGTACAATAGAATACGGACATTAAAATATCCTGTTTCCAGTGAAGAAGAATTGAGGAGGGAGTGGTTTCACATTTAATTCTAGAGACAATTTATTTATTTTTTTCATTGAAGAAATGTTACAGGTCTTGCTGTTTATTCAAACAGATTTCCTCGCCAGAAAATTTGGCAGACTGGCTCTTAGCTTTACCAAGGTGGCGTTTGGGGGAGGGTGAGCCCTCCATGCGATCCCACAGAGAACTTCCAATATTGTCGGGTGTGAGATTAAGAAATGCTAACTTTGCTTTGCGTACAGGAAGACAGAGATCTTAACTCTCTGAATGGATCGGACTACTGTACCTTCTATGAGCATGGTCAGTTGATTTACTGCTTATAGGTTTCACAGTCTTCTTAGCTCCCACTTAACACCTTCTCCCTGATGCTATGGGTAGGTATACTAGATAGTGATGTCCAGTGGTGGGATTCAAATTTGTTTACTACTAGTTCTGTGGGCATGGCTTAGTGGGCATGGCCAGGGGTGTGACAGAGCACTTGCCTCCTGAATCCCACTGGGAGCAAAAATGGCCCGCAGAGGGGATGCATCCCTCCAGGGCCCCATTTTGGGCCTAGGAGGCTCCCCTGAAGCCTGCTAGGAGCAAGAATGGGCTGTGGGGGGCATTTTTGGGCCTAGGAGGTGTCACTGCACTTTTCTGGGAGCCAAAATGGGGCATGTGGGGACTCCTGGAGGGGGTGGGGCAGAAAGGGGCTGTGCCAGCCAGCAATTTAACTACCGGTTCACCCGAACCAGCCCGAACCCGCTGAATCCCACCACTGGTGATGACCCTGGGCCTAGCACAGAGGCCACACAGGCAGCTGGCAGTTCAAACCACCCCTTTATTGCTCCAAATTCCCCCAAATGCTCCCATGTTTCTGGCAAGACCCAGAGCCAAGTAATCACACATACACACACACACCTCAAGCAGCCTTTGGCTGCAAATGGCCCGGTCCAATACTGAGAACACCACGGCTGCAAGCAAGAAAATTCAGCAGGCAAGTCAAAGACTCCAGAGAGCCAAGGAGCAAGGCAAGAATCCACAAATCAAGAAGGAATCCAGGAATTCAATGTTTGTTCCTGACAAATGCCCCTTCCTCCAGCATCTCCTTCCTCCAGCATCTCCTTAAATCTCAATCCCAGGTGTGCCTTGTGAAGAGGGGCAGGGTGCTCTCCTTCTGAGTAGATGAACCAGTCTGTGCTGTTCTTGCCTTCTCTCCACTCTCTGTGCCTGAAGATCGGGAGGGGCAGTCCTTGCTCATCACCTGAGCTCTGTCTCTCCTGTTCCCTGCTTAACGTCTCTGCATCATCCTGCCCCTGTTTCTCCCTGCCTACAAGTCATCCTAATCCTGACAGACTCTGCCCTGACTGGGCCTGCTCCACCCCATCTTCCTCTGAAACTAAGGAAGCCACCCCCTCGATCTCTGCCAGCTCCAATTCCAGCTCATCTTCCCTCACAAATTCAGACTCTAATGGGGGCATGACATAGATGTATAGGAAGATCTGGGACAGATTTCAGATGAGGTCCCAACTAGGGGTGTGTTCCAAACCCTGCTGCTACTGGTTCGCTCATGGGTATGTGAGCCCTCACGACACTTCTGCACATGTACAGATGCTTCTGCACATGCACAAAAGCATCTGGGTGGGTGGGCGGGGCCTCCCACTGCTGCTACCAGTTTGCCCAAACTGGGGTGAACCGGTAGCAACCCACCACTGGTCCCAACTGATAATACAATAAAAAGTCTCATTTCTACATTGATAGAAGCCTGGTGGTTCAGTGGCTTAATGATGCTGGAGGTGGTCTCAGGTCCAGCAGTTCAAGCTCTAGCTCTGTGTGGTGAGTGAGCTCCCATCACTTGCCTCTACTTTTTCCTGTCTTGCAGTTTGAAAGCATGTTCTATGCAAGTCGATAAAATGGGTACTACTTTGATGGGGAGACGAGTTGTGCTCTGTGCAGGCAGTCAGATTCCTGATGGTTCTGAAGCTTCCCAGTTGTAATGCCTGCTTGCAAGGCAGTTCCAGGAAGGGATGGGGCCTCAGGTGATGTTGCAGGAAGAGCTGTTTGTCTCTCTTTCTGGTGCAAAACCAGCTCACCCTTTTGTGTGGTTCACCTTGGGAAACAGACAAGCATTTCCTATAACAGGGCTGGTACCTTGGCAAGCTAAACTATTATTCTGCAACAGTACTGTGCTTTCCGGGTGAGTGGTGTGGTGGCCTAGAGGTGGAGCTCTTGCCTTACAATCAGGAGACTGTGAGTTCGATCCTAGGTAGAGGCAGACATTTCTCTCTTTGGGCACGATGGGAATATATCTGTTGACAAAAACTCCGCATTGGTGACAGGAAGGGCATATGGCCAGTAAACACTCAGCTCCATTCAGTTGCCCAGTCTCCACCCCATGAGGAATTATGCGGTCATTAAAAGAGGATGATTGTGCTACTGTAACAACAACCTATACTACTAATAATAATTTATACATTACCATTTCATCTTTTCAGCAATAACTAAAAAATAAAGACTTATCAAGCTAACTTCATCTTAGATGTCTACATGGACACATCCCTGTAGTTTTCTTGCCAAGAATAAGAGTTTAATTTCTTTTTGTCTTCATCAATAGATACTGATTTTCCAGTTGAGCTTACAGCCTTAGGTTCTGTGAGTCATACTTCAAAGTACTAACTAGGTCTTAACTTCTTAATTGCATTTGTACTTACTGTCACTGTCAGGAAATTGCTTATTGGTTCTAGGTTGAATCTCTCTGTAATGATCTTCCACCCATTGCTTCTTGCCCTGCCTTCATGTGCTTTGGAGAATAGGTTGGCTCTTTCTGCTCTGTGACAGACCCTCAAATATTGGAAGGATGCTACCGTGTTTCTCTGAAAATAAGACCTCCCCAGATAATAAGTCCTCCCCTGAAAATAAACCCTTCCCTGAAAATAAGTCCTCCCCGAAAATAAACCCTTCCCTGAAAATAAACCCTCCCCCAAAAATAAGCTCTCCCAGAAAATATTTAAACGCATGCACAGCCACTCCTCACCATTTCCTCTGGTTAGGGTTAGGGAGACAGAGCTGGAAATCAGGTAAGACAGCAAGAGGAGCCCCATCTTGCTCCACACGCCCCCAAATAATAAGTCTTCCCAGAAAATAAGACCAAGCGCTTATTTCGGGGTTCAAAAAATATAAGACAGGGTCTTATTTTTGGGGAAACACGGTATCATATTACCCATAATCCTTCCCTTCATTAGCCTAGACCAGGGGTCTGCAACTTCAAACACTCAAAGAGCCATTTGGACCCATTTCCCACAGAAAAGAAAACACCGGGAGCCACAAAACCTTTCCCGTGCCTGACTATTTCTTGAGCGGCCACAAAATTAGCATATGTAGTTGAATTAAATGTTCTGTTTTCTTCTGAAATTTTTCTTTTCTTTTCTTGGATTTTTCCAAGAAATGGATTTATCCAAGAAATGCCTACCAGGGGTTGCAAAGCTCAATAAATCACACGTCAGTGGGTGTCGCACATTGGCAGTTGTGAGCATATTTTGAGTGACAGCAAGGGAGCCACAGCAGAAGGGTGAAAGAGCCCCATGCGGCTCCAGAGCCACAGGTTGCTGACTCCTGGACTAGACATACCCAGTTCCTGCAACTGTTCATTATAAATTTTATCCTTTGGCCCCTAATCATCTTAGTTGCTCTTCTTTGCACTCTTTCTAGTCTCAGCATCTTATTTTTATATATCATGAATCTTTGAGAGAAAGAGCCAGCTCAGTGGTCCAAGCAATTTTTGGGTGTCATTTGTTGCAAAATAACTGAGCTATGTAGGGTTTGTACAACATAATATCACCCCTAGTTTCATGGTCCATGTAAACACTCTTTGAAATTCATAGTTTGCTGTTCCCTTTTTTTCTATACTCTTTCACTTCTAAACTGAAATACTCTGCCTCCTTTTGCAATCTTATCAGGGACATTAGCGCTACTCCGATACCAAAAGGACATGAGTATATTGTATGTCCTTCTGCTGTCATACTAGCAAATGCCAGCGTCTCCTATTTTGTAGATATACTTACATTCATAAAAGCAACAAGGTTTATGATAGATAAGTAGGTAAATTTTGGTATTTTTGTTTTTGTTTTTTGGTATGTGTGTGTTTGTGCCTTTAATTTAGTCTTGCCTTGAAGCAACTGTCTTGCAATATTTTTCAGGAGTGCTTTTCTTGCATTCAGAACTGAAAGAAGATAACCTGAGTCTAACACTTTACGCATCAAGCCAAACTTTATTCTTGTCAGAAACACCTACAAATTATAGACATGTAACATTCAGCACTGAGCGAATAAAATAGGTTTCAAATGGGTCATAGAAATATAGCATGTGTACAAGTATGTTTGATCGCCTTGCAGTCCAAGGGACTTGCAGGAGTCTTCTCCAGAACCATAGTTCAAAGGCCTCAATTCTTTGGCGCTCAGCCTTTCTTATGGTCCAAATTTTACAGCCGTACATTGCAACTGGGAAAACCATAGCCTTGACTTTGTTGGCATGTTGTTGGATGTCTCTGCATGCTATCTAGATTTGCCATAGCTTTCCTCCCCAGGAGTAAGTATCTTTTAATTTCTTGGCTGCAGTCCCCAACTGTGGTGATCTTGGAGCCCAGGAAAATAAAATCTGTCACTATCCTGAAAATGAAACTCAAATACCTTGGAGGTCTCCTAGTCCAACTCTCTGCTTAGATAGGAAACCCTACACCACTTCAGACAAATGGTTATCCAACATCGTCTTAAAAATGTCCAGTGTTGGAGCATTCACAACTTCTGGAGGTAAGTTGCTCCACTGATTAATTGTTCTATTAGGAAATTTCTCCTTAGTTCTTAGTTGCTTCTTTCCTTGATTAGTTTCCACCCATTCTTGTCCTATCCTCAGGTGCTTTGGAAAATAGCTTGACTCCCTCTTCTTTGTGGCAACTGTCCATGATACGTTTTATTCTTTATAGTTTGCCTATTTAATAGAGTGTCCAACCAGAGGTGGGTTTCAGCAGGTTCTGACCAGTTCTGGAGAACTGGTAGCAGAAATTTTGAATAGTTCGGAGAACCGGTAGTAAAAATCCTGACTGGCCCCACCCCCATCTATTCTCTGCCTCTCAAGTCCCAGCTGATCGGGAGGAAATGGAGATTTTACAGTATGCTTCCCCTGCCACGCCCACCAAGCCACGCCCACCAAGCCACACCCACAGAACCAGTAGTAAAAAAAATTGAAAATCATCACTGTGTCCAACAAATCAGAAATAGTTGAGGTTTTAAAGATGAAATTCGCTGTAATTTTGAATAGATTTCATGGGAGATAAATAAAACAGTCAAGAGAGTGAAGGTCAAGTTATATATTCAGAACCCTACCAATTGCACTAAAACACAAAATAGATGTAATGCCTTAAAAAAACAAAACATACTTTGAGTCTAAGTTAACACTGGGGGAAAAAAAAGACTATAATTTAATGCTTGGAAACAAGGTGACTATCTAGGGGGAATGCAGTGATGAACAAGTAAACCTAAACTGTTTCCGTAATGAGGTTTTGTTTTAATTGTTTAAGCACTGTTTTTATTCAAAAGGAATCCATAATTACTAGAATACTGCAGGAAACATTGAACTATGCATTTTAATTGTGGGAAAATGCAGCCCTTGAGGAGAGAGAGAGAGAGAGAGAAAAGAACATATATAAGGGACAGTAAGAACTAATTGATTCCTCTTAATTCTTTTGGTATTCTTGTTTTGTATGCTCTCAAGAGACAGGGAACATAAAGTACAGAATGCGGTAATGGATACGACTTGTTGCTAAAATGAAAGCATCCATAAGTGATTAAAAATTAATGAATTAGACATTTCCCAGGTTCACTTTTTCACTGGAAGGAAAACAAAAATGAAACACAACTATTTCTGCGCCTTATTAAATAGGCAAACGATAAAGAGTAAAACAAATATTTTTCAAGGCTTTTCATAATAATATTTTGGGAGGGGAAAACCCTCTGAAACCCACTATTTCACTGAAGATATACATTTGAACTATAATTATTATTTTTTATCTTGTGATATCTGAAATTCAGAAATGATTCACAGCTTTCCTTAAAATGTGTCCCAAAACTATAACACCAGCATTGTTCCATGACATCTGTTTCTGGAAACCTATATTAGTTACATTAATAGTTTTAGGCACCAGCTGCATATATAAAACATTTTCATTGTATTCTTTAAATGATCATGTCTGAAGCTTTCCCCTAACTTTGGCAATTACAGCGTCTAAATAGACATCCTAACTTACAGGTGTATTCTTACTGGAGTAAAAAAATGATTTTCTTAATCTCTTCAATAAATCTTAGCAGATGGTGACTTCCTTTTCTGGCACCCAAGACAAGATCCCATTTGGGTTGAGAAGTCCATAATGCTGGGGAAGGTGGAAGAAAAGAGAAGAAGAGGTTCGCCAGATAAGATGGACTCAGTGATAGAAGCAATTCGGTGGTGGGTTCCTCCCAGTTCAGCCCGGTTCCACCGAGCAGGTAGCAGTGACGATATGACATCACCGAATCGGTTCTCTTTGTTCAGGAGCTGGGCCCTTCCACCCACTTATCTTTTATTTGGCCATGCCCCAATTTTTGCTGCCTCCCGAGTCCCAGCTGATCGGCTGGAAGAAAAAAAACTGTTTAAACTCTTGCCGCGGGGCTTCAAAGGGCTGCCCTACAGCTGATCAGTGTTAAAAGGCAGTGTGGTGGTAGACCAGTGCACTCCAAAAATAAATAGGTAGACCAGGACGCTCCAAGAACAAATGGGTAAACTGGTACAGTTCTTCAAGCAGTTAAAAGCCTGGTAAACCAGTACCGCTGCTAAATCCTAAAGAATTGTCACATGATCATCAAGCCATGCCCACAAAATAAGCCACACCCACTGAACTGGTAGTAAAAAAAATTAGAACCCACTCCTGAAGCAATGGGTGTAGAATTGGAGGACTAGGTTGGACACAAATCATCCTTGGGGAAAAAAAAATTCTGTGTGGTTTCTGACACTGACTTGATGACAATCAGTTGAAGGTTACGGTTTTTCTCTGTCTAGTTATGCATGACTCTCGGGAGCAGTGCTCATCTCAGTTTCCTGACTGAGGTAACCATTGTTGTCTGAAGACATTTCTGTGGTCATGTGCCCAGCATGACTGTATGCTGAAGTACACAAAATGCCATAATTTTCCCACCTGATAACTGTTTATCTACTCAAATGTGCATGCTTTCAAAGTGCTAGGTTTGCAGGAGCTGGGGCAAGTAACGGGAGCTCACTCCATCGTGTAGCACTTGGGTCTCGAACCCAGACTGTCAGGTTTCTAACTGATAATTTCGGTGTCTTTAACCTCTGAGCCATTGTGCCCCTCATACTTAATCAGTTAGGTTCATGTATTCATCAAAAGCCCATAGCTGAAGGAGAAGAATGTGTAAGTCAGCCCTAAGGTAGCAGTAATTGCTATAAAATCTGGCAATCAACCTGATTCCACTCCATTTACAGATAGATATTCCAAAGGGAAAATAAAAACTGTACAAGCAAACGTATCCTAATATTTGGCCTACAAAGTGGATTGAAATGTCTCTTCCATGACAGTTACATTACCAGCCAACATGTGTGGATATATATATAATTCACACAATTTGCTTCATTACTACCAGGCATAATCCTCTTCCTCCTCTTCTTCTTCTTCCTCCTCCTCCTCCTCTTCCTCCTCCTCTTCCTCCTCCTCCTCTTCATCCTTCCTCCTCCTCTTCTTCCTCTTCCTCCTCCTCCTCCTCCTCCTCCTCCTCCTCCTCCTCCTCCTCCTCCTCCTCCTCCTCCTCCTTTACCACTACCACCACAATTACCAAACATTTTTCTGTCATTGTAGGAGATGACCAGGCTGAGCCCGAGGGAGGGATAAAATATATCATCAGTCATGAGTCCCTGCACACTCACAAGAGATCTAAGTGCAGCCCACCCACCCTTCATTCTGTTCTATTCTTAATTCCTGCTAATTTTCCTTGACCGTTAATAGTTCAAATTCTTGTAGGGAGCTTAAGCTTGCAATAAATCTTTATACTCATTTCAACTGCCTGAATCTCCCGATTTCCCCAGCTTGATAGTCATGCTCAAAAAGCAGAGCTACAACTCCAGAAAACACTCTTTAGTAATGGGCGGAAGTGACATTTGGCATGATGGTCACAGTCTTTCAAAATCGTATCCCAAACCAAAAAATATCTTTATAAATTTACAATACATTTCTTTAATATTGAGAATTAACCAGAGCTGAGACCAAAAGGAATCTTATCCATATTTCCTCTGTCTGGAGCTTTCTGGCTACTAGTTTTTGAAAAGTGTCTTTTGTAGAAAATTTTGCTCTAGTGAAAAATAAATAAATAATAATAATAATAAAAAAAAAACAGGAAAAATGTTTTGTGTTCACTGTTCTGTTCCTGGGTTGTCGAAGAACTCATCACTGCTTGGAAGGATTTTTAACTCGCTTGACTTTCTGGATTTATCCTGTACTTGACAGTACCTAAGATATATATATATCCTTTTTATAACAGTTTGTATTATAGGAAATCACAAGCAGTTGTTTCACCAAATACATATTCGTTTCCTTTTCTGAATGTCTTCCCAGATCCCTTCTGGCTGCAGAGTTTTGAAAAAGGATCTTGAAAAGGCCAATCAAGATCAAACTTGATCAATATGTAAGTGTGATTGTATGTACCTCTGTGGTCACTTATAGGTGATAAGCCTATGCAGCTCACAAGAAGATTCCATAAAATCAAAATAAATATAACCCATAAATGCCCAGAAGATCATATATAAATTTGTAACTGTACGATTTGTTCAGGAAAAAAAAGGGGCCTGCAATTATTTGAAATGTATTTCTGTTCCAGAGAGAGAGAGAGAGGGAATTTTTGGAATGTTAATTGAAGAAGACAGTGTCTTCTGGATAAATGTTCCTTCATCCGTTTCAATCGTAATTAACCAATTCTTTTGAATGTTCACCTACTTTTGCCTTCCCTTTTAAACTAGAACATGTGGAATAGAATAGAATAGAATAAAGTAGAGTAGAGTAGAATAGAATAGAATAGAATAGAATAGAATAGAATAGAATAGAATAGAATAGAATAGAACAGAATTCTTTATTGGCCAAGTGTGATTGGACACACAAGGAATTTGTCTTGGTGCATATGCTCTCAGTGTACATAAAAAGAAAAGATACATTCGTTAAGAATCATAAGGTACAACACTTAATGATAGTCATAGGGAAATAGTCAATATAAATCTTAAGGATACCAGCAACAAGGTTACAGTCATACAGTCACAAGTGGGAAGAGATGGGTGACCACACCTGGAATACTCAACCAATTTTGCAGTATTGGTTGCAGTATTCTTTTTTGCACTACTACAAAAAAAGATGTTGAGACTTTGGAAAAAGTTCAGAGAATAGCAGCTAAGATGATCAAAGGCCTGGAGACTAAAACATATGAAGAACGGATGCAGGATCTGGGTTTGGCTAGTCTAAAGAAAAGAAGAATTAGTGGTGACATGATAACAGTGTTCCATGCTTCTTTGAGGGGCTGCCACAAAGACGAGGACGTCAAATTATTCTCCAAAACACGGAGGGGGAGGGGGGGGGCAGGAAAAGAAACAATGGTTGGAAACTAACCAACCATTGAGAGAAGCAACATGGAATTAAGGAGAAACTTCCTAACAATGAGGACAATTAACCAGTGAAACAGCTTGCCTCCAGCAATCATGGGTGCTCCATCATTGGAAGATTTTAAGAAGAAACTAGATAGCCACTTATCTGAATTGGTATAGATTCTCCTGCTTGAGCAGGAGGCTGGACTAATAGACCTCCAAGGTCCCTTCTATTCTATTCTATTCTATTCTATTCTATTCTATTCTATTCTATTCTATTCTATTCTATTCTATTCTATTCTATTCTATTCTATTCTATTCTAAGCTAGTGGTTTGAATGCAGTACTGCAGGCTACTTCTGCTGACTGTCGGCTGCCTGCAATTTGACAGTTCAAATCTCACCAGGCTCAAGATTGACTCAGCCTTCCATCCTTCCAAGGTGGGTAAAATGAGGACCCAGATTGTTAGGGGCAATATGTAGACTCTGTAAACTGCTTAGAGAGGGTTGTACAAAGCACTGTGAAGCAGTATATAATTCTAAGTGCTATTGCTATTGCTATTCTATTCTGTTATTTCTATGACACTTATATATTTGAAACTTGCTTAGGAGCCAGATTGTTATCTAGTTCTAGGTAAGGGTGAATGAACATTTCTTAATGTTCATAAACTCATAGCCAAGACAGAACAGTGGACTTTCCTTCTGATCTCTTAGTGGATGCAAGATCCAGACAATGCTGGAAAATAAAATGTATTTATCCAATTAAGTTACAGCTGTATAAAACTGTGATACGGGTCTATTATAAAGCTGACAAATGATCTTATGTATATATATATAAAAAAGAAAGCTACACTCTTCAAGAGATTAACTATGTGGAATAAATTTATTTCTTACTCGGAAAGATATTTCGGGAACTCATTACATATGGATTATAACACAAATTTATTAAGCCTGATTTAAGGTGAATAGGAAATAAGGCTCTCATCCATTAGGTGGACATGTAATAAGTAGATAACTGATCAGCTGAATTGCTCCCATCGAGTTCTGGAGTTGAGGAGTTGGGTAATTTTAGTGGTGGTATTCAGCCGGTTCGGACTGATTCGGGTAAACTGGTAGCGGCCACTATGGCCCACCCATCTGCCCCAGAGTAATAGCAACCTATTTAGCCACATTTTTGAGGCCGGGCGCATGCGCAGAAAATGCACACGCAAGCAAAGCGCATGCGCAGAAGGCCGGGCACATGCATGGAAGGTGTGCGTGCGAAGTGAGCATGTGTGACAAACTGATAGTAAGAATATGTGAAACCCACCTCTGGGTAATTTGTAGATTGCAGATGGCTTTGTGATATATGTTTCAGCCCCAGATTGGTTGTATGAACATGCTGAAACAGATCTGGAACAGCACATCACCTTGAAAAGTCAAACCAGTCTCCCAAAAAATGACTAGCTTGATCACGTTTGGGGTAAATTTTTGAGGCCTCGGTTAGACAAAGTTAACTATCTTCAAAACTGCATCCAGTTTTGGTCACCACGCTATAAAAAAGATGATGAGGGGACTGGAGGCTACAACATACAAAGAACGGTTGCAGGAACTGGGCATGGATAGTCTAGTGAGGAGAAGGACCAGAGGAGACATGGTAGCAGTCTTCCAATATTTGAGGGGCTGCCACAGAGAGGAAGGGGTCAATTTTCCAAGGCACCTGAAGGCCAGATAAGGAATAATGGATGGAAACTGACCAAGGAGAGATTCAACCTGGAAATAAGGAGAAATTTTCTGACAGTGAAAACAATCAACCCATGGAACAGAAGTTGCCTTCAGAAGTTATGGGAGCTTCATCACTGGAAGCTTTCAAGAAGAGATTGGACTGCCATTTGTCAGGGATGGTGTAGGGTCTCCTGCTTGGGTGGGGGAGGGGGTTGGACTAGATGACCTACATGGTTTCCTTCCAACTCTATTAATCGGTTAAATCTTATAGATCAGAAAGGATGTCAAGGATGAATCAAAGCTCATGTTTCAAGTTGATTGACAGCCTGGGGGCACTAACAATATGGGCCAAGACATTGGCATTGTCAGTGCAGTAGCTAATACAGCTTTGTGTGCTGCAGTTTGATCCACCAGGGAAATCTAGTTCTCCAGAATGCTTTATTGTCACCTTCAGATCACCTCCATGGGCTGATACACAGTATGGAACGAATCAAGCCCATTGATATTTCTCAAGCATAAAAAGTGATTGAAAATACATGTACTGATCAAGGATAATATTTGTAGCTAAGGAATGGAATGGAATGGAATGGAATGGAATGGAATGGAATGGAATAGAATAGAATAGAATAGAATAGAATAGAATAGAATAGAATAGAATAGAATAGAATAGAATAGAATAGAATAGAATAGAATAGAATAGAATAACAGAGTTGGAAGGGACCTTGGAGGTCTTTTAGTCCAACCCCCTGCCTAGGAAGGAAACGCTACACCACTTCAGACAAATGGTTATCCAACACCTTCTTCAAAATTTCCAGTGTTGGAGAATTCACAACTTCTGGAGGCAAGTTGTTCCACTGATAAATTGTTCTAACTGTCAGGAAACTTCTTCTTAGTTCTAAGTTGCTTCTCTCCTTGATTAGTTTCCACCCATTGCTTCTTTTCCTGCCCTCAGGTGCTTTGGAGAATAGCTTGGCTCCCTTTTCTATGTGGCAATCCCTGAGATATTGGAACACTGCTATCATGTCTCCCCTGGTCCTTCTTATCATTAAACTAGCCATGCCCAGTTCCTGCAACCGTTCTTCATATGTTTTAGACTCCAGTCCCCTAATTATCTTTGTTGCTCTTCTCTAGAGTCTGAACACCTTTTTTACAGTGTAGTGACCAAAACTGGTTGCAGTATTCCAAGTGTGGCCTTACCAAGACATTATTACAGTGGTATTTACATTTTCTGATCTTGGTTGTTTTCTTGCAGATGTTTCATTATTCAAACTAGGTAATACCAAATGAAAACCATGTTACCTAATTTGGCTAATGAAACATCTGCAAGAAAAGAGAAAACCTCAGAGTGTCCCAAGGACCCTTCAGATATACGTATTGGGGAGAGATCTGCACAGGAAAAGAAAATAATTGGTGAGTAGGAGGATTTTCATAGACCAAGGGCAATTATTACTTCTATCACTTTAATAAATATACTAGCTATGCTATTATGAGGGGGGGGGGGGGAAGAGACAGAGAAATGCCAAGGAGAAATTCAAGAATTTAAAGCACAGAGAGATAAATAACATACATTAATAAAGGAGAATATGTGTAGCTCAGGGTTGAAAGGAGGAGGAGGAGAGTAGTAGTAGTAGGAGGAGGGGTAGCTGTGGAGTTCTTGGTGTTCTCTGATCCTGGTTGTGTTGTAATCCACCAGCAGCCTGCGGAGCTGGCAGTGGAGTCAGACAGTGAGGAGGCTGGGGAGGAACATGGTCCAGTCCTGGAGTTTGGGGAAGGCTCAGACGAGGGCTCTGTGTTGGAGGCAGAGATGGGGCCAGGGCATCTGGGAGTTTTGCCAAGGGAGATAAAGGTTGGTGATTATCCCGAATGACTTTTCCCGAAGGACAATTTGCAACTAGTTCGGACTCAGCTGTGAATGGACATAATTCACAGCTGTTGCAATAAAAGAGATTTTTGGGACTACTCGTGTGTTTTAATGACTCAGGAAGCCTAGGTCACAACAGGTTGTTTTCTTGCAGACTTTTTATTACCCTAACTAGGTAACATCATCAGTGCTAGTAAGCAGTGGTGGGATTCAAATTTTTTTACTACAATGTTCTGTGTGTCTGGCGTGGTGGGCGTGGTGTGGCTTGGTGGGCGTGGCAGGGGAAGGATACTGTAAAATCTCCATTCCCACCCCACCCCACTAACCTGCTTTCCAGCTCCATTCTCCTGTGCAGGGGAACAAAAGAAGACCCAGTCGATCAGCTGGGACTCAATCAGCTGGGACTCGGGAGGCAGCGAATAAATCAGGGACGGGGCCAATCAGAGGTAGTATATGCCAGTTTTCTGAACTACTCAAAATTTCCGCTACAGGTTCGCCAGAACCGGTCATAACGGGCTGAATCAGGACTGCTGTTTGCTATCAGTTTATATTGTGGTGTCTTGCCTGTCTGTATGGGTTTGGGAGGTCTTAGAGATGTTTTGGTTGGGCCGTTTCCTGCTGGCTCTTTGGCAATTTCTTGATTGGGGTATTGTTTACTTGATCGTTGGTTTGAAGTTAACCTTGGAGTTACTCTATGCTGATCTGGGTGCTGATTACTGGTGGAGAGGTGCTGGAGTCTTTTTTGTTCTCTTTTGGGCTGGTTGATTGTCTCTTTTGCATAGTCTATAGCTCTTGTTAACGTCTATGTGTCTGTTGATGGCTGATTTGTCAGTGCCAGGCTTCTAGAAATTCCCTGGCATTTTTGGACTTGGCCTGGTCTAGGATGGTCCCATTTTCCCAATTTTCCCAAGTGTTTTAATGGTTGGATGCCCTTCCTGTTGCCAATGTGGAGTTTTGTTCTGCAGATATATTCTCAGTGTGTCCAGAGAGAGAAATAACTGCCTCTACCTAGGATTGAACTCACAGCCTCCTGATTGTGAGGCGAGAGCTCCAGCTCTAGGCACCACTCCTGGCCACGAACAGGTAAGAAATATTCTTATGCTAGTAGGCATCTGCTACATAGACTCTTCCATTCTCAGCTGGCAATAGAGGGAGAAATCAACATAGATTTGTCCTAAATTGTTTTCATCTCTCCCTCTCTCTCTCTCTCTCTCTCTCTCTCTCTCTCTCTCTCTCTCTCTCTCTCTCTCTCTCTGTGTGTGTGTGTGTGTGTGTGTGTTTTAATGAATCTATTTCATTCTATATCTGCATGAATCTGCAGTAAAATAAATAAATAAACCTAAGACCCATTTAAATTAGCAGTGTGCATTGATCAAAAGGTTTAATTCAAGGCTCTTTGGGATTTTGCTTGCTTTGATTCTCACCAGATCAGAGGCTGCCCATCCTGAACCAATTCCTGACTGTCATTCCTCCCATTGATTAGTGCTGTTACAACATACAGTAACATAGCTGTAATAGTTGGCAATAAAATAAGACAAAGTTTGCAGATGTGAACGGGGGTGGGCTGCTGGGGGTTCACAGGGGTTCGGGAGAACCTCTAGCTAACATTCTGTGCAGTACCGAGAACCCCCAAATCCCATTCCTGGCTGGCCCTGCCCATCCCAACCAGCCCCTCCCAGGAGTCCCCAGGTGGCCCATTTTGGATGCAGGTAAGTTCAGGACATGCGTGGAGGCTCAGGGAGGGTGAAAAATGGGCCTACTGGAAGTTCAGGAAGGCCAGAAACTGTTTCCATCCTCCTGAGGGCTTCCAGAGCTGGGGAGGCCATTTTCACACCCCCGGAGGCTCAAGAAAAGCCTCCGAAGCCTGGGGAGGGCAAAGACACACACACACACACACACACACACACACACACACAAACTGCTGTGGTGCAGGAGGCCTACTAGGCCACGCCCACCATGGCCACGTCCACCCAGCAACCAGGCAAACAACCCCTTACTAAAATTTTTGAATTTTATGTAAATGTGAAAGATAATTCCAAACAATGAAAACATAGGGGCATCGAGTTTGATTCAAGAGTCTTTTCCATTTGGTTAAGTTTAGAAAAATAGATTCAAACTTTTGGAAAGAATGAGGAAGCTTTTTCTGAGGTTCCAACCTGCTGAAATGTCAAACAGATATATTGAGAGGGTTTTTTTTCTTTTTTTATAGAAATGGTTCCTACACATTTAAAATACTTTAAAAAAGGATTCATTAACTCCCTTATTGCTGGTCAATATCAATTAAAATTATTGTGTTTTTTGAGAGTGTCCATAGGTAAGAAATCTGCCAATCTGGGAAACAATAGATGAAATGCTTTGGGGGACAGAATTTAAATTCAACCTGCTATATTGAAAATTATTTTAAAAGGTTTGTTGTATTGTAGCACTATACAATAGTCTGGATAGCTCTGCAGACAAAGGCACTGTAATTTAACACCAGCTGTCTGCAATTAAAGTAAGTTCGAATCTTGCCAGGCTCAAGGTTGACTCAGCCTTCCATCCTTTCTAAGGTAGGTAAATTGAGGGCCCAGATTGTGGGGGCAATAAGCTGACTTTGTATAAAATATACAAAAGTATGAAGGCTATTGCTTAACGCACTGTAAGCCGCCCTGAGTCTCTGGAGAAGGGAGGCATATAAATCAAATTAAAAAAAAAAAAATAGTGGCCAAAATTGTGGAAATCTTTTGGGAAAAGTGTATTTTCTAAAACTAGCTAAAAGCATCACCTTTTTTTAGTAGTGTTAAGGATATTCTTGGCTCATAACCGATGTTATGGGTTATTGAGCAGAGTACTCCTTGAGTATGCATATGAAAGTGGCTGAGAGTGAATAACCACAGTTAATATACTGCACACTGAGTTGTGGTAGCCTTTAGTTTTTAGAAAAATAAAGCAAAGTCCAATAACAACCCAAGTCATACACAGATAAGGCGATAGTTAAAATATCAATTCAGGGATATTCCAAGTACAAAGTCTTCTTACCAGTTGTTGTTATTACACAATAAAACAGTTCTTCTTGAATTTCAAACAGGAACAACTTTAGTATTAAAACTTTCAATAAATAGTAGAAAGCAACAAGTAGCAATGATCAAACAGTGATCATACAGAGAGAACATGTAGAGAATAAAAGCAAATAAGCAGATAAAATGGTCTAGTGTCCACAAGCCATGATTCAGGCTTTCCCTCAAGTACATTGGCTACAGAGCTTAGCCAATCAGGATACAGGATGGTGCAATACAGTCTTAAAACAATATAATACCTTTTGACAAACATGTATTGATAGTTTATATATTGCCTGACCAACTAGTTAGACAATAGGCATTTCCTAACAAGTAGTACCATAAAATTATATATCAATGGAAAGATAATTGAATGTAATGCAATCAATTTTATGAAGGATTTGCTATTAGAATAGTAGTTACAGTATAAAAAAGAAAAGTGAAACACGTAGAAAAAACAAGATATACAAAAATTATCACCGTGTCAGTTAATACTTAGTTGGGTAACCTTTACATGAATTAAGGCCTTACAACGTCTTCCCATGGAGTGAACCAAATCTTTTAGTTCTGCAGCTGTTATAATGTGAAACCAAGATTGAATGATTGCTTCTATTAACTGGCTTATATTGCTGGGTTGCTTCTGACTAACAAGTTTCTTTAGTCGGTTCCATAGATTTTCAACTGGGTTAAGGTCTGGGCTATTCCCAGGCCATTCCAGCAGTGGAATATGACTATCTTGAAACTCCAAAAAAAAGTGGTGTTATTAGCCATCAAACCTCAAAAATACACTTTTCCCAAAAGGTTTTCACATTTTTGCCACTACTGTATGTATAGAATAGATACTATTTATTCATGACAAGGAATTGTTTAGGAAAAGGTGTCTCTTTGTATTGATTTATGAGGAGCATTGGGAAGTAATTAGTGTCTTGTCGACTCAAATCTGGAGACAAAATCTCATCCAAAATGTCATGATTGGAAGTTTTTTTTTGAATTAATCTTTGAAATGAGAAACTAAGCTTGCCAATCACTTGATTTGATTCCCCTTCCCCCCCGCCCCCATTTTGGTATTTTTTTTCTTTTACCGATAAGTAGAATACGACATATTATGCTGGATTCAGGAAATCTTTTGATTTATTTGGAGTTTCAGAATCCCAAATGGAGAAAGTGTAAGTTCCAGAAATGAGCTTGGGCTCGTTGTAGATCTACCATGAATGAAGAAGATTAGTATAATGCCTGCAGGAGTTTTATTGACATGTTGCCAATTTTCTACTTACAAATAATAATAATAATAATAATAATAATAATAATAATAATAATAATAATAATAACAACAACAACAACAACAACAACAACGATGATGATGCAACATTATTTCCCATTAACATCGATCTGACACTATTTTACAAGAATGGCCAAATTAAGCGAAGACTGCCAAATGGGAGTAGAGAAAGAAAAATTGTCCAGAATGTGCATGCTAATATTGGGAGTTCTTTTTATGCTTCTTGCAACCCCCTCCACAAATGGTGCAAATATCTTAAGTTTCAAAATAGATCAAGTCAAACAGTGGACGCATGGTGCATTTGAATTCAGCTCTAAAAGTTACCTTCTGCTGCAGCCCCGATGAGTAAAACAGCGGAGGCATGGGTATCTGCTCTGCCACGTCAATCAGCTGGGCTTCAAACAAAGAAAATAAAGGTCAATATAGAGCAGAGGCGGGCGCGCAGGCGGGCCCACCTGATTCTCGGCGCTACCAGTTCGCCTGAACCGGTTCGAATAGGCTGAATCCCAACCTTGGATCAAGTAGAAAGAGTGCAGAGAAGAACAACAAAGATGATTAGGGGAATGGAGGCTAAAACATATGAAGAACAGTTGCAGGAACTGGGTATGTCTAGTTTAATGAAAAGAAGGACTAGGGGAGACTTGATAGCAGTGTTTAAAGTCATTAAACTGAGTCATTAAAACACACGAATAGTCCCAAAAACCTGTGAATTATGCTGTGAATTATGTCCATTCACAGCTGAGTCCGAACTAGTTGCAAATTGTCCTTCGGGAAAAGTCCTTCGGGATAATCACCAACCTTTATCTCCCTTGGCAAAACTCCCAGATGCCCTGGCCCCATCTCTGCCTCCAACACAGAGCCCTCGTCTGAGCCTTCCCCAAACTCCAGGACTGGACCATGTTCCTCCCCAGCCTCCTCACTGTCTGACTCCACTGCCAGCTCCGCAGGCTGCTGGTGGATTACAACACAACCAGGATCAGAGAACACCAAGAACTCCACAGCTACCTCTCCTCCTCCCCCGCTCCTTTCAACCCAGAGCTACACATATTCTCCTTTATTAATGTATGTTATTTATCTCTCTGTGCTTTAAATTCTTGAATTTCTCCTTGGCATTTCTCTGTCTCTTCCCCCCACCCCTCATAATAGCATAGCTAGTATATTTATTAAAGTGATAGAAGTAATAATTGCCCTTGGTCTGTGAAAATCCTCCTACTCACCAATTATTTTCTTTTCCTGTGCAGATCTCTCCCCAATACGTATATCTGAAGGGTCCTTGGGACACTCTGAGGTTTTCTCTTTTCTTGCAGATGTTTCATTAGCCAAATTAGGTAACATGGTTGTCAATTGGTATTACCTAGTTTGAATAATGAAACATCTGCAAGAAAGCAACCAAGATCAGAAAATGTAAATACCACTTTAATAATGTCTTGGTAAGGCCACACTTGGAATACTGCAACCAGTTTTGGCCACCACGCTGTAAAAAGGTGTTGAGACTCTAGAAAGGGTGCAGAGAAGAGCAACAAAGATAATTAGGGGACTGGAGGCTAAAACATATGAGGAATGGTTGCAGGAACTGGGCATGGCTAGTTTAATGATAAGAAGGACCAGGGGAGACATGATAGCAGTGTTCCAATATCTCAGGGGTTGCCATAAAGAAGACAGAGTCAAGCTATTCTCCAAAGTACCTGAGGGCAGGTCAAGAAGCAATGGGTGGAAACTAATCAAGGAGAGAAGCAACTTAGAACTAAGGAGAAATTTCCTGACAGTTAGAACAATTAATAAGTGGAACAACTTGCCTCCAGAAGTTGTAAATGCTCCAACACTGGAAATTTTTAAGAAGATATTGGATAACCATTTGTCTGAAGTGGTGTAGGGTTTCCTCCCTAAACAGAGGGTTGGACTAGAAGACCTCCAAGATCCCTTCTAACTCTGTTATTCTATTCTATTCATGAAACAACTGATTCTCTTCTAAGGCAGGCTGACTCAGAATGACTTGCCTCCAGAAATTGAATATCATGTATTAGGATAGTGTACCATTTTGGGGATTATTTGAAAAGGGGTATTTCAGTCGTTATTATATCTACAACACTGCATATCTCAGCAGCTATGCATATCTCCAGAATCAAACAATTGCTTTTTACAGTTCCCATGTTTTCCTGGGAAAAGACAAGCGGGGTGAATTCCTGTTCCTTGCTTCAGCTCCTGCCAACTTTGCAGTTCAAAAACATGCAAATGCAAGTAGATAAATAGGTAGCACTTCAGTGGGAAGGTAACAGTGTTCCATGTGCCTTTGGCATTAGCCTTGCTGGCCACATGACTACAGAAAATGTCTTCAGGAAACACGGCTCCCTCAGCAAAGAAATGGAGATGAATATCATGCCCTAGAGTCAGACATGACTGGACTGGGAAACCTTTACCTTTAAGGATTGACTATAGTGCTTTTATGGTTTTTTATGGTTTTCCCAGTTGCAATGTATGGCTGTGAAAGCCCTCTCTAAGTGGTTTACAGAGTCAGCATATTGCCCCCAACAATTTGGGTCCTCATTTTACCGACTTCAGAAGGATGGAAGGCTGAGTCAACCTTGAGTCTGGTGAGATTTGAATTGTCAAATTGCAGACAGTTGGCAATCAGTAGAAGTAGCCTGCAGTACTGCACTCTAACCACTGCGCCACCATGGCTCTTAATAAGGATATACTACTTAGAGCAGAAAGTCCTAATGGAATGCCATACATAGTTATTTGAAATTCTTAGAGGTTTAAGCCACGCAAACTGTGAAGGTAAGAGTCATTTCTTCATCTAGCATCAACCATTTGTTTATTTGTTTGTACTGGAAATAACTTTCACTTAACACATTTTCTTTTTGTTATATTTGCTGGCAAAAGGACAGTAATAGATTTCATTCATTCATTTATTCACCATTTCTACCAAACATGCTTCATCTTTTTGCAGAATATTTACGCCGATATTTCCCAGGGCCCCTTGCATTCAGAATATCATTTTTCTATTATTATTATTATTATTATTATTATTATTATTATTATTATTATTACCACTACTACTACTACTGCTACTATTATTACAACAACAATCTCTTTTATTCATTAGACATGAAACTCAGTCAACTGAACATTCAAAAATGCATCACAAATATCATTGACTGGTGCTAATGGTTGATACGATTTGCTGTCAGAGTCCTAGGTATCAACCAAGTATCTTCTTAAAATATATGATGTTCAGAGTAGTACAGTTTTTTGCAGTTCTGCTGGTGTTATTGCAGGAAGCTGCAATTTCTTGATGTGTTTTGTAAAATTCTTGGACATGGTACCAAGTGCCCTGATGACAATGGGTATCACTGTGACATGTTTCATCCAAAACCGTGTAGTTTCGATGGCCAGGTCGCGATATTTACTGATTTTTTCCAGTTCTTTTTCTTCAACGCTGGCGTCTCCTCGTACAGCAATAAATTATATGCTTTGGTTTTTGACAACTGCTTGATATCTGGCATGTTGTGTTCCAAATGACGATCCGTCTGTATTCGAAAGTCCCATGAGATCTTCACCTTCTTATTTTCGACAAGGTATTTTTGACTTTTTTGCAGAATATGTATGTCTATATTTCCCAGGGCCCTTTGCATTCAGAATATCATCATCATCATCATCATCATCACCACCACCATCATCATCATCATCATCATCATCATCATCATCATTATTTTGCATCCACTTACATACTGCCCAATTGGATTCCTGCTCAGTGGTTTATACCGGAGTGAAATGTTACCAGTTTGCACCAGTTCAGGTGAACCAATAGTAAAAAAAAAAAAAAAAAAAAAAAAAAAAAAAACCAGTTCAGACCAGTTGATCAGCTGTGGCGCTCGATTTATATTCACTAGAAAGCAGGAAATTCTGCTTTCTAGAGAATCTAAATTGTATGGCATAGCTGTACCCCCACTCGCTGTTATACCTACCTTTAAAAGGTTTCTTTTTCCATGTGAAGCACACGTTTAGTGCACACTGTATATGTGCACGCATGTAGCATGTGTTTGGCTTGTACTGCACATGTGTACGCAGCATGTATTTGGCTCATACCACTCGTGTGCAGGCAGTGAACTGGTGAAAACCCGTGGAGGATTTCACTACTGGTTTATACAAATCAAAAAACTTTAAAAATATCATAGAACACAGTGCCTTCAAATCCTCAGCTACTTCAACTATCCATTAAAAACAAAACACCCAAATCAATGCCAATCCACTCCAAATAGAAAGCAGAAAAGCAGAGTAGGAGAGAAAGTAAGACTGGGGGGGGGAGAGAGGAGGAGAAGGAGAAGGGAAGGGGAAGTAGAGAAGAGAAGAAGAAGGTGGGGAAAAAAAGTTGGAAGGAGAAGAGGGAGAGGTTAGGTTTGAGGAGAAAGATTGCTATAAAAGATTGAATAAAAAAAATGAAGTGGAAGGAAGGCAGCTCTGAACAAACAAATATAAATATATTTTAAAAAAAGAATGAATTGTTTAAGAATAAAAGAGGATAAATATGCACAAATAGTAATGTCAGAATTTAGGGATAAATGAAGAAGGTATTTATGCAAGTATAGAAATACTGAGGTATATTCAAAAAAAATAAAAGGAAAGGGGGGAAACACGATATTGATAAAAACTGTAATTGAGTAAAATATATTTGAATTTGACTAATTGTATAAGATAAGAAACGACCAACACTCTGTTCAAAAAAGAAAGAAAGAAAGAAAGAAAGAAAGAAAGAAAGAAAGAAAGAAAGAAAGAAAGAAAGGAAGGAAGGAAGGAAGGAAGGAAGATAGATAGATGTGGGTGAAGGTGGGAGAGGAGAAAAGAAAAAACCAATAAAATTTGTTGAAAGAAAGAAAGAAAGAAAGAAAGAAGAAAGAAAGAAAGAAAGAAAGAAAGAAAGAAAGAAAGAAAGAAAGAAAGAATAAAAGCTTCACTGTTAGGGCTTAAATGGTGTCCCATAAATTCTTCGGCGAGAATGGTCTTCACTTCCTTTTGAAAAACCATAAAGAGGGAGTCAATTCTATCTCAGGAAAGAAGCTGTTCTCTAATATTACATCACAATTACATACTTTTTCATGAACCCCTAACTCATTAACCTCTTCTAGGTTGGAGGCTCTCAGAAACCTCTTTTAGAAAAATCTTCACAGCTTGGACTGGGAAGAGCTTTTCAGCTAAACAGCCGTTGAGTCACTAAGATTTATAGGTAAGTGCAAATCACTTTGAACTGAATCCAGAAACCCACTGGTAGATAACACAGTGAAGGCAGAACTTGAATTACAGTGATGAAATGGCTAGTTCCAGCAGCTGGATTTGGGATTAGCGGTAGTTTTCGAACCACTTTCAAATGCAACTGTACGTAAGGTGCATTGGTGTAATCTATACCTCTATACCTGTCTGTTGTGGTCCACCAGCAGCCTGCGGAACTGGCAGTGGAGTCGGACAGTGAGGAGGCTGAGGAAGAACATGGGCCAGTTATAGAGTCTGGGGAAGGCCTGGATGAGGGCTCTGTGTCGGAGGCAGAGATGGAGCCAGGGCCATCTGGGAGTGATGTGCGGACTCCGGAGCCTCCAGAGGCAGACAGCAGTGAGGCAGAGGAACAGGAGGAGCCTGTTCCTAGTGCACATAGGAGAAGAGCTGCTAGAAGGCAAGAGCAGCTAAAGCAAAAAGGACGACTCAGGAGTAAGGCCAAGAGATGATTGGCCCCTCCCATAAGGCTTAAAAGACCAGCAATGTCTCTTGGGCTCTTTATTGGAAAACAATGTTGATAGATTTGTTTCTTGTCGGCGTCTTCTGCTTCTGAACTTTTGCCAAGAAAAACCTTTGGCAGGTTGCCAAAGTAGACCAAGGTTGGTGATAAGGTTGAAGAATTGTGTTATGAAGAATTTGTTTTGAATTAGTTTGGACCACGCTGAGAATGAGTTAATTCTCAACTGTTCTATTAAAATCTGTTTGTTTAGAACTGATTGCATCTGATAATACCTACTTGGACCTTGGTCACAACACTGTCTGGTTTGGCTCTGCAACCAAACAAGACAGACACAGATTTGGGACACGGATAATTAGAATAGCATAAAAAATAGTTGCTACCAACCTGCCTTCCATTGAGGACCTGTATACTGTCAAAAAGAGGGCTGTGAAAATATCAACAGACCCCTCACTTCCTGGACATAAATTGTTTCAACTTCTACCCTCAAAGCGATGTTATAGAGCAGGGGTGTCAAACTCACGTCGTCAAGGTGGCATCACATGACGTATCAGGGCTTTCCCCCACTTTGTTAAACCGGGTGTGGGTGTGGCCAGCATGTGACGCATCCAGCCTGCAGGCCAGGAGTTTGACAGCCTGTTTTAGAGCATTGCACACCAGAACAATTAGACACAAGGACAGTTTTTACCCACATGCCATCACTCTGCTAAACAACTAATTCCCACAACACTGTCAAACTATTTACTAAGACTGTATTACCATTATTCTTCTCACCCTTACTATTATCTATCTCTTCCCACTTATTACTATAATCTTGTTGCTTGTATCTTTATGATTTATATTGTTTTATTTAGTTTCCTAGTATGATTTTGATTGCTTATTTAGTATTCTATGACTATTACTAAGTGTTGTATTGTAGGAAATTAGCACCCACCCCTCTCCTAGAAAAATGAAATATTTTAGGAAACATTAAAAGGGCAGAATATTTTCCCTAGAAGTGAGGCAGAAACTCAGCCCCCCACCACCACCTTTGTCAATGGGCCATTAAGGCCTGAGCCAGTCTACTTTACATAGCAAAGATCTACCTCCTTCAGGCAGAGCCATAGTAGGAATTGCCCTCACCCAAGATCCAACAAAGGTAGGATTAGCTCTCTATCCATCTCATCACATAGCACCTGGGGAGATTGCATCACCCAGCAAGGCTCAACCAAGCTTGGGACTCAGGACAACCTACAGAGTTGCCCCTGCATGGCCCCATGGGAGTCTGACAACCAATCAGAATACAAGCTCAAATTCAAAGCCCAACAGAGGGCATAAAACCAAGGCACTCTTAGCATCTCTGCCCTTTTCTGCTCTTGATCCTGTTCATCAATAAACCTTCTTTCCAAGCAACTTCCATGAATCCAGTGTCTTTTTTCCCCACTTGGAACTGAAGCCAGAAGGATATTTCTTCCAACAGTACCTTATGATTCTTGATTAATGTATTTTTATGTACACTGAGAGCTTATGCACCAAGACAAATTCCTTGTGTGTCCAATCACACTTGGCCAATAAAGAATTCTATTCTATTCTATTCTATTCTATTCTATTCTATTCTATTCTATTCTATTCTATTCTATTCTATTCTCTATTTGTAATAAGACCAGTTGGAAAATGACCTTCTAGCCCAAACTGTTATTAACACAGCTGCCTGCAATTTCTGCTGGTTCGAATCTCTCCAAGGCTCAAGGTTGACTCAGCCTTCCATCCTTTCTAAGGTAGGTGAAATGAGAACCCAGTTTGTGGGGGCAATAAACTGACTTTGTATAAAATATACAAAAGTATGAAGGCTATTGCTTAATGCATTGTAAGCCGCCCTGAGTCTCCAGAGAAGGGCAGCATATAAATCAAATTAAAAAAAAAAAAAACAACAACTGCTACCTGCAGTTTGAGCAGGAACTGAGTCCAGAATACCAACTGATGGATCTTCTCTATCTTGCTGAATGTGACTTCATTCAGAACTGACTTAATTATGAACAACAATTTCATTTATGTGGGGTTCGATCTGAGCTCGTTCTGTCATGTCTAACCCTGCATATCCTCCAAACAACTAATAAGAATATCCCGTGCGTCTCCACCATGACCTGGAAGACCAGGTGATATTCTTGAGAAGAATTGTAAGGCTGTGGGTAAGTAAGATGGATGAACTGCTCTGACTTTCCTGAATCCTAAAAAAATATTGAGAAATGAAGTGGGAAGAGGTAAAATGTTGGGAGAACCTGGAACAGGGCTGGCAGAGTGACCAATTTCATCACTGTCTGATGAAATAAGCAACAACTGAGACTCTAGGGAGATTCCATATTTAAATTCACATTTCTTGGCTTTATGGTGTTCCTACCTACCACAGACTCACACTAAATTGCAGTCAGTTTCAAACAATGTCGTTCCTTGATTAACTGATCCTGCTCAGTGCTGAAACCTCTGGTTCAATCTGGTGATGTAATGACCTGGTATTCTTCTTTCTTTGCTTTCTAACATAGATTCCATTTGACAGCCATCCTGAACTTTCCCCGTTTTCTTACTTGCGAGTGCTTTCATTAATAATTCCAGCCATAAAATAGGATAGGCTTATGCAAAGCACTTTGAGACTATGCCTCCCCCCATCCTACTTCTAGAAGTAAATGTCTTCACTTGAAGGTTGCTTTGTTATGCAAACATACTTAGAGGAATTATGCACAGATAGAAATGGGTTTGGACTTTTCCAGACAGCTGCTGGAATAAAACCTTGAGGTGACTCAAAGACCTATCAAGGAGACTCACGGTGTAGGAAAAGAGATGGCAGAACCTGGGGGCAGAATGAAAAGGGGAATCGGCCTAGAATTCCTAGGTAGCCAGAAGAGAACTACAAGTCCAATATCCCTTGAGTGCCATTGAACCCTTATCTAACTCTTATCAGGTGCCGACCATTAGATGAGACGATTCCTGTTTGTAGGCTTTTAGCAATAAAGCAGTTTCACTCTTCACACGTAGACTTGATCTCTTGTGCCTGACACACAGCTTCCTTATTCAAGGGGAGCTGTGTTGCTTCCATTGAGATAAAGCCAAATTGCCTTGTAAACTAGCTAGAAAGTATGGGGAGGGGGAGGAATTAAGATCCTTCTGGTCAAGGAAGTGCATGGAAGTGCATTGCTGATCAAGGTCCTACTTCTCCTTCTCCTGTTGCTATATTAGAATTCTGCTCTTGCTGGGCACATATATGCATTCCACTTGCATTCTTTCAGCTCATTTTTATTTCCTTCTTTCTTTCTTTCTCTCTCTCTCCTCTGACCTTCCTTGAATGGTTATCCTTTGCACTATATTTGTCAATGTCTTTCCTGTTTTTTCTGCCTGGCAACCTGTCTATTGCCATCCTTATAACATCTGTCACAAATGTCTGTTGACACTATTTCTGTAGTCCTTCATTTGTTGCCACGTCTGCGGGCCGTAATTGCCACATTTATCTTCACTACCTATTGTCAAGTAAAAGCTCTATCCCTCTCAGATGTGGAAGCTAATGTCTTCCTTGTAGTTCATTTAGGTTTTCATCTCTCAAAGTGTTTATGTGGTCAATCAATAGATGACAATAGGACTCCTCCAGGAATATTTTCACAGATGCCTTCATATATCCTTTTCATAGAACTAAGGGTCTAAAGCTGCTTCATCACATATTTATCTAGTGCGGCCCAGAAAAGCTGCCCTTGAGTCATCAAGACGTATGTCACTTCTTGGGGATTGCTCTAAGCAAAAGGGAAATATAGACATTTATAAATCAATCCAGTGATCTATGAAGAGAAATAATCTCAAAAGTAATTTTTTGAGAGAAGTTTGAGTGCATAGAACAGTGTTTCTCAACCTTGGCAACTTGAAAGTATCTGGACTTCAACTCCCAGAATTCCCCAGCGTACTTATAGTTGTCAAGGTTGCGGAATTCTGGCCTTAACCTTGTTGGTCTGTTAAAAACAGACCATCTCCACCCCATCTAAAGTCTAAAGAAGCATAAAACAATGGTGTGGGGGTATATATCATTGAGAGTAATGGTGTCGTTTGTTTGAAGTTGACTTAGAAGCATGTCTGAACCCAGCCATTATGGTTTATAAACCGTGACATAGCATTATCTGTTATCTAGGTCAAGGTCTCCAAATATAGCAACTTGAAGACTTGTGGAGTTCAGCTCCCATAATTCCTCAGCCAGCCATGAATTCTGGGAGTTGACGTCCCCAAATCTGCAAGGTGCCAAGTTTGGAGACCCTTGTTCTAAGTCATGGGACCTTTACACCAGATCAAGTTTTCAACATACAGTACCTTATTGCAATCAGAGGAAGAAGTGACAGTGTGTTCTGCCCCAGCTATGGACCCCAAAGAACGCAGCACACACAAAGTCCGTTCAAACTTTAGTTTACTGAATAAACCAGTCTTTTACAACAACGAATTCAAAGAATAATAACTGAAAACTTACTATGGTTGGCAGAATGCCCAGAAGCAATTTGCAGGAAGCTGATAAGATAAGCAAGACAAGACACGAAGGTATGTGAACGAAGCTGTTCCCTGCAAATTGCTTCAGTCAGCGTTCCTCCTTAAATAAACTAAGCAGGATTCCAATTAGCCCCAAGCTTCATTTACTTCCGTTAATCCACATTTAGGAAGTGGAGCAGAAATAGGGGGAACAAAAGGTTTGTAATGGGAATTTTGGGTATTTTATTTTATTTTGGTTGACTTCTTCCAGCATAGCTACCCATTGCAGTCCTTCTTGAGCAGAGGTGTCAAACTCGCGGACCATGGGCCGGATGAATCACATGCTAGCCCCGCCCCCACCCAGTTTAGCAAAGGGGAAAAAAGTCCCAATACGTGACAATGCCGTGACAGCACGAGTTTGATACCCCTGTTCTTGAGGAACAATTTCTCTTGCAAAGAAAAGATAATGAGGAGAATTAAAAAAAGGAAGATGAAAATCAAACATTTGGGGATACTAGACCATGAGTTGGATACGGAATAACAAAAAATAGCTGGTAGTAGAATGATTCTCCATTCCTGGAGAATTTATTGATGGAATTTACCAGGTGATTTCTTTTTCTCAACAATTCCCCGATTCCTGACCAGCTCTCTGAACAATGAAGTTATTATTCGTATATTTATTTATTTTGCTTTTGCTTTTTTAATCTTCTCTCTATAAATAATGTCACTTTCATCATACATTTCCCAAGCATTTATATTCGGTAACCTCTGATTGCTTTTCCGTAAAAGGTAAAGCTATTTACAGCAGCAATCATAAATCAATTTCTTTGCATTGTTAAAAATAGCAAAATGGAATATAACTAATCTAACTAACCAACAGAAATATTAGATCCATTTTGAAGAAAAATACCAGGTTTCCCTGAAAATATGACCCACCCCGAAAATAAGCCTCTCATGTTTTGGAACACATGAGTTAAAATTAAGTCCTTACTCCAAATTTAATTTAATTTAATTTAATTTATTGCATTTCAATGCCGCCCAACTCCCAAGGGACTCTGGGCGTCTTACAACAAAAATAATGTGAACATTATTAAAAAACATTTATAAAACATTTAAAAATATTAAAAGCCCATGTGCATCATTCATGGCCGGATCTCGCAAGGTTGCAACAGTGAGATCAACGGCTCCAGGCCTGCCGGAAAATCCAGGTTTTCACCCCTTTTTGGAAGGCCAATAGGGTGGGGGTAGTCCGGATCTCAGGAGGTAACTTTTTCCAGAGAGCTGGGGCAGCCACAGAAAAGGCCTTCCCCCATGGGCCTGCCAGCATTGTTTAGCTGACGGGACCTGGAGGAGACCAACTCTGTGGGATCTTACCGGTCGCTGGGAGCTATGCGGTAGAAGGCGGTCTCGAAGATAGCCTGGCCCTGATTAGTCCTAATTAAGACCCCGCCCACCCCAGGGTGCAGGGGGTGGGGCGAGGCACACAGGTAAAAATTAAGCTAGGGTAGAGGTGCCCTTCTTACCAGGCCTCACACAACCCGACATCTGCCTTACCTTGCAAGCCCACTTCTCCTGTGGCCGCTTGGTGCCGCTCACAGGCATCGCCCCCTGGCCTCCATTTGCCATCAGAACCTTCCAGAAAGCTCTCTGTAGCCGATAAAAGAGCTCCAGATCAATCCGGAGGGGGCAAGCATCCACAGAAGTGGAGCGTCGGTGGGCTCCTGCTGGGCGGGGCTGTTGGTACAGTCAATAATTAGACCCACCCAAAAAGAAGCCCTAGCCATTTTGGGGGGAGGTCAAAAGAAAATAAGACCTGGTCATAATTTTGGGGAAACACGGTAATGTCTTTATTGCTTGTTAAAGCATTTATTCCATGATGTTCAGAGCTTCTGTAGAGCAGCTCAGACCAGAGATGATAATATTGTAGAAATAACTCAGGAAAAAGAAAAGCCCATTAAAGAACAACTTCAAACAATACCCTAGATGTCTTTTAGTTCAATAATTAAGATGCAAATACATGATTGAATCAGAGAAGTTGAAGATATATATATATATATATATATATATATATATATATATATATATATATATATATATATATATATATATATATATATATATATATATATGCATATTCTTTCTAGCCAGGTTTTACCTACGTAAGCTAGGTTGTTCTGCAGCTCTGACTGTGTGAAATCTCATTCACCATCCTCAGAGCTCCTCCTCTGCTGACAAACTGCAACTCTACGTTGCTCTCTGGGAGACTCAGATAGCTATTTCTGCCTTATAAGGCTTCGTCAGTGAGCCACACCCACTTCTCAGATATTCCCCCTGTAAAGGTACAATGTGTCTTTTTCTGTTTTTCGTAGGCTTTTATGTGCATATTCTTTCTAGCCAGGTTTTACCTACGTAAGCTAGGTTGTTCTGCAGCTCTGACTGTGTGAAATCTCATTCACCATCCTCAGAGCTCCTCCTCTGCTGACAAACTGCAACTCTACGTTGCTCTCTGGGAGACTCAGATAGCTATTTCTGCCTTATAAGGCTTCGTCAGTGAGCCACACCCACTTCTCAGATATTCCCCCTGTAAAGGTACAATGTGTCTTTTTCTGTTTTTCGTAGGCTTTTATGTGCATATTCTTTCTAGCCAGGTTTTACCTACGTAAGCTAGGTTGTTCTGCAGCTCTGACTGTGTGAAATCTCATTCACCATCCTCAGAGCTCCTCCTCTGCTGACAAACTGCAACTCTACGTTGCTCTCTGGGAGACTCAGATAGCTATTTCTGCCTTATAAGGCTTCGTCAGTGAGCCACACCCACTTCTCAGATATTCCCCCTGTAAAGGTACAATGTGTCTTTTTCTGTTTTTCGTAGGCTTTTATGTGCATATTCTTTCTAGCCAGGTTTTACCTACGTAAGCTAGGTTGTAGCTAGGTAGCTCTGAGGATGGTGAATGAGATTTCACACAGTCAGAGCTGCAGAACAACCTAGCTTACGTAGGTAAAACCTGGCTAGAAAGAATATGCACATAAAAGCCTACGAAAAACAGAAAAAGACATATATATATATATATATATATATATATATATATATATATATATATATATTGCAAAGCCAAATATTTGCATACGGTTCATCGGGGAAGTTAGCGTGATTCAGTATACATTTTACACTAATCGCTCTTCTATTAACCGTAGGATATCTCTTGAATGTAGTTATATCGGATATACCTCGTTTGTTAACAGTGGTGACCATGCTTAGATCCTCTGGTAGGGCAACTTTGACAAGGAAGAGTGGCATCCGATCAGTTTTTCACATAGTTCTCCTCCATCTGGGCAATTCTGATAGTTTGGCTTCACGGTTCAAGAGAGTCATTCTATCTTTGCTGTCATTTGCACATGGATAGTTCCGTTCACGATAGGCTGCTCACTGCCAGAATCACTTCCTCTTATTTTCATAAATTGGTAAAGAACTTTACTGTAGTTTGGAAATTTTAAGAACCTCCCATTAAAGGGATTTAATTTTTCTGGCATCAGAACAAAAGGGATTTGTTATTGCCTAATGCTTTTTTTAAAAAAAATCTAATCAACAGCTCTAATATTTCCTTTTGGTCTTCCATCCATGTACAAACTCTACTTGACTCAGTTTCTATTCCCCATTGACCAGTCAGTCAGGTGTTCCAACCAGGTGAGGAGTCAGTGGTGTAATTCAATTTTTTTTTACTACAGGTTCTGTGGGCATGGCTTGGTGGGCATGGTGTGGTGTGGCTTGGTGGGCATGGCAGGGGAAGGATACTGCAAAATCTCCATTCCCACCCCATTCTGGGGCCAGCCAGAGGTAGTAATTGCTGGTTCTCCAAACTCCTCAAAATTTCCACTACGGGTTCTCCAGAACCTGTCAGAAACTGCTGAATAGCACCCCTGTGAGAAGTACATAATATGTATGTATGTATGTATAAATAATAAAAAATAAATAAATAAATAAATAATTTTATTTCTATACCGCCCTTTTCCCAAAGGATTCAGGGCGGTGTACAGCCTATTAAAAACACAAAGATTAAAAAATAATTAAAATTATTACATAATTTCGGTTCAGATTTAAAACCCCAGAATTTAAAACCCAATTTAAAAATCATTACATTGATAGCCCGGCTTGGCGGAACAGCAGGGTCTTGAGGGCACAGCGAAATACACGGAGGTCAGAGATCTTACGCATTTCTGGGGGCACTTCATTCCACAGGGCAGGGGCTCCCACAGAGAAGGCCCTCCCCCTGGGTGTCGCCAGCCGACATAACTTGGCCGATGGCACCCTGAGGAGACCCTCTCTGTGGGAGCGAACTGGCCGGTGGGAGGATATTGGTGGCAGAAGTCGGTCTCGAAGGTACCCGGGTCCTATGTCATGGAGCGCTTTAAAGGTGGTAACCAGCACCTTGAATCACGCCCGGAAGACCACTGGGAGCCAGTGCAGCTCGCGCAGGAGGGGTGTCACGTGGGCAGAATGGGTTGCGCCCACGTTCTAACATTATTTATTTATATAGGTGCCCATCTGGACAGTATACAAAATGAATTAAAACAACAAGCATAAACCTGCAGTCATTGTTAGCATCTAAAACAAATATTACTTAAAAATAAAACTGCTTCTGCTTGAGCAGACTAGAAGACCTCCAATGTCCCTTCCAACCCTGATATTCTATGTTCTAAAAAAACGTATGACAGAGAACAGAGACACAGTGATAAAGCCATTCTAAAGATTTCACCAGTCCCCTAGCAAAATATGTATGGACACACATATGCACACAGACAGACACACATAAATACCCATATCTGTGCACGACACGTGTGCGTACACATGTATGTACATATACTGTATAATTGTTTTTCATAATTTTCATTTTAAGTATTTTAAATATTCGGCTTAAATGTTGTGCATTTCTCAGAATCAGAATGTGAGATGGGCAGCTGACAGATAAATAAATTGATGAATAATCTCAAAGACTGATTGTCAGCGGTAACTGGCACCCCGAAGAGTTCACAAAGCAGGGAAGCCGGGCATTCTACAGGATTTTTCTGTGTTTACGCATTTCTCTCTCCCACTTTAGCTGGGGAAAGCATATTAAATGCGGGGATTGCCTTCATTTCAAATAAATATTATAATACCCAGCCCAGAAGAGCGTGAAATAATAGCACATCAACAGTTTTATAAGCAGAGAACGATTGTAGTTACACTAACCCAGCAATAAAGAAGCAGAATATTGTGCTGAATATACAGATTATCCCCATAAAGGACAGGACAATATGATCTGAAGTGCCCCTTTTGTATTACACAGACTGAGCAAGATTACTTCTTTCTAAGGAACGCTAATATATTCACCAATTCTATTTGTCACTATTCATGGCAAACATCTAAACTGCCCTCTTCTGATGGACTGTATTATCAGGCATAATTATGGATGTTAGACAAAACTCACTTTTTTTTTTTTTGTTCCCAATTGTTAGTGAACAATACCTGTTCTTCCCACGGTGTAGGTGGCCATCCCGCGAGTAGAACATAAACCATCATTATAGAGGTTTCAGGGGAGAGGTGTTAACAAGCAAATTGAGAGTATTAAGTCTTTGTAAAACAAATTTTCTATTATTATGAAATAGTTAGTCTTGCAGTAAAGTTCTGGGAGCTTCATTGTCGTTACGGTGCCCTGTGGGATGGCAGCTCCTGTCTCATTGTAACTACATTCAAAAGTAAAGCAGGCTCAATCTAGCTATCCTCTATTTATCTACCATCAATTCCTGCTCTTTGCAATATATTCAATAAACTGGAACTGTCTATCTTGACATTTGGCACCTGCCAACCTACATTGCTTTTAAACCTTTTTAAAAAGTACAAAATTGGTTTTTGTTATCTATCTATCTTTCTAATCATCTATCACCTACCTACCTATTTACCTATCTACCTACTACCTACTTATTTTCCCTTTCCTTTTTCCTCAACTCATTAATACAGAGAGAATAAGGATTCCAATTCAGCCACTATTCTTGATATTTCAGCTTGTCTTCTGTTTAGTTTTCTGTTTCTAATTCTGTACATCATTGAGTCAGAATGATGTGCCCATTACGAATATGCAGTGCTCGCTGGACTGCCTTGACATATTTCTTCTTCAGACTGTGGAAAGGAGTTATGCACAATTTTTACCTACAAATTTTGGGATTTCTCCAAGCCTGCTTTAAAGAAAAATGTGAATGTGTGTACAATATTTGGGCAACATAAGATTAATACTCATTCTAGTACTCTTTACTAGAAACACAGCAAAGAGAATGATATAATTATGAGAATTTCTTTGGTAAAATAAGGGAATGTGTAAAAAAAGAAAAAAACCACTTTAAGTTTCTAAGAAGAGATAATACACACAAGTGATATTCCATTGAGAGTGTTATTATTAAAAAAAATAGTCTTCTCTTCTCTTTTGTGATCAGTGCAAAATTATGTTTCTTAAAGCAAAAGCGGTTTTCCCTTATTTTGAAATATTCCCATGCTATTTAGGGTGCCCCCATTTTATTGGTTTTTATCTTTTTGAACTTATCATAAACATCTAAGAATGCTATTGCTATGAATCACCTTTGGGTCTATGCAGAATTATGCAAAATGCAGACCAAGGATAAGGGGAAAAAAATAAACCAAAGAAATTAAACTTGGGATAAAAAATACAAAGGTAGCCAAATTGAGTTTACCTCAATACCTTTTTCACTGTACTTCTCTATGTGATCTGAGAGATAAAATCGATGGTCCAGTTTTAATAAGAATTTGCTCTAATCTTAAATTTAAAAAAAAATGTTGTCAAATGTGGCACAGAGGGAAGCTGGTAAGACCTTCTTCTCTCAAAGCAGAATTACCCATTTGTTAACTTCCAAATTGTAGCCAGCACTACCATCATTGGTTGAAATGTTGAAATGTTAGGGAGCAATTGAGCTTTAAACTAAGGGTTCTGTTTGGTTTTGCAACTGAGGGAAGTACACCCCAAAAAGACAGTGCCAAGAACCCCTGAAACATTGCAGAAAATAAAAACAGCCTTTTTCCTTAAAACAAGAAAGACCCTGAAGCAGTGGTGGGATTCAGCCAGTTCGCACCACTTCGGGAGAACCGGTTGTTAACTTTCTGAGCAATTTGGCACACTGATTGTTGGAAGAAATAATTAGGGCAGAGAACCAGTTGTTAAATTACTTGAATCCCACCACTGTCCTGAAGCAAGCACTCAGGCTGAATTGGAAGTCTGGGCAGTGCTGCCAAAAGCCATTAACCTAACTACAAAGCAGCCCTGGAAAACACTTAAGGAATCAGGCTAAAAATAACCCACTAAAGCACACCAGAACTCCTCTTTCCTGTCTCCCTGACAGGATTAACTCCTAGGATAGGAAAAACAAAAAACAAAATACCTTGGACCAGGATTAACCCAGTAAATCAGGAAATCAAAAACGCAGGGCAATCACTTCAGATAAAGTGATCAAAACCCATCAAACTGTAGGAGCTTCAAAGGAAAATCAAGTCTAAGAAGGCATCCCCAATTTGCTTGCTGGTCAGGAACACTTGAGCTGAGTCACTACTGCTTCTTGCTTTTCTGAATTAAAGAATCCTACTTTCTGGCAGCCTGCTTCTATGTCTATTTCTCCTCAGAGTCTGTGACTGTGTCTCAGCTAGGGAACGAATCCAGGAGATTTCTTCCAACACAACACTGGGAAATGTAGACTAGCAATAGCAATAGCATTTAGGTTTATATACTGTCCCATAACTTTTTATCCCATTCTCTGGGCTATTTCCAAAGTAAGCATTATTTGCATATTGCCTCCAACAATCTGGGTCCTTATTTTACCAACTTTGGAAGAATGGAAACCTGAGTCAACCTTGAGGCACATCAAGATCAAATTCTAGGAAAAAAAATTAAATTTACACCACATTTTTTTGTTGGGAATAGTCACGGATTGTACTGTAATAGAGACTAAGTTGGTTTTGAATGTAATAGCAGCTGCCAGGTTACTGGTGGCACAGTACTGGAAGAAGGAAGATCCACCTACCATTGAGGAATGGACATTAAAAGTTGTGCATCTGGCTGAGATGGCAAAAATTTCATCAGATCTTAAAGATCATTCAAATGAAATATACATATCAGAATGGAAAAGATGGATTGACTATATGAAAAAAAAAGTGTCCAAACAAGAATATAGCTTATGAATGAAATATTTTAAGTAGTTTATGTTTATAGTTTTTGAGTTATAAGGAGTTAAAGATTTAGGGAGAATATGAATGCAATAATTTGTTAGCATATTTTAGCTTTATGTTTGTGAATGCTATACCCTGTGCCTGTTCTGGGAAGTCTAGGGAGGGGGAAAGAGTGTGGGGGGGAGAAAATGTTTGTATTTCTTATAAAACTTTTTAATAATAATAAAAAAAAGATCGAATTCTAGGCTGTGGGCAGAGTTTGACTGCAATACTACATTTTAACTCCTGCACCACCAAAGCTCAGAGAATACCCTCTTCTCAGCCAAGGAAATATTAAACAAACCTACATCTGTTGAAGGATACTTAATATTCTGTTAACACAAGCATTTGTTTGGACTCAAAAGTTTTGACCGGACAGGCAAATTACCTTCTACATCATCATTCCATAAATATTCTGCACAACATAACAATTTCAACCGAAACATCATTGCATGTGATTGGCAAGTTCATTGTAGCACAAAATATCCACAATGTTTTATTTTTTATTTTTTATTTTTATTTTTTTGCTAACTGATGTTCTCTGCTTCTTCGATGCCTCCTTTGTTATTTACCTTCCTCGCTGCTGGCTACAATGAAGAAAGATTAATCTTCTGTTATTCCCACATCAACGGTATTGCTGCTTTCATGCATGTTGATGGAGTGCAGATTATTTTTTCCAGGTTCCTTTCACACTCCTCTTGCTTCTCTTGAGTGAAAGTATAGTGTAACTATAAATATTATACTCCGTACTTTTCGGAGTATAAGACGCATTTTCCCCCCTAAAAGAGGGTGAAAATTTGGGTGCATCTTATACACCGAATGTAGCCCTGCCCATCCTCTGAAATGGAGGTTGAAATGAACTGGTGATCAAGACAAAAAGAAGTGTATCTGGTCTTCTTATTAAAGTAGTCATATCTTTCTTCTATAAAATATGGATTGGGACACTTAACTTCAGAAAATATTAGATTAAAAAAAAAATCTAAACCAGCCTTGTTGGTCTTAAAGCATGCAAGCTAATTTTGATTATGGCATGTAAAGTTTATGAATGTATGCCTGTGAGTGCGTGTAAATGTAAATGTATGCACATATGTATGTATGAGAACACATCCATATGCATATGAATATGTATGAGCACACCTCAGCAGTTAAAGATGCTGAGCTTTGTCAGATGGAAAGCTGATAGCTGAGGTTCGCGACCTGAGCACCACAGAATGCAAATGGGAATAGATAAATAGGTACCACTTCAGTGGGAAGGTAGCAGCATTCCATGCCTCAGCAAATCATCAAGCTGGCCACATGACCACAGAATCATCTTCAGACAACGCTGGCTCCCTCAGCTAACAAACATAGATGACAGCATCTCCTAGAGTTGGACATGACTGGACAGGGAAAATCTTTTCTTTATCTTTATACATATGCATAGATATGTCATCATTTATATTGGGGCAATCCCAGTGGTGAAATCTGAACTGGTTTGCTACCGGTTCACGGGCCGTGCATGCACGCTGCACGCCAAGCACGCATACCCGAACCGGTAGTAAAAAAATGCTTTAAAAAAGTAAAAAAAAAAAAAGAAGAAGAAGAAGAAAAAGAAAAAGAAGATTCCCACAATCGCGTGGCACAGCTATGATCTTGGGAACCTTTTTTAAAACCTTTTTAAAGCATTTTTTTACTACCAGTTCGGGCGAATAGGTAGTAAAAAATGCTTTCAAAAAGAAAAAAAAAGGCTTAGATAATTACAGTTGTGCTGCACAATTGTACGAGCCTTTTTTTTTTACTTTTTAAAGCATTTTTTTACTACCTATTTGCCCGAATGGTAGTTATAAAATGCTTTAAAAAGGTTTTTAAAAAGGTTCCCAAGATCATAGCTGTGCTAAAAAGTAAAAAAAAAAAAAAGTTCCAATGATCAGCTGAGTGACCCGTGATCGTTGTAACTTTTTTTTTTTACTTTTTAAAGCATTTTTAACATTCCCAGAGTTTGCGCATCGCTCAGCTGATTGTGGGAACTTTTTTTTTTACATTTTTTTTTTTACTACCGGTTCGGCGAACCAGTAGCATTTTTTACTATCGGTTCACATGAACTGGACCGGACTGGTAGCATTTCACCCCTGGGCAATCCTAGTAGTGAGTCTGCCTATTGACGAACATCATTGCCACTTTTTTAAAAAGAAAAAATGATTGAAACTGTCATATTTATTCTCTTTAGATTCTAATATTTCTACCTTCTGAGTTTCCATTTCAATTTGCAGGTTTTAAAGAACTCCAAATGAACTTTTGATTCATTCTTCCCTGAAGTTCTTCTTCTAATATGTACCTACTTTCAGTGATATTATTTAGCAAACATATCTTATTCCTCACAAGGTAGTGGAAATCTAGCCAAGCGTAAATAGTGGTAATTATGTCCTGCTTTCCTTATTTGTTCTAAAAGTACAATTGTGTACATTTATATTAACATTATCCCCTTCTTTGCAATGGCTTATTGAATATTTACAGTGGCCATGCTCAGACCAAAATATAACTTTCCTAAATAAATGAATAATTAAATAAGGGGAATCCCATTCAGTATATTAAGCCTGAATCAATTCACAGATCCCATTTTTCTACACCGAACCTCTTTTTTTTTTTACATGTTATTATTCCTAACATTTTATAATAATAACTATGCCCATGACAATCACAAATGAGATGTACATATGAAATTCTGGATAAACCCTGAAAATCTAACAAGCTTGGTTAAGTCAGGGGTGTCAAACTCAATTTCATTGAGGGCCACATAAGGGTCATGTCTGAGGGAGGGTCAGGGAAGTCAGGGGGGGTCGTGGCCAGGGGGTGGCATTACCCCTTGAGGCTCCATTTTTGGACACGATGGCCTCCTGCAGCCCTCTGCCAGTGAAAATAGAGCCCGGGTGGGCCACATGTGGCCTTCCTGAGTTCTGTTTTCACTGTCAGAGGGTTGCAGGAGACCATCGCAGTCGAAAATAGAGCCTGGGAGGGCCACACGTTAGCAGAGGCACTACAGGCCAATCCTTCGCTGTTTCCAGGGTGGGTCCACAGGCCAGATCTAAGTATCCTGTGGGCCGGATCCAGCCCACAGGCCTTAGTTTGACACCCCTGGGTTAAGTGCTTACAAAGTAGCTCAATGTGAAAGATTGATTATGTGCCATTAAATTGGTATTGATTTTCAACAAGCACCACAAAATTTTTCCATAATGACCTGTCCCAAACTCGATCCTTTGGATCTTCCTATGGTGTATCCATTTCTTAATCCCATCACCCATGCTCATGACATACCCAACGTAAGTTCCTGAATTCTGATTCTTGTCTCAGTGGAACCATCAGTTTTTATTTGGTAGATAATATGATTTTTTGGGGGGGAGTCACCTCTTGGTACACAGTAACTGTTTCTAAGTCCATCATTTTGAAGGCATCCCTCTTCTTTCCCTTATTTTATTCCCCTCAAACTCCAACTTTTCCACTTGTGTGTTATCATTGAAAACAAGCATTGATTTCACTATCTTTGTTGTCATAGAAATATCTCTATCCTTCATGAACTTGTCCAAGGTTGCCCTTGTCTTCCTCTGAATGATAAATCTCGTCTTTATTTCTGCAATAGGCCATTCTTCTATATCAGTTGGATGAGCGCATGGAAGAAAAAAAAAACACGCTCACATCTTTGTCATTTACTGTGACCTCACTAAGTTTTCAGATTAATTTTGTCCTTTTTGTATGTATGTACACACACGCAAAGACACACATGCACTAACCTGGATTTTTATTTTTTTTATCTAAGAAAGTATCTGTTAATTTATAATTCCTAATATTTGACAATACAATACAATTCCAATCACACTTGGCCAATAAAAAATTCTATTCTATTCTATTCTATTCTATTCTATTCTATTCTATTCTATTCTATTCCATTCCATTCCATTCCATTCCATTCCATTCCATTCCATTCCATTCTACTCCACTCCACTCCACTCCACTCCACTCCCTTCCCTTCCCTTCCCTTCCCTTCCCTTCCCTTCCCTTCCCTTCCTTTCCTTTCCCTTCCCTTCTATTTATTGGCCAAGAGTGATTGGACACACAAGGAATTTGTCTTTGGTGCTATGCTCTCAGTGTACATAAAAAGACAAGATACATTTGTCAAGGATCATAAGGTACAACACTTAATGATAGTTTTAGGGTACAAATAAGCAATCTAATCATACTAGGAATCAACCAATATAAATCATAAGGATACAGCTACAAGTTACAGTCATACAATCATAAGTGGGAGGAGAAGGGTGATAGGAACAATGAGAAGTTTAATAGTAATAGTAATGCAGACTTAGTGAATAGTTTGATTCTAGTTTTATTGTCAATCTGCCGTTAATCCATATATTGGTTCTGTAAGTTCAAAAGGTATGGAAATGATATCCATTCTTTTTTTATCCTTCCCTCCCCCCTTATGAAATGTCATGTTTCTTCCCATTCTATTGTCTATGGAGATTAGCAGTCATCCTGGTCATTGTTGTCTCAAAGGTGCTTTTACAAAAGGCAACTGTGCTTTGTTTTTCCCTTGAAGATGTTTTGCTTCTCATCCAAGAAGCTTCTTTGATGAGAAGTGAAACGTCTTCAAGGAAAAACAAAGTCCAGCTGCCTTTTGAAAAAGCACCCTTGGGATTCCCTTCCCTTCTTATGGGTGAAGTGACATTGAAAATTCACTTATTTGTTTTTCCTACCCGGTGGACAATTTCTTTCTGTTTACAGTTTTAAATAGCTTGGACCGATTCCATTTTTTTTTTTTTTTTGAAGTAGTACAGTAAAGTTGAAGCATTCGGAAGAGAAAGCCCAGTTACTGTCTTTAAGATTTAAAACAAAGGAAAAAAATGCAATAAAAAATAGTCTTCCTTTAGGCAAGATGCCAACAGTGCATTTTTGTTGGCATTTAAAGGAAACAATTGGAATAGGGTGTTGTCGGGAAGGAAAACAACTTTCATGGTGAAAGCCATGCTTTAATCCTTCTAGGATATTTTTTGAATATACCTGCAAAACAACTGTTAATTTTTGCTGCTTGTATAAATCAGCAGTAATAAATAATTCCTAACAAACAGGAAGCAGCAGGTGAAGCTAAGCAGAATCACATCAGATACCTGTACAATTAGCACAGGGGCCCCCCAAAGCTGTGTGCTCTCCCCACTTCTCTTCTCTCTGTATACCAATGACTGCATCTCTAACGATCCATCTGTTAAACTACTGAAGTTTGCAGATGACACAACAGTGATCGGTCTCCTTCGAGACAATGATAAATCCGCATACAGACGGGAGGTTGAACAACTAGCCTCGTGGTGCGATGGAACAATCTGGAACTGAACACACTCAAAACCATAGAAATTGTGATAGACTTCAGGAGAAACCCTTCCATACTTCCACCTCTTACAATACTAGACAACACAGTATCAACAGTAGAGACCTTCAAATTTCTAGGTTCTACCATACCGCAAGATCTAAAATGAACAGCTAACATCAAAAACATCATGAAAAAAGCACAAAATGACACTATAGAGCACTGCACACCAGAACAACTAGACACAAGAACATTTTTCCCCGAATGCCATCACTCTGCTAAACCAATAATTCCCTCAACACTGTCAAACTATTTTCTAAGTCTGCACTACTACTAATCTTCTCATCGTACCCATCACCCATCTCCTCCCACTTATGACTGTATAACTGTAACTTTATTGCTGGTATCCATACGATTTATATTGATATTGATTGTTTCCTGATTGCTTATTTGTACCCTACGACTATCATTAACTGTTGTACCTTATGATTCTTGATGAACGTATCTTTTCTTTTATGTACACTGAGAGCTTATGCACCAAGACAAATTCCTTGTGTGTCCAATCACACTTGGCCAATTAAAAAAAAAAAATCTGGCCCCAGAGTGGGGTGGGAATGGAGATTTTGCAATATCCTTCCCCCAGGAATAGGGAGGGAATGGAGATTTTGCAATATCCTTCCCCCAGGAGTAGGGAGGGAATGGAGATTTTGAAGTATCCTTCCCCTGCCACGCCCACCAAGCCATGCCCGGTAGTAAAAAAAATTGGATTTCACCACTGAGAGTACCTAAAGATTAACAGGAAGAGGTATCTTCCCTCTACTTTTTAATCTAATATAAGCATTATTCAATCATTAGTTATGGAAGTATATTTAAGATTGACTCAGCCTTCCATCCTTCTGAGGTGGGTAAAACGAGGACCCAGATTGTTTGGGACAATATGCTGATTTACAACCACTTAAAGAGGCTGTAAAAGTACTATGAAGTGGCATATAAGTCTAAGTGCTATTTCTATTGCTATTTCTGACTTTGTTTCCCTTCACAAAAATCTGGATCAAGGCTGAATCCTGCTGTTTTGGTTAAGGCATCAGTGCAATTTTTCCCGCAAGAGTTCTGAAATAGTTTTCTAATGCCATTTTCCAGGACATGGGCTTCCGTTTATATGTGTGTATCTTCCAAGTCTAGTCCGTAGTTCTGATGTTACCCAGTGGTCTCCCATCCAATGCTAACCAAGCCACTAACTGCCAGCTGAAATCAATTAAGGTTTGATTTTCCTTTTGGTATTTCCCCAGCTTAGTAATGAGTCGTACAGATCTACATATGAAAGATTAAACAAGCAGATATATCTTGCGTTGGAATGGACAAATTTTCTTTTTTCGGCTAAAAAGCCCTTTGGTCATACACAGTAACTGCTAAGCTCAAAACAAAATGCATGGGCAAAAAGTATCGACTTCATTTTCTTTCCCCTCTATCGCAAACTTTTAATGATCTGAATGATACTGAAATGTTTCAGCTATCTGTATCTCATCATGTAGCACACGCCACGCCAGTGAAGCTACATAAGCTCTTGCGAGTTATATAGAAGCCATAAATTGGGCAACTGGAATTTTAATAGGATGTTAATCCATGCATAATATTTCTTGAAATTAAATTCCAGTGCGATGTGACCCGATCATGCTTGGAATTAACGTCTCAATCTTCTGATCCTTCTATGAGTTCACAGTTATTAGTGAAGAATTAGAAATAAAGCAACTACTTTAACTGTGTATTTGATGATAATTCCTGGTTGGCACAGAATGCAAATCTCTGCAATGGATTGGCAGGGTTTGAGGTGGTTTGTTTCTCATCCCTTAAAGGTACAGCATCCTTCTAAAGGCACCAGACAAAACTTTGATGTTGCAGTTGAATGGAGTGACACTTATCACAGATGGTTTGAGTAATAAAACATGACAACTGATCTAGTTACATTGATTAATGGCAACCTCAGCTCTGCAGTAATTTGCAAACGGATGCTTTGAACATTAAAAAAAAAAGGATTTTGCTTTTATGTTTTTCACTTCACGACTTCAGAAAGAAATTTGGGAAATCAATATTTCTTTTCTTTTCTTCTTGGACTGAAAGATGTTTCAGCTGTCCTTAAAACAAAAACTTGTTTTTGTGTCTAAACTTGTGTCTAGACAGAGCCAAGAATGAAAACTTTGTTCTTTGAATTTTTGCACATCAACATTTACAATATTCATTCCGACTGCAATCAATTGATTGGAGTTGAGCTGGAAGAGATCTTGGAGGTCTTCTAGTCCAACTACCTGCTCAAGCAGGAGACCCTATTCCCATGATGGCGAACCTATGGCACAGGTGCCTCAGGTGGCACGTGGAGCCATATTAGTGGGCACGCGAGCGTTGCCCTAGCTCAGCTCCAGCGCGCGCATCTGATTTTCGGGCCTTCCAGGCCCACCTGCATATGGGCTGTTTCTGGCCTCCGGGAGGTGGGGAAGGGTCGTTTTGGCCCTCCCCAGGCTCCTACAAAGCCTCTGGAGCCCAGGGAGGGCAAAAAAATGGGATTTCTGGTCCCACCGGAAGTCAGCAAATGGGCCGTTTCTGGCCTTCTTCGAGCCTGGGCAGGGTGAAAAACGGGCCTACCGGGCCCATCGTGTGCCAAAAGCGGGGGGAGTGCGGGGGGTTGCACGTGCATGCAAAGGGCACATTGAATTATGGGTATGGCCATACATGCACACAAACCCCCACGCTCCTCATGCTTTTGGCACGCAAGGTTAGTCATCACTCCCCTATACTAGTGTTGGCGAACCTTTTCGGCACTGAGTACCGAAACAGCAGTGTGTCCCTGCCCCCCCCCAGAAAATGAAATATTTTGGAGAATATTAAAAGAGGCAGAATATTATTTTTCTCCAAAGGAGGAATGGACTTAACAAACTTAACAAAGGCAGAAAGCAGCCTCAGTCTTTCTGCCCCAAGTAGAAGAGACTGGTCTTTGGAATTGAGATTCTGTATCCAATCAGAAAGACTGGGCCAATCTGTTCATAGACAAAATGCCTTCAGCCACAAGCTCCCACAGAAGTCTAGAGCTGATGGAATTAAGAATTTACATCCCCCCCCCCGCCCAAAAAAAATTCTAAGGACAGGACATGACCTTTAGGACATAATAGGATTTACCCACTTCCATTAGAATAACAAAAAAACACAAGACTCACTACATTACACAATCACTATCTCAATCACCAAACCCTATAAAATCTATCCACTTACTCAGCCATTTTGTCAGCCACCCCAGAAACATGCTGCTGTCATTTATGGAAACCATAAATTTATGGAAACCAAATAAACAGATATCTTTTTTCCTTGTAGCCAGCCTCCATTTTATTTCCAGCGTTTTTTTTTCTCCCCGCATGGAACCGGACTGATTTTTTTCTTCCAACAGTTCCATCCATTGTTTCTTATCTTGCTTTCCGGTGCTTTGGAAAACATGTCAATTCCCTTTTCTTTGTGGCAGCCCCTCAAGTATTGGAAGACTGCTATCATGTCACCCCTAGTCCTTCTTTTCACTAGACTAGACAAACCCAATTCCTACTATAGTACCTCATATGTTTCATCATGTCTTCTAACTAGCCTACCATCCCCTAATCAGTTTTGTTGCTCTTTTCTGCACTCTTTCCAGAGTTTCAACATCTTTTTTTAAAAAAAATAATAATAATATGGTGACCAAAACCGGATGTTGTATTCTAAGTGCAGGAGAAATTGCTGTCCTTCAGAGTTTCTCTTTCTTGCTTTTTTTAAAAATGTAATTCTTTATAGGATTTTGATGAGTTGGGAGTAAAAGGAATCCTTCTATATTCATAGACTGTGCACATACATTAAAAATAATGAAATTGCTCTGCATATAATAGCTTACCTAGCAGATTGTCACAGTGTGAATTCTCATTAGGATGCCTGGCTTGAAACTTAGAATGTTGGCATGAAGCGGTGCAAGAATTTCTAGGTGTGAAAAGCTAGACACCCATATTTATCTTCATTTCTAAACTGCGGCTCAGAACATTGCAACAACTCCAGAACTTTGCTTTCAACAATTATGGGAGCTCCATGTTTTCACATCCTGCCGATATCCTTCTTCTCCATATTCTTAAAGGAACAAGTTAGATTCTTTTGCTATTTGTGGATTGTTCATTTGTTTCTGTTTTGGAATTTCCGAGACATTCATCAAGATTTATGCTAAGAAATTGTGCTGTAACATTACTCATCACAGCTCAATGGAAGTGTCATGCTTAAAGGCAGCAAATCTTTATGGAACAGATGTTGGGAATAAACAAGGAAGGCTCCTGCCTTCATTCCCGTTTGTAAACTTGGGTTCTTCTTACAGAACTGAAGTTATTGCAAAGGAGAACAGTACAGGTCTTTGTCATTAAAAATAGAAAAGAATGCAGGATGCTTGGACTCGTTTAGCTAGCTTGGATATCTGAGATTTATGCTTCTCATTTTTCTGACTCTTTCACTGAAATCTGATTGATCAATCATCAGATTCTTACCTGAGAATTGGAAACAACTTCTTTCTCTCCTTCTCCTTCTCCTTCTCCTTCTCCTTCTCCTTCTCCTTCTCCTTCTCCTCCTTCTCCTGCTCCTCCTCCTCCTCCTCCTCCTCCTTTTTAAATTCCATATTAGTGATTCACAGTGTGCAAATTGGACAACCATTTTAAAAAATAACAAAAAAAATGGAACTAACCTATGTTTTGATGCAATAGAAGTAACCAGCTTTGATTTATATTGGAGCAGTATTTCTTTCATGTATACACTTAATTTTTTGATCAGGTTATTTTTAACCTTTATTGTCCTTATAATTATCATGGTATGCTGAATGTGACCTGGGTATAAATCAGAATTTAAAATCATTGTAGGAGAACCTCAGTTGGAAGTGAAACAGTTATACTTTAGGGAATAGTAATAACAGAATAAGATATGCAGCATTTTATTGAGGTGGTGGGTGTTAAATGGTTTGTTCAGGCATGAATTAGGCCGAGGTTGCGTTTAAACAGAACACTTTATTAAACAGCAACAGGCATTGAGAAAACACGAACAAGGCTGAGGAGAACTGACAGCCTATTTATACTCCTTAGTTTGTCAAATGATAACCAATCAGCAACCACAGATACTCCCGCTTTAGGGAGGCCACGCCTCTTGGCCAATCACGGGGTGGCGTCCCCAGTTGCTGGGGCCGCTGAACACAACAGTGAGCTATTTTGTTGAATAGATGAATGATGCAAGACATTAAAGAAAAAAGTGAATGGACCATTTGCAAAATCAAACGTGAATGTGACTGGTGATTGATTAAAAAAAAAAAGGTTTGTTTTTGTACAAAAAAAATACAGGGGAAAAGCTGAACATAAATCTGAAAAGTAATATTGATTGGATTCCCTAGAGTCAAAACTTGAGAGAATTAGAGAAGGATAGAAGCTTGTGGGAAGTTTTGACCTGGAAAGCATCATTATTGGGAGATTGTTTTAGGGAAAAATGGACATTAGAAGGAAAAAGGAAGAAGTGAAGTAAATGAGAATTATAACTTTTCTTCTAAAGGAAGGGGAAAAAATGAGCCATGTACAAAAAAAAAAAAGAAAAAAGAAAAGAAAATATGTATTAATGGTTTGGTTACTCTCCCCAAATAATGACTGAAAAGTGGTTGTAAAAGAAAGAGGATATTGGAGCTGCTTGGATCACAATGAAAAGAGTTATGTTATCAAGTATCACTGAAGTGTGAGAAGTTGAATCGATGGGAAGTGTGAAAAAGGATACTTGCTGGAATGAAGACTGAAAGAGGCAGTGGATAAAGAAAAAAAAAATTGCTGCAAAATGAGGGAATGATGGAATGATTATAGCAGACCCAGATTCCGACTCAGGGTTAAATTGTGGGGTCCTTGGCAGGGGTGAAATCTACTTACCTTCCCTACTGGTTCGGAAGTGTGCATGCAGACTCTCTTTGCATGCGCAAACCCTTCTGCATATGCACAGAGGGTAAAAAAATGAAGACCGGGCAGATGGGCGGAGCCTCGTGCTGCTGTCACTACCAGTTCTCCAAACCACCCACCGCCATCGCTACCAGTTCAGTCGAACCAGTCCAAATTGGTAGCATTTCACTTCTGGTCCTTGGTTTCCTTGCAGATGTTTGATTGTCAAACTAGGTAATATCATCAGTGCTAACAAGGATTGGGATTTGCTCTCAGTTTATATTCTAGTGCAGTGTTTCTCAACCTTGGAAGCTTGAAGATGGGTGGACTTCAACTCCCAGAATCCCCCAGCCAGCAGGGGGGAGTTGAAGTCCACCCATCGTCAAGCTTCCAAGGTTGAGAAACACTGTTCTAGTGGCTTATCCTATCAGTGTTAATGACATCAGCCGTGGTGATTTTTTGGTTGGACTGTTTACTGTTAGTTTGTTTAGCAGTTCTTTGATTGGGGTATTGTTTGCTTCTTGATGGTTAGTCTAATGTTGATTTTGGTGTTAATCTCTACTCACGTGGGTGTTGATTGCTGGTGAGAAGGTGTTTAGTGTTCCCTTTGGAGCTTGTTGATAGTCTTTTTGAATGGTATGCAGGTGTTGTTTATGTCTATGTGCCTGTTGGCTGATTTGTCATGGTCAGGCTTTCAAGAATTCTCTGTGCTTTTGGACTTTGTTTGATCTAACCTTGTTACTGGTATCCTTACGATTTATATTGACTGTTTCCTAATATGATTTGATTGCTTATGACTATCATTAAGTGTTTACCTTATGATTCTTGATGAATGTATCTTTTCTTTTGTGTACACTGAGAGCATATGCACCAAGACAAATTCCTTTTGGGTCCAATCACACTTGGCCAATAAAAAATTCTATTCTATTCTATTCTATTCTATTCTATTCTATTCTATTCTATTCTATTCTATTCTATTCTACCCTACCCTACCCTACCCTACCCTACCCTATTCTCTAGGTTGCTCACAGTTTCCCAGTTGAAACTAGGGATACGTTTGTCCATGTGTTGTGAAATTAAAGCATTTTCATCATGTCTTCTAACTGCCAGTTGATGTTCACGGATGTGCTCTGCTAGTCTTTTGCCTCTTTGTCTTACATAATGCCTCGCAGTCCTTACACTGTTTATTATAGATGACTTCTGTTTTTCTTCTGGGGCTGTTTGGGTCTTTTGGTTTACTTAGGATGTTAGGGCTTTAGTTGATTTGTGTGCTATACTGATGCCGTGTGGTTGTAATCGTCTGTTGGTAGTTTCTGAGATGTTTTTGATGTATGGCAGTAATGTATGATTCCCCCAAGGCAGATTAAAATATTTATGGATGCAGGTAAAAGAAATCCTTGTAGTTGTGTTTGAAATGTTTTGGTTTGGTATATGAATGTGTATGTACTGTAGCATGTATGAGATGTTGCTGGCTAATAAGCCCAAGGATCTGCAGCACACCTCACATAGACTTCTGATGCAACAAAAAACATGGTTTTGAAAAACAATGCCAAGCTAATTGGATGCAAAGTGTTGAGCATCAAGCAGCACTCGACACCATGACTATGAACACCGTGAAGACAGCAACGTCCTGGAGGGCGGTGGTGGGTGTATGGGGGGGACACGAGGATTTGGTGATGGGGTTAGGCATGCGGCTAGGCATCTTGGAGCATGGGGGGGAGGTTTAGTACGAGCCTGTGACAGAGACCTGGGAGAACAGAGCTGAGCAGCCAGCGGCGATACCACTGCACCGGCAACGATGACATCACTCCTGCGCGCCTGGAGCAGCGGGGAATTTGAACTCACCCAGCTGGCTGGAGTTAGACTCGTTCTATAAAGAGACGCTGCCTGTAGTGAGCGTTAGCCGCGTCTTTGCATTGCCTTGCATTCCGGTTTCATGACTAGCTGTAGTCACTAATAAACCAGGATATCTCACTGAGCAAACTACTTGTGATTCCCTGTGTCTTGGTGATCGCGGACTACGAGAAGCCAAGACAAAGGGAAAATGGATTGCAAGTTATATATAAATAACCTCCCCCATAAAAAGAGAAAAAGCCACAACCCCGGAATAAATATATTAATTTGCGCATGTCAGCAAAATATTGATTAAAATGGATGGAGAAATTTGAAGGCATGCATGTCATGGTAAAAAGGTCATGGATATGTTTTATTGTGGAAAATGAATGTCTGCTGGAACAATAAACAATCACTATGGATAAGACCATGCTTCTGCCTATTCGTAATATTGAAGGGAAAAATAAATATTTCAAGAGAAATATAAATGTAGGCACAGTGCAAATGAGCTACTTAGAAAAGAGGGAAAAAAGAAATCCAGAAGGAGGGATGGAGGGAAGGAAAGAAGGAAGGAAGGAAGGAAGGAAGGAAGGAAGGAAGGAAGGAAGGAAGGAAGGAAGGAAGGGGGAATTAATGAAATGAATGAAGTATATGATTAGTTTGACAAAATACACTGAAATTATTTATTAATAGGGACAGGATGAATAAGGACCGAATCAAAAATGAATATCGGAAGGGAAAGGATTAAACAGAAAGGGGAGAATAAGAAAGATGTAATTGTATGGAGTCTGTAGACATTCTCAGTCATCCAGGTCATGGTTGTCCCAAAGGTGATTTCTCTGGAGGCAACTCGACTTTCTTGTTTTTTCTTTGAGAATGTTTCGCTTCTCATCCAAGAAGCTTCTTCAGCTCTGACAGGATAGTAGGGAATGGAAAGATTTATATTCCTTGCAGACAGCTGGTCATTTGCATCCTTTTAGGAGGGTCATCAAAGCACTTGGAGGTTACTTGGAGTCCAGAAAAAGCCTCCAGAAAAAGCACCTTTGGGACAACCATGACCTGGATGACTGAGAATCTATAGAGACTTTTTAGCTATACAATTTGGGATGAACACACTTTGAATGGTGTGATTTCCAGAGGGGAAAAAAAAAGCAGACTACAGGAGCCAGGAACACCACTCAGGTGACCCTGAGGACACAGATAAGTGCTCCAAGTGCTTCAAGGACCCTGGGATAACCTGGGATAACCCTGACCTGGATGACTGAGAATCTCTACAGACTCCATACAATTACATCTTTCTTATTCTCCCCTTTCTGTTTAATCTTTTCCCTTCCAATATTCATTTTTGATTCAGTCCTTATTCATCCTGTCCCTATGTCCTCAAAGGAAAAAAACAAAACAAAAACCAAGAAGTCCAGTTGCCTCCAGAAAAAGCATCTCAGGGTAATTGTATGGAGTTAGTAGGACCCTTAGAAAAGGAGGCGTGAGAAGTTTAAGGAACCAAAGGCCAAGTATAAACAACCTGGAAGCCAGGTTGGTTGGTAAGATTAGAAAATATGAGGAAGTATAGTGCATGGTGTGGAGGAGAACTACTTTTATTTATGTTTCCTTTTGTTTGTTTTTTCTTGTTTCCTACTTTAATTTCTTGCTTTGCTACTTCTTACAACTTCTGTGTCAGCACTTCAAGCTGCATTTACTCTAGTGCTGACATAAGAAGGAGAAGCGGAGGCGTCTGAAAAGGGACGTTTGACTTTTCACCTACTTATTTTCCCTGGAGATAATATCCCCTAGGTGATGGGATGGGAGGGGGGAAATTCCTTTGATCTGGAGCAGTAGATTAGGGGTAGAGTGACTTGGAAGATGGCCAATGAGTGCAGGGGAGTGGGGAATGGAAAGGGAGGGTTTTGGGTCTGGAAGTCAGTGTTGGCTGCGATTAGTCGGAGCTAGAATGTCGTGCTTAATAAATGGGAGTTTTTCTTCAAAGTCTTTGTTTGAAATGCAATTTATTTGAGACAACCTCAAAACTTGACATTCTGTGTGCTTCACATTATTTTGTTTACTCCCAAAAAAGGGAATCGCCTGATGGGTATGCAAAACAACTAAATATGAATTGAACATCTTAGGCTTTGTAAAGCTTGCAAAAAGACAGATTTAGCCTATTGGGCAGGTGAAAGCAATTTTTATTTCAATTTTCTATTTCTTAATTGCCCAGCTTCCTCAAAAGACTACCCATCTCCCTCTGAAAACAATATAAGGATGGAATAGAAATTCATTTGCAATAGAAATTCTTTTCAGTTGTGTTTACAAAGCTACAAAACTCCTACCCTCCTGAACGCTTACAGTATATAAACCCGAAAACACCTGCATATAACACTTCCTCAGATTTTTGTAATCAGTCGACAGCTGGAAAAAAAAATCTTCCTAATGTGTGTCAAGGGTGCATTGCATTGCAAGAAATACAGATACAGCTTATTGTGTGGGTGTGGAAAGGGTGAATTCGTAAACTGATACACAGATGGATCAAAGCAAATTGGAGAAAAAAAACACACCAAAGAAGTGAAATTGATGGATTCATTTAGCCTTATATTTGGGATTCCTGGTAGGCCATGAATCATTGCTGACCATATCTGTGAGATTGTCTTTATTATAGAGATGGCACAATTTGTGTACTGCATGGAACAGCCTGAAATCGATATTGGGACTCCATCAGATGATTATTCATGAACAAAACTTTGGGACAGGATCTTATGATAGTTGTAGAGCTTTTCATCAAGTATTGGAATTAGGGTATCTATTTTCATACTATAAATTTTAAACTAGTAAGCGTGAACGATCAGATAAATACTGGGCTCTTTTTTCACCAGGAAACAGAAAGAATAATAAGCATTGAAACCGCGTTGTTTTCCTTGTTTTTTCTGCTTCTATCCCATCTCTTCTAATCTCCTGGATTTACTGTGACTTAAAAAAAAGCATCTTGACTGAGGACTTTTTTCTCCCAGACTTCTAATGCATCAAAAAAACAAAACAAAACAAAACAAAACAGCTTTATTTGGAAGCCATGTCCGATGAAATTGGAAATAGAAGCTGTTGAGAAGTTTGTTTGTTTGTTTGTTTGTTTGTTTGTTTGTCAACAAGTACAAGGAAACAAGAAACAGTGTAGACGTAGACATGGACACATGAAAAAAATTGGCACAAATAAAAGGATATAAATAGGCAAAACATAGCCATAAACACATAGAATGATTACATATAAATGGGGACAGTAGGACACGGATGGTAGGCACGCTGGTGCGCCTTATGCACACACCCCTTAGGGACCTCTCAAGAAACATGAAAGGTCCACGGTAGACAGTTTAAGGTAAAAGATATGGGGATTAGCAAGACTAACAACAGGATCAGGTAGAGTGTTCCAGACATTTACTACTCTATTGCAGAAGTCATATTTCCTACAATCAAGATTAGAGCGAATTACATTGAGTTTGAATCTTTGGATAGCCCTTGTGTTATTGTGGTTGAAATTAAAGTACTCATTTACAAGTAGGATGTTTTGGTAAATAATCTTATGAACTAAGCATAGGTCGGAACTTAGACGGCGTAGTTCAAGGCTATCCAGACCTAAAATTTCAAGTTCTGTTGGGATGGGTCATAATAAGATAACCAGTAAAGATATTTTGTATTTGAGTAGAGCTGACTTAATTTGGTTGGAAAGGTAGCATCTCAACAAAACCCAACACAGTAAATTCAAATCATGGCCTATTGCTTAAGGTTCTTCATGGTCCTGTCTCAAAAGTGTTCCTCAGAGAAGGAGAAGCATCCAAAGAAAGAGGCTATCAGGGGGATATAAGAGTCACCTTGAGAAGAGGAGAAATGGCTGTTACCAAGACAATGCTCAGACAAAAAATTGAATCTGAGACAGAAGTGCCACTTGACCATCTGTAGTTATCTTGAAGATCTAGGCAAGGAGGGGGAGACACATTTAGACATGCAAGATTTTGTTAGTGTAATCCTATAATAAAAGCAGGATAAGCATTCATAACTTTAGTTGCCTAGTCTGGTATGTCTCAAAGGCCTGACACTGGCTTTGGCTTAGTCCTCACAACTATGCCATGCCACCTAACATTCAAGGCCTGGATCAAACATATTTCCTCCCAATCCCATTGAGTTTAGAAGTCAGTAGATGTAGCTCATTGAAGGTTATGGCAAGAGAGATCTGAACCATATATGGATGCTTGGAAGGACAGGTTCCTTGACCAAATCCAGCTGTATTCACACCTAGAAGAAGTATTCTGGTCCTTAGTAAGTGGCAGTATGAAGACTGCTGGAACAACGGAGGCCAATCCTGTCTTAACTGAGCTAAACTGAATCATTGCTTAAGATAAATGCCCAGCATTGAATTCTGTCTAATCTCTTCTTGTTTACACTTCTCTTTCTTAGGTTGACTCAGCCTTCCATCCTTCTGAGGTGGGCAAAATGAGGACCCAAATTGTTGGGGAAAGGGGTGAAATGCTACCGGTTTGCACTGGTTCGGGCAAACAGGTAGTAATAAAAGCTACCAGTTTGCGTGAACCAGTAGTAAAAAAAAAGCTACTGGTTCATCTGAACTGGTATTTCTGACGATCAGCTGTGCCGCATGATTTATATTCGCTAGATAGCAGGAAATCCTCCTTTCTAGCGAATCTAAATCGTGTAGCACAGCTGTTCCCCCCTCGCTGTTCTACTTACCTTCAAAAGGCTCATTTTTCCAAGCATGTGCGGGCAGCAAACCGGTGGCAACTCACAAAGGATTTTGCCACTGGGTAGGGCCAATATTTTTGTTAGGAAATGATTATTACTAACTTGTTGGGTTGGCAATATATAAACCCTCAATATAGCTTTACGACTGCTGTATTGCATCATACTGTGTCCTGATTGGTTAGCTCTGTAGCCAATCTCCTTAAGAGGGAGCTAGAAACATGGTTTGTTTCTCTTTGCTGTTCTTGCTCTCTGATATCTCTGTATGTTACTGTTTACAAATCCAGAAGAACTGTTTATTGTGAATGACTACGACGACTGGTAAGAAGACTTTGTTATTGGATTATGCCTGGACTGTCATTTTGCTATCTCCTGCTTTATATGTGTATGATCTGGACTGTTTATTGGACCTGTGCCTTATTATTTCCTGAAAGTAAACACAACTCAGTGTATCTGTGTGTTGGCTGTGTTTATTCGTAACTACTCTCAATCGCTTTCATGTACACACCCTTGCTACTCAAGGGTTACTCTGTGAATTCCTTAGCAATTCTGACTCTGTAAAACTGCTTAGAGTAGGGGTTTAAAGTGGTATATAAGTCTAAGTGCTATTGCTATTGCTATTATTCAGAAGGATGGTGTTTATTCCACGAGCCTGTTTTTGTGTCCTGAATGTGTCGCAACCAAGAAATTTAGCTTGGTAAATGATTATCATTACTCTACACTTCAAAGCTAACTTCCTGAAGATACAGCAGCTTCAAACTTTTATGATATTTTCTCTGTAGGTCCCGAACTCAGCTGGTTTGGGATTGAGAAGATCAGAATGGCAGAGTCGGAACCCTGACACAGAGTTTGTCTTTAACCAAGCATACACCTATGCCACTGTTTCAGGAATGGTTTATTTTTCTCTCCTCATTTTCTCTCTTCCCTTCCCCCCCCCAAGTGTATTTGACTCTTTAGGAAACAAACCCCTTCCTATTAAGATGTCTAAAGTGAATGATTATGCAAACAGATCTGTATAAAGAACCACAAGTAATAAGATGTATAACTACAAACTCTTAATTATTTACACAAATGCATGTACTCTGCTGTTATTGAGCCTGGAATGCAAAATAAACAGTGATTAAATCAAATACAATCTCATAAAATATATGATTGCTTTAAAGAGAGAGAAAGAGAGAGAGAGAGAGAGAGAGAGAGAGAGAGAGAGATTTTCACTACCAGCTTTTTAACCATATGGCTACTTTTTAATCAGTCTGTGCAAACTAATTCTTTTCTCGTAGCTTCAAAGATATGCATAACAAGCTGATTAATATTAGAAAGAATAGAATAAGAATAGAATAGAATAGAATAGAATAGAATAGAATAGAATAGAATGAGAGTAGAAATAGAGTAAGGTGGGTAGAGTAGAGTAAGGTAAGATAGGATAGGATAGGATAGGATAGGATAGGATAGGATAGGATAGGATAGGATAGGATAGGATAGAATAGAATAGAATGAGAGTAGAAATAGAGTAGGGTCGGTAGAGTAGAGTAAGGTAAGGTAGAATAGAATAGAATAGAATAGAATAGAATAGAATAGAATAGAATAGAATGAGAGTAGAAATAGAGTAGGGTCGGTAGAGTAGAGTAAGGTAAGGTAGAATAGAATAGAATAGAATAGAATAGAATAGAATAGAATAGAATAGAATAGAATAGAATAGAATAGAATAGAATAGAATAGCTGGAAGGGACCTTGGAGGTCTTCCAGTCCAACCCCGTCTTCAGGCAGGAAACTCTATACCATATCTCCAACTGAGTCTTTGTTTGTTTGCTTTTTATTTTGCTTCTGGATTAAATTCTGATCAATCAACATACTTGAAGCAAAGAGACTGTGAATTGCAAACAGCCAGGAATCCCTGGCTAATGACAAAGCAGCTGTAGTGAACTGAGGAGAGGTACTTTGCATGCATTCCCATGAGACCCCCAAAACAAGTTCTTCTAAAAGAATTCCACAACCATGTTAACAAGAGACTGAGGTTGGCACATGCTGAAGAGAAGAATCTGTCATTTTATCACTAGAAAGCCACTTCCATCATATTGCATATAATTCAAACGTTAGAAAGAACTAGGCCACTTCTGAAGATCTATTCATCCACTTTCATGGATTCTGTGACTTCACAATAATATTAGCATAGCATAGCATAGCATAGCATAGCATAGCATAGCATAGCATAGCATAGCATAGCATAGCATAGCATAGCCAAAAGGTCACTAAGAGTTGTTAACCTAATTTTGGAAAGTTTCTTCTCCAGTAATTTTGTATTACTAACTAAGGCATACAAAACCTTTGCCAGACCAATTCTTGAATACACCTCTTCCACCTAGAACCCACACTGTATTTCGGACATTAACATGATTGAGCGGGGTTGAGAAGTATTTCACAAGAAGAGTATTCCACTCCTCTACTCACAATAGAATTCCCTATGCCACCAGGCTTAAAATTTAGGGCTTGGACAATCTGGAACTGCACCCCCTGCAATCCAATTTAAGCATAGTACACAAAATTGTCTGCTACAACATCTTGCCTATCAACAACTTCTTCAGTTTTAACCACAATAGTACATGGGTAAACAATGGATACAAACTCAAAACTCTAAACCGCTCCAAACTCTATTGCAGAAAGTACAGCTTCAGCAACAGAGTGGTCAACGCCTGGAATGCTCTACCCAACTCCATTGTTACAGCCTCAAACCCTCACAACTTCAACCTCAAACTGTCTAGCGTGGTCCTCACCCCATTCCTAAGAGGTCTGTAAAGGGGGCATGCATAAGCACACCAGTGTGTCTCCTGTCCCAGTCTTACTGTCCCCGTTTACCTGTATTTACTTCCTTTGTTTATGTTTATGTTCACACTTCTACTTGTTATCTTGTACATGTTTGGCAAACAAACAAACAAATATTTTATTTATTTATTTATTTATTCATTTATTTTATTGCATTTATATACCGCCTTACTCCCGAAGGACTCAGGGCGGTGAACAGCCATAGAATAAAACATATAAATACAAAATTTAAAATAAAATAAAACGAATTAAATAATTTGGCTGAACAAATTTAAAACCCCAATAATTTAAAACCAAATTTAAAATTTCCATTTAAAAAGGGGAAAGACTTAGGTCAGGCCAGCTTGATGAAACAAGAAAGTCTTGAGCGCGCGACGGAAGGTACGCAGATCCAGGATCCTCCGTATCTCCTGGGGGAGCTCGTTCCAGATAGTAGGTGCCCCCACAAAGAAGGCTCTCCCCCTGGGGGCCACCAGTCAACATTGTTTGGCCGACGGCACCCGGAGGAGCCCCTCTCTATGGGAGTGTACTGGTTGGTGGGAGGCTATTGGTGGTAGCAGGTGGTCCCGTAAATAACCAGGTCCTAAGCCAAATAAATAAATAGCATAGGTTATATTGTATTGTATTGTATTTATACTATACTGTACTGTACTGTACTATACTATACTCACAAACACTGTTTACAATTAACATGGAGTGTTTATTGTTGAACATAGAAAAAAAGGGAAAGAAAATGGCTGGGTGAGTTATAATCCACTGAATAATCCAGATTGGTATAATTTATAAGACATTTCTTTCCTGTCTGCACCAAAACAGTTGTAGAAATTTTCTTGTGATTCTTTCTCTTCAAACCTTGCTGGGTTTCCTTCCCCCCCACCACCCCTGGATGAATGTGTCATGTTCATTCCTCTTCAGGAAGACTTTTATTGACAAATTAGAAAAAAAACAAAAAACCCTCATCCAGAAGCCTAACCTCTTTCTTTATGATCGGAACATTTAACAAGAATCATCAAGTTCTTTGTAGGCTATCTCTGAAGCTCTAGATTTAGCAATAGCACTTAGTCTTATATAATGCTTCACAGTGCTTCTACAGCCCTCTCTAAGTGGTTTACAGAGTCAGCATATTGCCCCCCTCCTCAATCTGGGTCCTCATTTTACCCACCTCGGAAGGATGGAAGGCTGAGTCGACCTTGAGGCTGGTGAGATTCGATCTGCCAAATTGCTGGCAGCCGGCAGTCAGCAGAAGTAGCCTGCTCACTATCTTGAAAAAAAAGAAGAAGAAGAAGAAGAAGAAGAAGAAGAAGAAGAAGAAGAAGAAGAAGAAGAAGAAGAAGAAGAAGAAGAAGAAGAAGAAGACCGGGAATGTCACTCTACCAACAGAAAAAAAAAATATGGAGGAGAATACAGGGGGAAAAAAATAAGCCAATGTAAAATATGTGTTTTCTTGGGAATATTATCCACGCTTAAGCTTTGAGCATTTATTTTGAGGCAACATCCACCAGATGTTTTGCTGCCTTTTTTCTGCTGTGGTTTCCCTGTGTTGGGAGTATATGTTTGTCATGCTGAGAAGTGTTGGGAATTCCATTTATTAAATCACTGCAAGGTATTGCTGCCCTTACCATCTGTTGCTCCCCGTTCCTCTGACCCAGAGGCAAATGTTTCTTAACTTATGCTTCTATGCTTTTTCAATTAGATTTTCTGTAAAGCAGGGTTTTCCAAACAATGGACTCCCGAGCCAAACCGACTTTTAGATTCTAATCACAGAGAGAGACTTATATTGAATCACATGATGTCTCGGTTGTTTTTCAAAGATGTGTATCTCACTTTTAACATTTTAACAGAATAACAGTGCTGGAAGGGACTTTGGAGGTCTTCTTCTCATGGGCTGCCACAAAGAAGAAGGAGTCAAGCTATTCTCCAAAGCACCTGAGGGTGGGACAAGAAGCAATGGGTGGAAATTAATCAAGGAGAGAAGCAACCTAGAACTAAGGAGAAATTTAACACTAGACGTTTTTAAGAAGATGTTGGATAACCATTTGTCTGAAGTGGTGTAGGGTTTCCTGCCTAAGCAGGGGGTTGGACTAGAAGACCTCCAAGGTCCCTTCCAACTCTGTTATTCTATTCTAGTCCAACCACCTGATCAATCAAGGAAATCCTAGATCATTTCAGATAAATGGTTGTCGAATCTCTTCTTGAAAATCTCCAGGGATGGAGCACCCACAACTTCTGAAAGCAAGCCATTCTATTGAGTAATTCTTCATAAAAAATTCTCATTAGGTCTAGGTTGGTTGTCTTCTTGATTAGTTTCCATCCATTGCTTCTTGTCCTGCCTTCAGATGCTTTGAGAATAAACTGACGCCCCCCTCTTCTTTGCAGCAGCTCCTTAAATATAGGGGCACTAGAAAATAGAAATATAGGGTCTAGAAAATCCTAGCCATATATCTGTGATACATCTGTTACTATTAGAGGTACAAAAATTCAGGACTAATTTCCATCCCTTCCCTGTTGACATTCACATATTCTGCTGCTGAATGCCTCCAGCAGAGAACCTGATATTCTAATGCTGATATCCTAGTGATATGAATATAAAAATGTGTCGTCCACAAGAATAGCTATACCACTTAGTGTCAGCACTTCAAGCTGCATTTTACTCTAGTGCTGACATTAGAAGCAGAAGCGGAGGCATCTGGAAAGGGACGTTTGACTTTTCACCTACTTATTTTCCCTGGAGATAATATCTCCTAGGAGATGGGATGGGAGGGGGGAAATTCCTTTGAGCTAGAGCAGTAGATTAGGGGTAGAGTGACTTGGAAGATGGCCAATGAGTGCAGGGGAGTGGGGAACGGAAAGGGAGGGTTTTGGGTCTGGAAGTCAGTGTTGGCTGTGATGGAGTTGGAGTAGAATGTCGTGCTTAATAAATGGGAGTTATTTTCATCAAAGACTTTGTTTGAAATGCAATTTATTTGAGACGACCTCGAAACCTGACACTTAGACTTAAAGCATTACAGTGCTTTTCAGCCCTCTCTAAGCAGTTTACAGACTCAGCATCTTTCCCTCTTTTAAAAAGAGACCAGAAAAACCTCACATTTTACAGCTGAAAGGAATGGTCCAGAGGTGGTATTCAGCAGGTTCTGACCAATTCTGGAGAACCGGTAGCGGAAATTTTGAGTAGTTCGGAGAACCGGTAAATAACACCTGTGACTGGCCCTGGCCCCATCTTTTCTCTGCCTCCCGAGTCCCAGCTGATTGGGAGGAAATGGGGATTTTGCAGTATTCTTCCCCTGGAGTGGGGAGGGAATGGAGATTTTACAGTATCCTTCCCCAGCCATGCCCACCAAGCCACGCCCACCAAGCCACGCCCACCAAACCATGCCATGCCCACCAAGCCACGCCCACAGAACCGGTAGTAAAAAAATTTTAATCCCACCACTAGAATGGTCCTTTTCCAAAACAGGCAGAAGGGAAATGATATTTCAGCAACTAAAGGGTATTTCTAAGCTCTAATGTATATCCACTGTAAACTCAAGCACATCGTAGTAGGAAAAAAGTCATTTTTTATTTTATTTTTTAATCTCACATGTACACTGGAGTCTCTGTGAAAGGAAAGGAGTTGCAAAAATGGGATCTTTGTGTTCTTTAAAAGCTTCCATCCTTTTATTCTGGGAAAATTGGCTGTTCATAGTTGGAGTTTTAAATGTATACTTTCCATCTGTGAAGTACCTAAAAAGTACACTGCTATTCACAGACACCTTTTGTTAACATTTCCACCACCATGGAATTTCTGAAAGGCGAAATGCTTTGTCGTTAAAAGAATGACTGTGCAAAAAAAAAAAAAAAACCTTTTTTAAAAAAGATTTATTTACTTTTGATGTGCTTTCATTCAGATACATAACATTTGCTAGGACCTTGTTTGATTTTGGGGTAAACCTGAACCTTCCTGTCTCTGAACTTTGCATTAAATATTAAAGTTTCTTTCAAATCAAGCTTCTGGTGACCACCTTTGCATGTCCACAGGACTTGATTTGCCATTATCTTCTGATTTGCGGTTGGTTTTTTGTTTGTCAGTTTGTTTTGGTATTGTTTTGGGATGCGGTGGCTCAGTGGCTAAGACGCTGAGCTTGTTGCTCGAAAGGTCGGCAGTTCATCGGTTTGAATCCCTAGGGCCACGTAACAGAGTGAGCTCCCAATACTTGTCCCAGCTTCTGCCAACCTAGCAGTTCGAAAGCACGTAAAAAAATGCTAGTAGAAAAATAGGGACCACCTTTGGTGGGAAGGTAACAGCATTCTGTGTGCCTTTGGCATTTAGACAGCGAATGGTATGTATCATGGAATCCTGGTTGGGAAAGAATGGAAGGTTCCTCTAGTGCAAGGGTCCCCAAACTTGGCAGCTTTAAGACTTGTGGACTTCAACTCCCAGAATTCTCCAGCCTGCATAGCTGACTGGAGAATTCTGGGAGTTGAAGTCCACAAGTCTTAAAGCTGCCAAGTTTGAAGACCTCTACGTCTAGTGGATGGACACAGATAGAAATTTACATGTGAGCCAATGTTTCAACCAACATTTCCATTGGTTCCTCTTGTGGATGACCATCAGTGGGACCTGGAAAGAAAAAGTATCTGGTGGTTCAGTTAAGATTAAACCCTTTGTTAATTCAGTATGCTCAGCGCTTTTCTCCAATTTTTAACAGATATTTGAAACTGAAAGGGAGGGGGGTACTCGATTGACAAAAATTGAGATTGCTACAAAGAAAATGCAGATGACACCAAGAACAATTCAATTTCTTAAAACTGTAAGTAATAACAGAGAAGAATATTTAGAAAATTCTGTTTACTAATTTGACTAGGAGTATGTGCGTGAGTTTTTTAGCTTGGAAATAAATCTGAATTAATTTTCTTCATTATCATAATTCAAATTAGCCTATCTAGGAAATTTTGTCTCTGGGTTAGTGAATTTCATGACATTCATAAAGAAATGATTACACCAATTAAAAAGAAAAACGCTTTGAGTCTCTGGAAGGATTATATTTATTATTTAATATCCCTGTAACTTTGGGATTCTGACAAAATAAAGCCTATTCTGTAGAAAGTGCACCATTTCTCAGCCATAAGGACCGCTGCAATAAAGCATAATCTTGTCATTTCACAGACTTTTTAATATTCAAAAGTGCTTCTTCAAACCGTTAACAGTATCAACCATCATAAAGATTCATGTCCTCATTCCCAGTCAACATATGGCAAATTCAGAGAAGAATACTTGGGTCTAAGTCATCCAGAGATAAACACAATTAGATCCCGTTGACCTAATGAAATTGGAGCCTGCTTCATTCTGTTCCACTAAAGTTAATGGGCACGATCCTGCAGATGTTTCGCAAACTGTTTTTTTGTTAATGGAAAATTTAATTATATGTGTAATTCCAAACATTTCTTCCATGGATCTCAGCAGAATTTAAAAGCATTTAGAAATGGTTGAATTAATAGGATTTAATTATGAGTAATGCTGACTGAACTATACACCCAGTCGTAATTTATGATTTGTTAATTGTTTGGAAGTGATGGCGATATAGATAAAGACAAGCAGAGATGTTAGCTTTTCCTACAAAAATTGGGCATAATTGCAAGCATGTTTAAGCTGTAACTACATTTGAAATCAGGAATCATTGTTTCAAGTTCTAAGATTTTATTTGTTTTGGTTTCAAATTTCTGAGAAAGGGAGGACATTTCAAGCAATGGAGAGAATCCAAAGGTATTACTGTTTGATTTTTGAGAGCACACTGTAGCCAGAAATATTGTTCGGTCCCCACTACACGTTAGTTTGTGTGCAGCTCGACATGCAGCTGAACCCACCTATCCTCCAATAAAACAGACCGTGTGCATAGATCTGAATGTTTTATTGAAAGAACAGGATATGGTGAAACTGGGGAAAATAGGGATACATACAATGAGAAGCAAATACAAGATAGACAGAATTGAGTTACTGCTAAACATAACAATTAATTTAAATCTCACCAGTGATGCTCTGTGTGTGGGATGTGGGTTTGTCCTTGGATGACCATGTGCCACAGATTAAGATGGATTCTTCTTTGTGCTTCTGTCTTCTCCAAATGCTAAAGAAAAATGGAGTCTGGCTTCCCAGTGTGCACTTGGTTTGAGAATCCGGGCTGATGAATAATGGGGGGGGATCAGCTTCAAACAATATACTTGGCATTTGTCCCTCCGACCACTAGATGGTGCTAAAGTGCAACAATAGTATATAAAGATTGTATGTTGGGGCATATTTGTCCCTCCAGCCACTAGATGAGGCTAGAGAGCAACAACAGTATATAAAGGTTATATACCGAGGCATAACAAATATGTACCTCAACATAGAAGGTTTCTGATGAGTAGATGCTGAAACCTGACAAACGTAGCTTGATCTTACAAAATAAACAGGATTAGACCAGTCAATAGTAACATCCAGGAATACCAGGCCTGTAGGATGGACTGTGAAATTGAAAAGGAGGTAATGCCAAATGGTGCCAATGTATTCCTTTTTTTTAATTTATATTTTTGTTAAGAGTTTATGGAAAGTCATGGTTGTCCCAAAGGTCCATTTTTATTTTTCATGAGGCAACTGGACTTTTTGGGTTTTCTTTGAAGACATTTCATTTCTCATCCTTGGATGAGAAGCAAAATGTCTCCAAAGAAAACTTCTTTGAAGCTTCTTGTATGAGAAGTGAAACGTCTTCAAAGAAAAACCAAAAAATCCACTTGCCTCTTGAAGAAAAAAAAAAAGGACATTTGGGACATTCTTGTTAAGAGATTTTATACAATAGTAATAGCAAACATTTAATATATAATTTGAAGGGGGAAAAAGCTGCCAATGGTTGCTTTTCAGGAAGCAAGCAAGGAAGGAAGGAAGGAAGGAAGGAGGGAGGGAGGGAGGGAGGGAGGGAGGAAGGAAGGAAGGAAGGAAGGAAGGAAAAAAAGAAAGACAAATGAATAAGAAAAAGTAAATAGAGGACAGAAAAAAATAAAGTATATAAATGATCAGCTTCCAACCTTCTTTACAGCATTTACAAATAAATTTATCATCTATCCTCCCTCTTTAAGATAATACTATAATTTCCTTATTTCATTTTAAAGAAATTGCAAGGCAAATTTTGGAAGTGAGATGTATCAGATGTCCTGAATTATTTTGTGCTGAGTGGGGAGAGCTTCAAAGAGTATTTCCAATATGAGTGAAATCTGATCAGTAGTGAAATCCTCCGCGGATTGCCACCGGTTTGCTGCCCGCACATGTGTGCCAAATCCATGCTGCATGCATGCATGCACAGTGCACGCCAAAAGCCCACTCATGTGCACGTGCAGTGTGCACCAAATGCACCCTGTTGTTGTGGCTCCGTCCTCCGAGCCTATCTTATCAGAGGAAGAAGGCTCCGAACATGAAGAAGAGGAGTCGGCCAGGCCTCCCTCTTCAGGCCCCTCCTCTCTGGCACTGCCTCAGGTGCCGGCCGAGGAAGAGGAGATTAGCCAGGAGCCAGGTGTCTCCGATGATAGCGATGGAGGCGATCTGTCGTTCCTGGATCCACGCCAACGAAGGCGTGATAAACGGTTGCAGCAGTTGAGGAGGCATGCCAGGGATTAGGCCGAGTCACTGGACCACACCCCAGAGACTATATAAGAGAGGGTGGTGGCTATTTAAGACTCTGTGACGGACAAAAACTAACTCTGGCTAGTCACTTTGAACAACGCCTAAATCTGCTGAAGGTTTCTTGTTTTGAACTGGACTATTTGCAAACTCTGCCGAAGGTTTCTTGTTTTGAACTGGACTATTTGCAAACTGTGTGTATTTCTGTTTATATGGTGAAGGGATACTCCCGTTTATTGAAGTAAAAGCACGTGGCAGTCGGTGCTTGTATTGCTGCCAAGTTTTTGAGAACAAACTGTGCGTGCCAAATGCTTCCTTTAACCCTCGGCTGGCTGTGTGTGTGTGTGTGTGTGTGTGTGGAGACGGGGACAGAACATCTGTATGTGTGCATGCACATTGCACACTAAATACACGCTGCACCCGCACATTTGGCATGTGCAGTGCATGCCAAATGCGCGCTTCGCATGGAAAAAGGAGGCTTTACAAGGTAAGTAGAACAGCGAGGGGGCGGGAACAGATGTGCTGCGCTATTTAGATTTAGGAAATCCTGCTTTCTAGCGAATGTAAATCGTGCGGCACAGCTGATCGTTGGAAATACCGGTTCAGATGAACCGGTAGCATTTCACCCCTGAACCTGTTGGTCTAAAATTCCCAGGTAGATTGAATCTCCAATTTATACTAGACTCCCCTTTGGGGAAGACGGGTACATCTATAAATCTGATTACTAAATAGCATACATATATTAATATGAACTGGTCTTTGTGGCTGTCAGTACTTGGATATTGGACTAGGTATCCAATGTCATGTAGGTCAGTACTACCTTTATTTTCAGTGGTGGGATCCAGCCAGTTCCCACCACTTTGGGAGAACCGGTTGTTAACTTTCTGAGCAGTTTGGTGAACTGGTTGTTGGAATAAATCATTAGGGCAGAGAACCGGTTGTTAAATTATTTGAATCCCACCACTGCTTTATTTTTAAGCTATAGTAACAGAGTCTTGCAAGTCTGGATACATTTCTCCCCCTCTCTCTCTTTATCTTTTGTATGAAGTATGGAGTGGCTTGTCTGAGACACTTATTCACATGATGTTCTTGCCCAGGACTCAGGATTCTTTTATTTAACATCCTCTTATCTCTCACAGCTATTCCCTCTAAGGGCAGGAAATCCATTACCACAAAGAAGTCATGGGAAATGGATTTGTTTTTCTTCTGCAAGTTTCCATTTCTGATTCTATTGGGAGACTGCCAGCCAGATAAGGAGGAGGGATCAAGCAAGGAACTAGCCTTGAGTTGTGGTGCAGGAACAACAGATCTAGGGCCTGACCACCTCCATGTTGCATGAAACCTTAACTATTCCCAAGAGAAGGCAAGCAGTCTGAGGAGATTCCTCTAGTAGAGGCAGCATACAATAAAGTTGTTAGCTTAAACCCTACGTGGTGGACCTTGTTGTTTCTACTTGACAGATTCAGATATAATGTCTGAATTGGCCTTTTAAGAAGAATGTAATTTGTAAAAATAAATATAGTAACTGCTTTAGATTAACATCATCATCATCATTATCATATCAATTATTACCACAATAGATTTTTAATAAATTTATATTCTTTCAAATACATTGTCATTTTACTCACTTAACCCTAAAGGTAAAGGTTCCCCCACATATACGTCATTTCCAGCTCTAGGGGCGGTGCTCATCTTCATTTCTAAGCTGAAGAGCCAGCGCTGTCCAAAGATGTCTCCGTGGTCATGTGGGCAGATGACTAAACGCCGAAGGCGCACAGAGTGCTGTTACCTTCCCACCAAAGGTGGTCCCTATTTTTCTACTTGCATTTTTTACGTGCTTTCGAACTGCTAGGTTGGCAGAAGCTGGGACAAGTAACAGGAGCTCACTCCTTTATGCGGCGCTAGGGATTCGAACTGCTGAACTGCCGAACCTTTCGACTGACAAGCTCAGCATCTTAGCCACTGAGTCACCGCATCCTTCACTTAAACCTAACTTGTATCTAATACCTCTTTTTAGTTTCCAACCTGAACGCACCTCTGTTTTTGTAACTATCAGCCTCTGCCTCCTCTTCCTGCATTCCTTCTCTTTAAGTTTTCCGTCGCTTCAGAGTAATCTCCAACCAAATGTACTTCTTGTCAGTAGAGTTGAGAAACTGTCCTTGGAAGACACTTTCCTTGCAAATACGAAATTGCCTATTTACTTAGGGAGAGGGAAATGTTATTAGAATGTATACTTAACCTAATTAAACTATGATGTTAGCAATATTTCTCAACTGATAGACTGTGATTCGCAGATAATACCTCCTTGTGGTGGAATGGAAGGGTGGGGGAAATCAATCTGATTATCTGTGTTTAATTGCATGTGATGAAGTGCATCGAAGTGTTAGCGCCTGACTCATCACTCATGTTTGCTGCAACCCCCTCCCCCTGCCAGTATTCTGTCAATAAAAATGATTTTATTGCCATGTCTGACATTTTCAAGTAAGCTGAGACTGCCTGATTCCGAAAGGTCTTAACTAATGATGCTGTTTATTTAAAATAGGTGATTTCCTATATAATGCTGTGGAAAACAGGCGTTGCCCTGGGGATAAGGGAGAGGGTACTCAATACTTTCTACTCTGATGAAACCAGAGGCATCAACACAATTGGAGTCTTTTGAAAAGACATAAGCTCCACCTCTTTGATGTGACATCACAAAACGGGTACAATTGGGGCGGAGTTTATATTACAATGGTGTCACATTGTTTTGTCATTTGATCCTCCTTCATTCTGCCTATGTGTTGTGGCCCATACGCGGCCTGTGCAGCTAGTAGCTGATTCAGACAAGGAGGAGGCTGGTGTGGTGTTGTGTCAGCATCCTGTGCAGCTGGCACTCGAGTCGGACAGTGAGGAGGCTGGAGAAGATGTGGTGCCAGAGGCAGGGATTTAGCAAGGGCCTTCAGAACCTCCAGAAGCTCCCTTAAGTGAAGAGGATGAAGGGGAGGAGCCTCTTCTCGATGCACGGGCACACAGAGCTGCCAAAAGGCAGGAGTGGCTCCTCAGGAGGAGGTCTCCTTGAGAGTGAGGCTTGGGGCTAATTGGCTACTCCCTTAGCCTATTTAAGGAGGAATGCCTACTGAAGCAATTTGCAGGGAACAACTTCGTTCACATACCTTTGTGTTTTGCCTTGCTTATCTTATCAGCTTCCTGCAAATTTCTTCTGGGCATTCTGCCAACCATAGTAAGTTTTCAGTTATTTTTCTTTGACTTCTTGGTGGCTGTTAATGCAATTAATTAACAGCCATTGTTGTAAAAGACTGGTTTATTCAGTAAATTAAGGTTTGAACAGACTTTGTGTGTGCTGTGTTCTTTGGGGTCCGTAGCTGGGGCAGAACACTATGTAAACTGACTGTGGTAGTGGAATTCTCAAAGACGACAATGGCAGAGGTGGTATTCATCTGGTTCAGACCAGTTCGGATGAACCGGTAGCGGCGATTGCGGATGGGAGTGCCTACACACCTGGACGTAATACTGTCCTATTTAGCCACATTTTCGAGGCTGGGTGCATGCGCATAAAGTGCGTGCATGAGCAAAGCACATGCGTGGAAGGCTGGGTGCATGTGCAGAAGGCATGCACATGTGCAGCAAGCATGCAGAAGGCTGGGTGCATGCACAGAAGGTGCACATGTGCGGGCGAAGCAAGTGTGTGTGTGCACACGGCAAACCGGTGGCAACAATATGTGAAACCCATCCTGGAAAATGGCCCTACACAAAGTAATGTTGTAGAATCATGATACAAACTTTGCCCTTTTTTGTCTATGGAGATTCTCAGTCATCCATGTTGTGGCCCCGCCCTCTGAGCCTGTCCCATCGGAGGAAGAAAGCTCCGAGCATGAGGAAGAGGAGTCAGCCAAGCCTCCCTCTCCAGGCCCCTCCCCTCTGGCATTGTCTCAGGTGCCAGCCGAGGGAGAGGAGATCAGCAGGGAGACAGCTGGTTCGTCTCAGAGTGACGAAGAAACATCATTCCTGGACGCACGCCTCCGAAGGCGTGATAAACGATTGCAGCAGCTTAGGAGGCGTGCTAGGGATTAGAACTGAGTCACTGGACCACACCCCAGAGACTATATAATAGAGGGTAGTGGTCAGGGATCCTTGTGACGAACAAAAGTAAACCTTGGATAGTCACTAAAGCCTTGTCCGGAACTGCTGGGAGAAATATTATTTCTGCTTGGACTTTTTTGTACGTTAGTATCTTATCTTTCTGTTTGTGAAAATAAAGGCATTTGGCAGACGGTGTGTCTATCGCTGCCAAGTGGGAGATAAGACCTGGGTGCATTCCAAAGTGTTTCCTTAACCCTCGGCTGGCTGTGTTTGTGTGTGTGTGGGGACGGGGACAGATCAATCCAGGTCATGGTTGTCCCAAAGGTGCCTTTTCAAGAGACAACTGGACTTTTCGGTTTGCCCTTTTTTATACTTACTACAACATTGCACACATGAACCAGGTTCTTTTGGACACTGCTGTGTAAACTCAAGACTGTCCGATGTATAGAATTCTATGCTGAGAGCATCTGAATAGATATGCAAAATAGTCAAAACCATTTCGGTTGCGTTTCGAAAGTAGAGTTACACTCGAAGGGTTGCTTTCAAGAAGGGAGGGGTGCAAAGTTATGGGGATCATGGGAATTGTAGTCAGAGAATCTAGCAAATTGAGAAGGTTTGCTAGGAGAGATTGATAAAACCCTCCTGTTGTAAGTACCACAATAAAGTAAGAGTAATTTGGCCTTACACTTCTTCTTTGGAAATAATTCACTTTTGCTTCCACATTTGAACGGCATTGGAATCCTATCCCCAGCATTTTACTTTCGCAGTTCAGATTCTCATGTATTCACAGTCCTGGTAAGAAGCAATAGCATTAGACCAAAGGCAAGAAGGATGCTGAGAATGGCTTTATGCTTTTTTTTTGTCCCATTCTGTTTTATAGTTATCACTTCTGTTAACTGCTTTCCAACTGCATTTACATTACACAAAACACTTAATGTGCGACAGTCTGCAAATCCAATATGCATGTTATTAAGAAAATGGAACTTTTTATCAGTAATTGTGAAGAAATAAGCAGTTAATGCGGAGGAAAAGAAAAGTCACGGGCAACTTACATCAAATCAGTTTCTGTCTGTCTGTTTGTCTGTCTGTCTATCTATCATCTATCTATCACCTTTCTATCATCTATCTATCTATCATCTATCTATCTATCTATCATCTATCTATCATCTATCCGTCATCTATCTATCTATCTATCTATCTATCTATCTATCTATCTATCTATCATCTATCTATCTATCTATCTATCTATCATCTATCTATCTATCTATTATCTATCTATCTATTATCTATCTATCTATCTATCTATCATCTATCATCTATCTATCTATCTATCATCTATCATCTATCTATCTATCTATCTATCATCTATCTATCTATCTATCTATCTATCATCTATCTATCTATCTATCTATCTATCTATCTATCATCTATCATCTATCTATCTATCATCTATCATCTATCTATCTATCTATCTATCTATCTATCTATCTATCTATCTATCTATCTATCATCTATCTATCTATCTATCTATCTATCTATCTATCTATCATCTATCATCTATCTATCTATCTATCTATCTATCTATCTATCTATCTATCATCTATCATCTATCTATCTATCTATCTATCTCCATCAGAGTTGGAAGGGACCTCCAAGGTCCCTTCCAACTCTGTTATTCTGCTGGCTTCTCACCAGAAATAACCATCACCTTGCTCAATGATGGAAATTCTGGTCCAACTTGAAGACTATCTGTATTCAATTACATTTTAGCATATAAGAAAATGAAAAGCTTCATAGGGGTCATTTCAGCATCACAGATGACCTGCTTGTAAATATCAGCTGCCTTGTAAATAGGTTAATATTATTATTCTTCATTTGCAAATGCAAAGAGGCCAGGAGATTGCAACCTACCTCAGTGCAAAGAAAAGCTATTCTACTCCAATAGCCTTGTAGCTGTTTGCAACTCTGTGGGTACATCTCTCTGTGTGTGTTTGTGTGTGTGTGTGTGCTTGTGTGTGCGTGTACACACACACACACAAATTTATAGGTGGGGTGAATTGCTCAGGGAGCGAAATTTGCTTTTAATGAAGTAATAGCATAGAAGTAGAAAAGTTAAAGCGAAATGTTACCGTTTGTCACAATTACGTCTCCTATTGGCAGGAATTCTGAACTTTTCTGTTTGATAACTAGACATATAAATTTGACTTCTTAAAGCTCTGCAACCAATTTAAAGGCTCATTTATTTCACTGACAGCAAGATATATATGCTACCTTGTATGCAGAATGTCTGGGGCCAAATATCCCCATCTTGCTGCTTGCTTGTCTCGTAGGAGGTAAATAGTGGTGATTTTTCAACAAAGGAATATTTTTGTAAGGTGTTTAGCAAATAAATGAGCAGGGGATGACCTGCTGTATACGGAAACCTGGTAAAATTCATGAATAATAAAATGATCTTCAGATTGTTAGCGGGAGGCTATAGCAAAGGCTGATTCTTCAACCAGTGGAACTTTGTTGAATAATTTGCAACTTTGGAAAGATTTTTAATGGCTTCGTTTTTTTTAAAAAAAAACATATATTTTCTTTCTTTTTTAAAAAAAAAAAAAGTTAATGTAATTTCTGAAAGCAATTTCCCGTTGCAATTAGCTACTTAGATCACCTTGGTGTGGGTTTTCACTGACAAATTAAAAGTATGAAGGATCTATATAATATTTGTCTTGAGCAGTGGTGTCAAACTCGTGGCCCACTGGCCAGATGCATCACATGCTGGCCATCCCCACCCCCGGTTTAGCAAAGGGGAAGAAAGTCGCAATTGTCAGGTTTCTGAAGGATGCCCTAATTAATTCATGAGCCTCAAGCCAAGTTGCAGTTATAAATCCAGTTATTTATTAGGAGCAACATTTTGGCAATTACCCAAGTGGAGTCAGCTCTGCCTGTACATAATTTACGGTCCCCTATGACCCTGTTTCTCCCCTCCTCCCTGGGTGTGTCATAAATCATATTCTCCAATGGAGTACATTCGCAGGCTATAGAAACCACACCCCTCCTGCTGGCAACAGTAACCTGAGGTACAATCTGGAGAAAGGCATGTGTGGAATGTGCATTCAGTCAAGACAGCCAACAGCTCCATCTATTCTCCCCAATTTTGAGTCGCTTATGGCAACTCAAAAGCAGGCCTGGAATGCTTTATAAGTTGACAGCAATACATCACATGACGACAATGTGACGCCATGAGTTTGACATTCCTGGTCTTGAGAATCTAGTTGGCTTAGTGATTAAGGTACTAGAGCAGGAAAACCTGATTGTAATTCTGACCTAAACAGCGGGGTGACACCATTGCAGCTCTCAGAGAAAAACAATGGCAAATCACTGCTGAAAATTTTACTAAAAAAAAAATTGACATGGACCTCTTGTTAGGAACCAAATCCAACTGGAAGATCCATAATAAAATAACTGAGTGCATTAGCATGTTGTTAGAAGCCACGGTGGCTCAGTGACTTAATGATGCTGGAGATGGTCTCAGCTCCGGTAGTTCAAGCCCTAGTTTTGCATGGTGGGGTGAGCTCCCATCACTTACCTCAGCTTCTGGCCATTTTGTGGTCTGAAAGCATATTCTATGCAAGTAGATAAAATCAGTGGTGGGATTCAGCCAGTTCTGTCCAGTTCGGGAAAACTGGTAGTGCCGACTGCGGTAGGCCCCACCCACCTGCCTGGATGTAATGCTGTCCTATTTAGCCACGTTTTGGATGCCATGTGTATGGGCAGGAGGCTGAGCATGCGTGGAAGGTGGCATATGCAAGCAAAGAGAGAGCATGTGTGCGCTCACATTTGCAAACTGGTAAGTGAATCCCACGTCTGGATAAAAAAAAAAATGAGTGGAAATGTCTATACATCTTATACAGCTAATGTTGCCGAAGCCCCGCCCACCTGCCGGCCCCCACCCTTTGGCCTCTTCCTCCCAGCAATTTACCTCCCTGCAGCAAACAGCAAACAGCCTGGTCAGCTTCAGCACAGCCTGCTTTAGCACAAGCAGTTGATTGGCGGTTGGATCTTCCTCCTGAAATACTGCCTATCAACTGTTCCAGGCTGCAGGGATCGCCACCACCTGTCACTGCCCATTGCTGATGGAACAGCTGATAGGCAGTATTCCAGGAGGCCGATCCAACCACCAATCAGCTGCTTGTGCTAAATCAGGCTGTGCTGAAGCTGACCAGGCTGTTTGCTGTTTGCTGCAAGGAGGTAAATTGCTGGGAGGCAGAGGCTGAGTCAGTCTTGAGCTGGTCAGGATCAAACTCTTGACTGTGGGTGGATCCTGCAATACTGCATTCTGCATTCTAACCACCACATGTTTAAACCCAAAGAAAAGGGGGAAATGTGAGTCAAATTCTGCCTTTTTAATCTGGGCTATGGTAAAGTAGACTAGAGTTTCATATACTATATTTTTTGGACTATAAGATGTTCCAAAGTATAAAACACACCTAGCTTTTGGAGAGGAAAACAAAGGGGTAAAATCTGCCTCTGCCTCCCAGCAATTTACCTCCTTGCAGCAAACAGCCTGGTCAGCTTCAGCACAGCCTGCTTTAGCACAAGCAGTTGATTGACGGTTGGATCTTCCTCCTGAAATACTGCCTATCAACTGTTCCTTTCTTTCTTTCTTTCTTTCTTTCTTTCTTTCTTTCTTTCTTTCTTTCTTTCTTTCTTTCTTTCTCATCAGAGGGAAAGCGGATGCCTAGTTGTTCAGAAAAATAATATTTCAAAGCTGAATTTTATTTCCATGCTATTAAAGGAACTATTTAGTGCTTGGAGAAAGTAGGAGCTATTTGTTTTCTCTGAATAGTTCTCAACCATTCGTTGGAATTTCTTTATATACCATCATTACTGAAGTGACCCAAAGTCTGTCCTCATTATTGTGATTTTGGTACAATGCTGTTGGATAACTCTACAATAGGCTAGATGGTGCTAAATGGGGAAATAGCCATGCCAAGGTGTGTCACAGTATTGACCGCTCTGAACTTCAAAGCATGACAATGGATATCAGATTTCTGCTTAAGACCTTTAATTTGTTTCTTTGAACAGCAGGTCCATTGCGGAATGAAGGTGATCCATGAAGATATGACCATCATCAAGGGTAACTCAAATAGGAGCAAAACATGCCTGTAAGAATAAGGATAAGCATTGCTTTTTCTCATCTCTTTTTCGAATCTGGGCTGTAAAAAGGTTGATAAGAAACAGATGGAGTATTATATATATATATATATATATATATATATATATATATATATATATATATATATATATATATATATATATATATATATATATATATATATAAATCCTTTTGAACATCTAATTGTTGTCTGGATTTCTGTAGCCCCCAAAGTGGTAGCCTACTGTTTCCAATTTCTCAACCTCCGAATCAAAAGATGATAGGCTAGAAGTCTTCAGTGTTTGTCGACAATACAGTGGCATCAATGCAGAGTGCGGGAAAGGTTATCTATTACGCCAGCTGTTCACTTGCAGTGAAATCAGGGGCCAAATAAATGCATCCAATAACATTTCTTTAGAAGGCCACTGTTGCTCTACTTTTAGTGAAAGAATGGTGTTCTGTCTCTGGTTTGGTATTGATCACTGAAACTATCAAGCACTGGGGGCCCTGACACAAGACTAGGTCTTCTGTAGCCCCTGGACTCTCTTTCAACCCCTTGTTATGTAAGGAAGGAGCAGAAAAACTGACCTTAGGTGTGGGGAAAATGATTCCTGTTGAACTTTCTGATTCAACAGATATAAAGTCAGGACAACTCTACAGGCATCAGCTTCCTCCAAAGGTTCAAAATTAAAACTCGGTCATTGTCAGAGTTAACCATAGAGAGCTACTCAACTCAAACTGCTTCTCAGGTGAAGGACAGGGGTACATGGCTTCTATCATTCAATAACAATCTCTGTCAGCCTCTATGATGCTTGCTTGCTATCGACTGCCATAGTATAGGGGAGGGGGAAAGATTGGCATTTGGGTGTGGAAGTGACCTGGAGAGAGATGGATGGCCTATGTGAATGAAAAGAGACGGTAGCTCTCATGATCTATGGCGCAGCTGAATGGACTTGTTTATACCCAGTCAAGGTCAACCGTCCCGGAATACCAGATGGGCAAAAACACCTGAAGATGCATCCCACATGACACCATATGGGTTGGGGATTTGACATTCATCCTTGGGAGGAGGGATTTGAGGATGTTTTCAATATGTAACTTTCGCACCTTTTGCTTCAGATCTTGCTTTTTTTTCGTTGCTGTCATTTCAAATTCAGTAAAAGTGCCTCTTCTCTACAAACATGGAGTTGGGGAGGGGGGAGGGGTTCTTTCTTGGGTTTCAACGGAGGCATGCATGACAACTTCTTTGATAAGCTCATATACTGAGTAGATCTCACCTTAAGTTGTATGATTGAGAGTCATACAAACAGAGGCAAAATAGTTAGCACATGGCACAGTGTCATACAGATATTAAGCTAGAAACTTCAAATCATTATCATCATCATTACTCTTTAAGAGATACACTTGTCCCTTCTTAAACATTCTCCATACAATTTCTTGCAATCCATTGCAACATACCCTGTTTCCCAGGGGTGAAATCCAGCAGATTCTGACAGGTTCTGGAGAACCTGTAACAGAAATTTTGAGCAGTTCGGAGAACCGGTAGCGGAAATTTTGAGTAGTTCAGAGAACCGGCAAAAACCACCTCTGGCTGGCCCCAGAGTGGGGAGGGAATGGAGATTTTGCAGTATCCTTCCCCTGGAGTGCAGTGAGAATGGAGATTTTGCAGTATCCTGCCACATCACACCATGCCCACTAAGCCACGCCCACAGAACCAGTAGTAAAAATAATTGGATTTCACCACTGCTGTTTTCCCCAAAATAAGACATCCCCTGATAATAAGCCCAATTGGGCTTTTGCATGCATGGCAATAAGGCCAAGCACTTATTTCAGGGTTCAAAAAAATATACGACAGGGTCTTATTTTCGGGGAAACATGGTAATAAGTAGAAATGTGAGAATTTTGGAAACAGCCTAATAAGTATTAGACCATGTCACATGTCATATATCACATGTATATAAATATTTGTCTTAGAGATTTCCAGGGAATTTCCACACACACACCCTTTTTTTTTTTTTTGAATGCATATGGATGAATTTTAAAAAATCACATGCCACATTCACTTTGGCCTTTAACAGTGGAATTATGCCTTTAACAATATGCTGAAGAAAAGGTGTCTATTACGATTGGCTCCCTGTATTAAAGTTTAATCCCTCTAGAACCAGTTTGGGAACCGAGCAGAATTGTCTTGACTTCTTTTTAGCCAGCCTTCTTCTCTTGGATGAATTTGATTAATGTAAGCATGCATCACTTCCCAGGAAATATTTAAAAGCATTCATTATTTCAATAAATGGAATAGAACATAACCCCACTGCAGATCGATAAACAGGTCTCTGTGCATTCTTTGTGTTCCTTTTTGGCGTTAGGGTTCAGCAGAACCAATCTGGGCAACTGGCAATTCAAAATGAATAGAGGACAAAAGTTATTAAATGGGACCCTGCCAAGTACCGTGGGAATTGAAATTTCCATCTAATTGTATTAAACAGCTAGCAATGTCACAGTCGTAAAATGTTAAGCCTGGGAAGGTTCTGAAATGGAATGGAGAGCTCCCTGCAGTGAGAAACAACCTTCAGAAACCAAAGGCTCTTACATTATTTGCTCATGCCATCATGACTATGGTGTACCAAAAAGTGCTTTACAAGAGTGGGTAAATTTCAACACGCCCGAAGAACGGAAAAGAGAAATAAATTTAAATTCTTCGCATCCTTCCAATATGTACTGTATATAATTTTCAACCTGTCTGATTGGGGAATTATTTTTTGTTCAAATGAGTCAACTCTGTCTTCTGAACTTTTCTTAAACTTTTTTTTTTTTTTGAGTCTGTCATCTGCACCTCTTTTTTTTAAAAAAAATAATTTTTTATTATAAACTAAAAACAAAAGACAGAAAGAAGACAATAACAAAACAAAATCACATACATACGTTTGAGGTTGATTCAACCCCCATATACATACAGTTCCTAAGTAACGTTACATATCATCATACTATAGCTTCAATTAAATTTATCATATTTCATCTTGCACTTATTAGTCTTCTTGTATCTAATATTACCTTATATATATTTAACTTACTATTTTCAAATCTGTGTGATATGCTTTCCTAACATCGACCTCATATCATTTTTACTTCTATCCATTTATACCATTTATCCCAGCTTTGATTAAATGTTGATTCATGTCTATCTTTAAGAATATATGTTAGTCTATCACATTCTGCACACCACAAAATTTTGTTAATAATCATCTGGTCCGATGGTACTTCTTTCTCTTTCCAAAATTGTGCATATGCAATTCTAGCTGCAGTTGTATTATGAATAAAAAGGTACCAGAGGAATTATTGAGTCTGTCATCTGCACCTCTATAACTGTCTGGTTCGGTTCTGTAACCCAACAAGACAGACACAGACTTCAGAGGATAATTAAAACTGCAGAAAAAACAATGCCTACCAACCTGCCTTCCATTGAGAACCTGTATCCTGCATGAATCGAAAAGAGGGCTGTGAAAATAATTACAGACCCTTCGCATCCTGGACACAAACTGTTTCAACTCCTACCCTCAAAACGACGCTATAGAGGACTGCACACCAGAACAACTAGACACAACAGTTTTTTCCTGAATGCCCTCACTCTGCTAAACAAATAATTCCCTGAACACTGTCAAACTATTTACTAAGTCTGCACTACTATTAATCTTCACATCATTCTTATCACTCTCTCCTCTCACTTATGACTGTATGACTGTAACTTTGTTGCTTTTATCCTTAAGATTTATATTGACTGTTTCCTAGTATGATTTGATTGCTTATTTGTACCCTATGACTATCATTAAGTGTTGTACCTTATGATTCTTGATGAATGTATCGTGTCTTTTTATGTACACTGAGGGCATATGCACTAAAGACAAATTCCTTGTGTGTCCAATCACACTTGGCCAATAAAAAAATTCTATTCTATTCTATTCTATTCTATTCTATTCTATTCTATTCTATTCTATTCTATTCTTTTAAGCTATCAGTGAGTTGTTTCTCATAATGATCCATGATTTGCTTAATATTTTTTTAAAAAGGTGTTGCTGTCTTAAGTGTAGTTTCATGCTCTTTGGACTTCAGATTATTATATTTCCCAATTTCCCTTCAAGCCAGATTGTTGATGGTTGCAAGGTAATCAAACAAGTCAGTCCTGGAGGAGATCAACCCTGACTGCTCTTTAGAAGGCCAGATCCTGAAGATGAAACTCAAATACTTTGGCCACCTGATGAGAAGGATGGACTCACTGGAGAAGAGCCTAATGCTGGGAATGACTGAGGGCAAAAGAAGAAGGGGACAACAGAGAATGAGGTGGCTGGATGGAGTCACTGAAGCAGTCGGCGTGAGCTTAAATGGATTCTAGAGGATGGTAGAAGACAGGAAGCCCTAGAGCAGGGGTGGGCAAATGTGGCTCTTTTACAACCTATGGACTTCAACTCCCAAAATTCCTGGGACAACCAAGCTGGTTCAGGAATTCTGGAAGTTGAAGTCCACAGGTTGTAAAAGAGCCACATTTGCCCACCCCTGCCCTAGAGGAACATTGTCCATGTGGTCACGATGGGTTAGACATGACTTCGCAACTAACAACAACAACAACAAGGTTATTTGTCCCCCAGGACCATATGCATTTTCCCAAAAAAAAAATAAAAATAAAATAGGAAATTACATTAGTTATGTGTTGCCCCCTTGCCTCCTCTTTATTTCTAAGAAAAGGATTGGCAGCCTGAATAATTGACAAATTCAAGCGAGCGAAAATACAGCATTGAGCCTGCTGCTATGTAAAAGGTGACCTAAAGAGAAAGCAGAGATAGACCTCTGAAGCAGTTGGTGTGAACTTAAATGGTCTCTGGGGGATGATAGAGGACAGGAAGGCCTGGAGGAAAGTTTTCCATGGGACACGAATTCGCAACTAACAACAACAATTATTGATGGTATAGTCATACCATAGTATTCTATTTTTTAATTTAATTTTGTTTATTTAATAATTTGATGTTTGGAAGCCACCCAGAATTGCTTCTTTGTGAGATGAATGGCATTTTTTTTTTACAAATTTAATTAATAAATATTAAGGGCAGTTTACTTGTGTTCATCACAGATTGTTCATAAATTCTGATTTAAATTAAGAAAAAAGTATAAATGTAATTCTGAACCCATAACCTGTGATTTCAGTTTCATTAACTCTCTTGCCATTTCTTTATATTACCAATGCACAGGTGTAACTCAGAGAAATACTATGCAAAAATATTTTTTCTATGTTGAGCTATTGTTCTTATTGAGACTTTTCCCTTCCTAAACTCTCTGTTCAGAATCAAAATTGCATGCTTTACCATGTTACTCCAAGAATGGTGATCAACACACCAACATACCTGGCTTTCTGTTCTGTGTTGTACTTTCTGATAGTTGAAGCATACAACTGTATCCTACTTATCCTTCCCATTTGCACTTCTTTCCTTCCTTCCTGCCTTCCATCCTTCTTTTCATCCCACTGATTGTCTTTGCTGATCTCCTTCGAAACCTGATACATTTGTCTCATGTTGTCTTCAAGTGTGCTTCAGGATCTGGGCACAATGGGAATTTTCCAATGCCGAATAAAGTGGAACAAGAACTCCTCAATTATTGTACTTATCTTACATGTTAAGACTTCATAACGAAGACTTCCGTAGTACTTGGAATAAAAACTGCCAGCTGCACAAGCTGGATTCCGAAGAGACAAGGGCACCCAGGATTAGCTTATTAATGTTTTGGTGTCTGGTGGAAAAGATGAGGTAGATTTTAAAAAAAAAATCAGTTTTGCTTGATATTAAATCTTTTGATAGTAGATAACACAAGAAGAATAATCCTTAAAAGGATGGGTACACTGGACCACTTCAGCTGCACATTGTAAAAAAAGAGAGAGAGAGAGAGAGTATAAAATAACTGGGAAAAACATAAAGGCACTCCATGGTTGAAGACTGGGAAGATTGTATGCCATCATCCTTATTTATTTAACTTGAGTGAAGAACGCTGTATATCGAAAGCAATTCTGGAATTTAAAATTTATATTTAAATTGCTGGGAGCAACAGCAACAGTCTCAGATGTAACTTGGATGGCTGGAAGTGAGAAAGACTTAAGAGAACTCTTGTTGAAGTAAAAGAAGAGAGTCCTGCTGTTCAGGGTTAGGAGAAAAAAATCAAAAATGAGCAAAGATATAGGCTGAAAGTTATATCACAGCCAGTCAATGCAAATAAGAGCCTTGGTAGTACAGTGGTCTAAGGCACCCTGTTATTAAGCTGGTTATTAAGACCAGCTGCCTGCAATTACTGCAGGTTCGAATCTCGCCAAGGCTCAAGGTTGACTCAGCCTTCCATCCTTTCTAAGGTAGGTAAATTGAGGACCCAGTTGTGGGGGCAATAAGCTGACTTTGTATAAATATATCAAAGGATGAAGGCTATTGCTGAGCACATTGTAAGCCGCTCTGAGTCTCCAGAGAAGAGCGGCATATAAATCAAATTAAAAAAAAAATATGTAGAGGAGAAATTAAAGTAGTTTAGAATAGCTACTGTTGGAGGCTTGCCTTCATTAGCTGAGTTGTTTGTACAGACTCTCAATTAAGCCATATTTGAAGATAATATAGCAGATTTCATTACTCATCAGTCAAGCAAAATATTATTATGTAGTAGTTAAAAAGAAGGTCCATACTTCTAGTGTCAACTCGTAAAGCATCCCTGGCCTGTTCTTGAGTTGCCATAGGCAGGAGGGGGAAAACTGATGGAGCAGCATGGCAGACACAACCAGAAGCACATTCCATGCATACGTTTCTCAAGGTTGAATCCCAGGTTACTTGGAACAGCCAGAAGGGCGTGATCTCTACAGCCTGTGAAAGTGCTCCGTTGGAGAATGTGATTTATGATACACACTGGGAGGAGCGGGAAAACAGGATCATAATTGAGCCATAAATTACATGGGGCAGAGCTGGCTTCACTTGGGTACGTGCTGACATGTTGCTCCTAATAAATAACTGGATTTCTTTTGAAGCTTGGCTCGAGACTCATGATTTAATTAGGGCATCCATCGAAACCCTGACAGCTAGCATGTATCAGCATGGTTGCTTAGAAAGAGGGGAGAAGAGCCTATGCACAATCAAGACATCTATTTATTCTGGTTAATATTTGTTTTTTTTATAAAGTATGCCAAAAGTTTTTCAAAGACACCTGCATACAGGTATAACCACAAGACTGCTGCAGCTAAAAATTTTCAGTAGTCCAACAATAATCAGCTGCCTTGATGTAGGCAGATGATCAGAACTGGGATATTACAGGTACATAAACTTTATCTTCTGAGCAAAGTATTGGAAAGCAATCAACTGTACACGTAATGTTGAAGACTGTAAAGCTCTTGAAATGTTGAATCCAAGCTGGAAATTAGTTTCAACCAAGGTAGTGGATAGAAGCCAAGGAATTTTGTAAAGCGAGAAAGAAGTAATTGAAAGTAGGTCAATTAATAAATTAAGATGCAAATGAAATTAAAACAGCTTTTTTTTTTTTTTTTTTACATCTTAAGAGCCTTTTATTTCCATTTGCCTTCCAGTCGGCAAACCGAAAGAAACAGGTTGTAGCTTGCTAATCACGAAGCTCTTTCTAACAATGGGAAAGAAATGAAAAAGGAAACTTAGGAAGTAATGTGAAAATTTGAGTCTATTCCGGACAGCTGGTGTGGAAGATACAGCCCTACAAGATAGGGAATAAATTAACAAGCTTACGTTTAGAGGCCACTGGCAATTAGTTTTGAAAAGCCAACGTGAATGTGACAAAACTGAATTACACTTTAGAGGGAAGCGTCTTATTTTCAACATCTCCCTCTCCTAACTTCCACCATGGTGTATTTCAGTAAAATTATCTACTTTTCTTTCAGGACTGGAGAAATGACGTTGAGGGCACAGCCAAGCACTTAAGCAGCACTTGAATGTTCCATTCAACTCCCTTATCTGGGTCATACATAGGAAAGCTTCGTCTCATTTTTGAATTGCAGCATTCTATATTTCACAGTGGATAACGTCAATGGAAAAGCCACAGAGTGCTGAATCCACGGAGTACACTTTGCTTGACACCTAAGCGAAGATTGGTAGGAGAGCAAAGAATGAAATACAATTGCTGTTTCCACGGGGAGCTGTTTGTTTCACTCTCCTCAACTTTGCCTTTAGGAAACAAGCAATAATAATTCACAACTGGAGATTGAACTGATCGTTGTGAGAAACCAAGTAGCAGAAATCATTAAACAAAAGAAGAAGAAGAAGAAGAAGAAGAAGAAGAAGAAGAAGAAGAAGAAGAAGAAGAAGAAGAAGAAGAAGAAGAAGAAGAAGAAGAAGGGGGGGAGGGGGAGGTACATATTCATTTCGTAGATTAAAAATGATACAGCCTTCTTTGGTCATCTTAAAGCTTTCAATATGCCACTAACAAATGCATAACGTTTATGAGAGATATTTCTCTCTCTCTGGGCACAATGAGAATATATCTGCTGAAGAAAACTCCGCACTGGTGACAGGAAGGGCATCCGGCCAGTAAACACACACTGTTAGCTCCAATCAGTTGCCCAGACACCACCCCACAAAGGATTATGGGGTCATTAAAAGAAGATGATGAAATGATTTGGGTCAGAATGGTAGATATACCCAGTTTACTAAGACCCGTTATTTCCATCGCTTGCTGGTGGGCATGTTTTAATAAATGAGCTTTATATGTGATCATAGAGGGTGCATGATTTCAGCAGAGCCTTAAAAATCTATGAAAGAAAACGAAAGAAACAGAATAATCCTGAGCACTTTCAACTCAGCTCTATTTTCATTGATATAGAATAGAATAGAATTCTTTATTGGCAAAGTGTGATTGGACACACAAGGAATTTGTCTTGATGCACACACTATAGATTGCTAAGTTTAATATTCATTCTTGGGGTTAAGGCACATTGGACACTTTCATGTGACAAATTTTGGAGTACTTGATTTTTATTATTGTACATGCCTGCTCTGGTTTAGCATCTTCAGGTAATCTAATTGTCTTGGATAGTTTGAGGGATTAATGAACACACAAAAGACCACTTGTGTTCTTTTTTCCTCGGGTACAAGATTCTATTACTATGACATATTGTCTTTAATTATTATCGTTCCCTCTCTCATCTGTAATTGAACAAAGTTGTTCTTTTCCTCCTAACTGTTATTCTTAGATATTCCGTTTTTTATGCTTTAGCTGAATTTTGGCAAACTTCTTTAGAAGTTGTTCCAGTTTTATTATAAACCATATACACCCTTTTCCCACTAGATGGAACCAAAAAACTTAGAAATTGCCTTTTTCTTTTTTTTTTCTTTTTTCTTTTCCTTTTGTCTCCCAGTCCTCCAACCCCCACCCTAAACTCAGTTCATCCAATTTAACACAACTTTGTTTCCCCTGGCCCATGATTTTAAGAATGTCTGTTTTAAAGCGTTTGAATGAGAAATAATTTGTTATATATAATATGTTTAAAGAAAATAATGCTATGCTATTAGATAGAGGAAAGTCATTTTACAGCAGGGAGATCTCTTCAAAGGATGACAACAAGAAAAAGAAAGAAAATAAGACAATTGATTTGTTTTGTACTCAAAACAAATGTTATCACAATTAAGACAGAATCGGGTGGGCGAACTATATTGCTTTCTGTTGAAAGATTTGTGGAGATGAAAACGTTCTTGCTGTACTGAAGTGTTTACCGAGAGTAGTTAGCCCTACTCAGTAATTAAATATAATTCCATTATCATTTCATAAAGCAGTAAATGTTTCAATCTTGTATTGATTTATGGGATTTAAAATCAACTATAGCACTTCCAAGAAGAAGAAGAAAAATAAGGTTTCTTTAAATGCTGATGAAGGTGTAAGTAGTGACAGAAAATATTCATGGTGGATTCTTTATGATAGCTATGAAACCATGGAGAGAGTTACCTTTTTATTTAGTTGTAACTTCTAGATAACCTTAGGAGATCTGTAAAGGAGGGACGTGGTGGCTCAGTGGCTAAGAAGCTGAGCTTGTTGATTGAAAGGTTGGCGGTTCAGCGGTTCGAATCCCTAGTGCTGCATAACGGGGTGAGCTCCTGTTACTTGTCCCAGCTTCTGCCAATTTAGCACTTTGAAAGCATGTAAAAAATGCAAATAGAAGAATAGGGACCATATATGGTGGGAAGGTAACAGCGCTCCATGCACCTTTGGCATTTAATCATGCTGGCCACATGACCACGGAGGTGTTTTTAGACAGCACTGGCTCTTTGGCTTTGAAACGGAGATGACCACCGCCCCCTAGAGTCGGGAACGACTAGCACATACATGCGAGGGGAACCTTTACCTTTACCTTTAAAGGAGTCATATGGAAACCTCAGAAGGATTCTTGGTGAACCCAAAGGTGCTTTTTCAAATGGCAACTGGACTTGAAGATGTTCTGTTTCTCATCCAAGAAGCTTCTTCATTTCTGATTGTGTGGTGGAGAATGGAAGTGTACAACACAATTATTTCAGCAGTTCCAAGAAGGTTCCACACCCGTTTTCACTATTCAGGCAACCCTAAAGGTAGAGATAAACTTCCAAGTGGTCTCAGTGACTCTGAGAAAGAATGCTAATGACCAGATGACTGCAAGGAATATAAGTCCTTCCATTCTCCACCATTCAGTCAAAAACTGAAGAAGCTTCTTGGATGAGAAGTGAAATGTCTTCAAAGAAAAGCAAAGTCCAGTTGCCTTTTGAAGAAGTACCTTTGAGACAATCATGACCTAGATGAGTAAGGATCTCCACTGACATTACTGGTGAATATGAAAATATATCCCTCCTTTCAATTTATCCCAATAGGTGAATAGCCATACTTGTCCCAAGCAGGAAGCAGCACCAAACTGGTTTGTAGGGCTTCCAAGCCACATAGGATTTGGCTTAATACTTAAAAGGGGATATTTTTTATGGGATTTCAGGGCTATGAGCTCTTTGAAGAGAAACAATGAACTATTTTGGCATTGTTGGCCAGAAATTTACATGGACTTTTCCATGGAATTAGAACTCAACCTGAAGGCGTCTGTTTAAAGCTGAGATTGACAACTAAATCCTAACCTATTGAGAGTTTCATCTGGGAGGGTTTAGAAAAAGTTGGAAGAACCAGTGGCAAATGAAGAAGTATTCTGAGGAAAGAGGCCATCCTTTCTAGGGAAATAGCTCTACCGCCCTAAATCTGCTCATTCCAAAATTGGATGTCCTGGGGATGAAACAAGTTGCAAATAACTTTTGGTTTTTTGTGTTGTTAATTTTCACCCATTTGTTTCCAAGGGTAGTTTTTTTCTAGTGAAAAGCTGATGTAGATCTCGCCAACCTAAAATATGAGCTTTAGAGTCAGCTAGGCTGAACAGCTTTTTCAGGAACCAGCTGAGTCCTGGGAGAGATGGTAATCATTCTGTGGATATATGTATCTTGTTTTGGTTTCAAAGGGAATGCCACGAGGGGAGACCAATAGGATATACAGTAGAAGTAGCAATAGCATTTAGATTTATGTACCTTACAGCATTAGCACATTACGGGATTATCTGGGTGGTTTACAATGTAGAAGAATTATGTGCACATTGGCCCAACAATTGGGGTCCTCATTTTACTGATCTTGACATTTATTGATCTTGGAAGAATAGAAAACTGAGCCCAGTCAGGATCAAATTCCAGGCTGTGGGCAAAGTTTGCCTGAAATATTGCATTCTAACCTCTGCACCACCAAGGCATGGATTATCTATGTTTGGTTTACTAGAAGTATGTTGTTCCCCATTTAAAGAGATTGTAGTTCTTGAAAAAAAAATCAAGCTAAAGGAGAAGCCCAGCCTGACAATCCATGAAAAAATAGATAATATTTTTATTTATTTATTTTATTTTATTGAATTTGTATACCGCCCTACTCCCAAAGGACTCAGGGCAGTGAACAGCCATAGAATAAAACATATAAATAGAAAATTTAAAATAGAATAAAACAAATTAAATAATTTGGCTGAACAAATTTAAAACCCCAATAATTTAAAACCAAATTTAAAATTTCCATTTAAAAGGGGGAAAAACTTAGGTCAGGTCAGGCCAGCTTGATGAAATAAGAAAGTCTTGGAAGGTACGCAGATCCGGGATCCTCCGTATCTTCGGGGGGAGCTCGTTCCAGATAGTAGGTGGATATTCTCTTCAACATCTAAAGGTGTAGCCCTATTGTAGGAAGTTAGCACCCACCCCTCTCCTAGAAGAATGAAATATTGTAGGAAATATTAAAAAGGCAGAATATTATACCTCCCTGGATGAGAAAAGGAGATACATGCTCTTGGAAAGCAGCCCCAACTTTTGTTAATAGCCCCAGAAAGACTAGGCCACCGTATTTACAGGACAAAAGACTGGGCCAGTTTATCTACAACACAAAAGACCTTTACCATCATGACATAATAGGATTAGCCCTCTATCCATCTCACCACATGGCACCTGGAAAGATTACATCACCCAGCGGGATTCAACCAAGGCTTGGGACTCAAGACAACCTACAAAGTTGCCCCTGCATGGTCCCATGGGAGTCTGACAACCAATCAGAATACATTTTTTTCACAGGAACAGGAAGCAAGTTCAAAGCCCAAGAGAGGGTATAAATATATCTCACTCTCCACTCCATGTGGTCAGCTACCCAGGACTTCAAACCAGTCCTGTCCACCATTAAACCATCTTTCCAAACAGTCTCCATGTTTCCAGTGTCTTTCTTCTCACTTGGAACTGAACCCAGATGGACATTTCTTCCAACACTGTTTCTCATTCTTGGTAACTTTAAGACATGTGGCCTTCAACTCCTAGAATTCCCCAGTCTTGCTAGTTTTCTCAGAGCCAGCCTTGCTGGCTGGGGAATTCTGGGTGTTGAAGTTCATATATCTCAAAGTTGCCAAGGCTTAGAAACTCTGGTCTAGTCTCAGTCAGCCCAAAGCTGTGCTTGTGCTTTCTTTTCTTCTAGAGGTGAGGAAAAAGTTGGTTTGCATGGGAAAGAGCTTGCTTTTTTTTTCTTTTTAATTGAGTGCGGTAGGAAATGAAAACTGACAAATTCATCCCTCCAGGCAGAGAGCCTTGAGTGCTGAGCACTTAAAAGACCCAAGATGGAAACTCTGAATATTCAACCAAGTTTATAAGCCTGAATTAAAGATGCCAATTTTTATTTTTACTCTTTCCTGACATGCTTTCTAAGAGCTACGAGAACTGTCAAGACAAACACAGCCCTTTCTTTGTACTTACTGACTTTAGCTATTACAGAAGACATTAAAAAGCTCCTCTTTAAACCAAATGAACAAATAAATAAGAACTTAATGTATTTTCTAGATCCAAAAATGGAAGAACTGTTTTCAAAAACAGCTGAATATGAAAGGAAGAAATATGGCAATGCTAAAGTCTGCTCCTACTGCCTCTGAACCAGAGGTGGTATTCAGCCGGTTCAAATTGGTTCAGGCAAACCGGTAGTAGTGACCTGCGGGTGGGCCCCACTCTGGTGCTTTGCGGTCCTATTTAGCCACGTTTTCAAGCCGTGTGTATGCGTGGAAGCCACACGTTCTAGCAAAGTGCATGCATAGAAAGCTGTGCACATGTGTGGAGGTGGCACTTGCAAGCTCATATTTTCGGTGCTGGGCGAACCGGTTGGTAAATTATGGGAATCCCACCCCTGCTCTGAACAATCACTGTTTATAGTGTTGTATGTGGTATCATTATTATAAGGAAGTATACAATATCTCTGCTTAGTTAGTTGGTTGGTTGTCTGACCCTTTCTGACAGCGTTCCAGAAAATCCCCAACTCCAAGTAAAGACTCTGAAGCAAACATTTTTCAAAGTTCCATTTACTAGAATAGGTAAACTGGCACATCTGGGAAAACCCAAATCTGAGAGGTCCGGATTTTCCCTCAGTCAAAACCCCCAAAACTATCCCCTCACTCCTCAGTCGATCACATGCTCCAATCAACCACCGTCCTGTCTTGAGACATCACTCCAACCACTCCTTCTCCAGATGCAGGATTGGCCTCACCTTGATTGACAGGAAGAATGCTATTATGTCTACAGACAACTTCTCTGCTAAATCCCCCCTCCTACTTTCCCACCCATGAGAAGGTGGCAGCATGGAAGCTTCCGGCCTAATATGGCTTCCAAAGCTGACACTTTCATTCCTGCCCAACCTGCATTCACAATGTAGAATGCAGAGGATTTTACCAAGGAGATAGATCACTATAAGTATCTGTTTATTCAATTACACGGCAGCATCTTTTTTTGACATGGAATAAGAGTCATAGAATAAGACACATGAGCTAAAATGAGACACATTGAGTAACAGATGACCTATTTGAGACATTAATAAGAGAAAAGAGCAAAATCAGAGAGAAATTTTACCTGGTGAAGTGGTTTGAGATATAGCCAGCCAAGGCATGGAGAAAGGTGTTAATTTCTGTCTGCTCATCTCAGAACTTTTTAGCTATACCTAAGCGCATTCCATGGATCCATCACTTTCTTCAAAACCCCTGAAGGCTGATTTGATAGGGTGATGGATGATTATCTTCCGGGTCTTTTGTAGCCCAGAATGCTTGGATAAAGGCAAAGCAAAGGTAAATAGATCAATGGAAAATCTTCCAGAATCCTTGATGTGTTGTTGTTTTTTGGTCTCCTGATTTTTTGTGGCACTTTGGCTTTGATAGAAGGAGAGGAATGGCAAATGAGGAACAGAAGAGACTTTGATCTGTACCCATTTCATTAAAAAAAAAAAACACTCAAATCTTCTAGCAAACATATATTAGACCCCCCCTCCCCATAAAAGTATTTTAAATTAAACTAATTGGGAAAGTATAACTGTGCAATTGCAGTAGCTTTTTAGTGAAGAGAGGACAGATTGTTCTGATCTCCTAGGCCCTAGGGATTAAAATAATCATTCAACGTGTAAAAGAAAAATGAACATATTGATCTCGAAACTTTTTTTTTGGTATGTGTGTCTCTGACTTAATGTTGACTCCTGGGGACTGCCTAGACAGTTTTCTTGGCAATATTTCTGAAGTTGCTTGCCATTGCTTTCTTTCTAGGGCTTAGAAAAGGTGATAGGCACAATATCACCTAGTTGGCTACATGACTAGGTAGGACTAGAATTCCCAAACTCTGGTTTATAACCCTGATGCCTTGGGTTGGAAGGGGCTTTGTAGGTCATCTAGTTCAATCTCCCATCCAAGCAGGAGACCCTACACCATTTCTGACAGATCACAGTCCAGTTTCTTCATGAAAGCTTCCAGTGGTGAAGCTCCCACAACTTCTGAATGCAAGCTGTTCCATTGATTGCATGTTCTCACTGTCAGAAAATTTCTTCTTATTTCTAGGTTGAATCTCTCCTTGATTCGTTTCCATCCATTATTCCTTGTGTGGCCTTCAGGTGCTTTGGAAAATAGGTTGACCTCCTTCCTCTCTGTGGCAGCCCCTCCAATATTGGAAGACTGCTATCATGTCTCCCCTGGTTCTTCTCTTCACTAGACTAGCCATGCCCAGTTCCTGAAACCATTCTTCACATGTTTCAGCCTCCAGTCCCCATATATACCTGTTTTTATATCTTTCTTTCCAAAGGCATTTATATCACTTCAATCTGGGGAGAGCAGAACTATATTTTTAGGAAAAGGGACATGTAGACCTTCATGTAATCATTTCAGCTTTTGAAAGGAGTCAGCTATTCAGAAAGGACATAGATAAATCAGAGTAAGTGCAAAGGAAGGCTACCACAAGGTGTAGTTATCTGGAATCCAAACCTTACAAAAAACCTGCTACAGGTGTGGGTATTTTTACTATACAGAGGAGATGCCTGAGAGAAGCTATGAGTACAGTCTTCACATATCTGAAATGTTGATAGACAGAAGATGTAGACTTTATCCACTATGGTCCCAGAATGCAGAACCAATGGATGAAATCTATACCAAAATAAACCGAGATAAATGTCAAGAAGGACTTCTTGATAATACAACCTGTCAATCTGTGGGTAGGCTGCCACATGAAGAGGTGAGTTATCCTTGAAGTCTTCAAACAGAAGTTTTATGCCAACTGTCAGCAATGCTTCAGTGGGTTCCTGCACTGAGCTGGAGGTTAGACTAGATACTGTCTGAGGCCCCGTTCCAAATCTATGATTTTAGGAAGATGTCTACAACTGTATATAGAATGGGAATTCTTCTTTTATTCAACATGCAGGAAGAGTACCTGTGTGCAAGTTTGTTTCATTCAAGTTACACAACGATTACAGTAAGTGTTGTTAAGATACTATAGGTAAAGGTAAAGGTTCCCCTTGCATATATGTGCTAGTTGTTCCCAACTCTAGGGGGCAGTGCTCATCTCTGTTACAAAGCCGAAGAGCCAACGCTGTCCGAAGATGTCTCCGTGGTCATGTGGCCGGCATGACTAAACAACAAAGGTGCATGGAACCTTTGGTTCCTATTTTTCTACTTGCATTTTTTACGTGCTTTCGAACTGCTAGGTTGGTAGAAGCTGGGACAAGTAACGGGAGCTCACTCTGTTACGCGACACTAGGGATTCGAACTGCCAACCTTTCGATCGACAAACTCAGCATCTTAGCCACTGAGCCACCGTGTGCCTATGAGATACTATACTTAAAAACAATTCTTTTTGTAAGCTAAACAATCCAAGACATTCACCATCTGAGGGCCAATAAAGCAACTATCCCTTTGAAATTTAAAACAATGCATTTAAACAGTGTCACCCTTAGAACTAGTGACCAAAAGACTCAGTTCAGACCTTGTTTTGGTGCATTTGGTTCAATGGTTCATTCACTCAATGAATGTTGAGTCAGGGCTTAAATCCAAATTAGATCTGGAAAGTGAAAAGCCTTATGTATGTTGTAGGCTAATGTGGAAATCTGTGAAAGGTAATAACTTTCTGTCTTTTTAATAGAGGTGGATGAAATTTGCAAACTGTTGCCAGTTGGAGGGATGCATCCCCAAATCTGTAACATACAGTAATCTTCTGAAAAATAAGACCAAGACTTTTGGTACTGATATCCTGAATAATTATTATTACTTACAGATAAGTGTGTGTGTGTGTGTGAGTGTGTGTGTGTGTGTGTTTACAAAAGCAAATATTAATGTTCTTTCTCCAAGTTTGCAACAAAAGACATGTACAGAACATGTGGATTTTAACATGTGAACATATCAAATACATATTAATTTGAGGTAAAACCATTCCCTGTTCTGTATCCATTCTTGGCATATCTATAGCCAAAGTGATGAATTGAAAAAGAAAAAAAAAGAAGGAATTTTTCAGTGGTATGATGGAAGATCATGAATTATTTACAGAACAATCAAAGTTTACAACTCTTCTCAATTGTTCATGAATTGGGTGGCTCTATTTTGTCTGAAATTTTAGTTACAATCGTAAAGAAGTATACGTCATAAAATCTCTTTCTGAAAGCTTTATAACAACGGTTGGAAACTGGAGACACAATAATATTCTGCATTAAACAGGACCAATAGAGTGGACAAGTTGTGAAGATATAAATATCTAAGGAATCAGAGGGGCACTGAAAATGACAGAATTATCTAGAACTTCTCAGACTCATTTGTGTTTATTTAAGTAGGAGAAAATAACATAATGAAGAAATTAGTCTTTTTTTTTTTTTCCTGAGTTGACTTAACCATGATGGATATTCTAATTTGGTCTATACGTTTTGATAAAAGTGTTATATAACTTTTTGATATTTCTTTTACTTGATACATTTCACTCCTCAGTGCCCTTCACTGTTCTTCTTTCACCAAAGGCAGAAACATATTTCAGAAGCTTCTTAGGTGAAAACCATCAGAAACACATATACACAAAACTCAACTTAAATGCCTAATTGTCCCTGGGTTAGTATTTACATTTTTTTTGTATTTTAATGACTCCGTAATCCCTTACATCGGGGTGAAGTCTGGGCAACTGAATGGAGCTGAGTGTTTAATGGCCGGATGCCCTTCCTGTCACCAATGCAAAGTTCACAGCAGATAATAACTCATTGTGCCCAGAGAGAGAAAAATATCTGCTGCTATCTAGGATCGAACTCACAGCCTCCTGATTGTGAGGCGAGAGCTCCACCTCTAGGCCTGCACCGTTCTGGGTTAATATTTACATGCAACATCAAAACTGCAATTTTCTTTACTTCCTTAACATAACTAAATTTCTAGAGGAACATTTACAACAGTGGTGAAAAGCTACCGGTTCGCACCGGTTCATGTGAACCGGTACTAAAAAAAAATACTGGTTCCTCCGAACCGGTATTTCCAACAATCAGCTGTGCCGCGTGATTTAAAATCACTAGAAAGCAGGAAATCCTGCTTTCTAGTGAATCTAAATCACGCGGCACAGCTGATCCCTCCCCCTTGCTGCTCTATTTACCTTCCGAAGCCTCCTTTTGGTGCATACTGCACATACCTTATGATTCTTGATGAATGCATCTTTTCTTTTATGTATTCTGAGAGCGTATGCACCAAGACAAATTCCTTGTGTGTCCGATCACACTTGACCAATAAGGAATTCTATTCTATTCTATTCTATTCTATTCTATTCTATTCTATTCTATTCTATTCTATTCTATTCTATGTTTGATAATATTCTATGTTTGATAATATTCTATGTCTTCTTTCTGTTTAATCTTCAGCATAAGACTGACCATTTCTGCACAATCTAGTATCTTCCTAATTATCTCTTCATCTCGTGGTGTTTCTTTGTTTTTCCAATATTGTGAAAATATAATCCCTGCTGCTGTTAAGACATGCAATATTAAATAGATACTTTGCTTATCAAGTTTTTCTGATGTTATGCCTAATGAAAACAGTTCGGGTTTAAAATCTACATGTTTTCTTATCATCTTTTCTAACCACTTATGCATTTTTACCCAATTATTCTTTTTTTTTTTTTTTGCTTTAACACAAGTCCACCACACGTGATAATACGTGCCCATTTTTTGATTACATTTCCAACATTTGCTAGACATATTTTTAAACATTTTAGCTAACCTAGCAGTGGTAAGTGCCATCTATAAAACATTTTATATACTTTTTCTTTATAAGAAGTTGCTATTGTCAATTTACAGTTCCTTTCCTGTAGGTTTTGCCATTTCTCTAATTCTATATTATAAACAAAGTTTTTTTTTTTCCCCGCTGTGTCATTGTATCTTTAACTTGTTCATCCTCCATTTTCCAGTTTAGCAAAAAATTATATATTTTCTTAATTAAGTTTTCATCAGAGTTCAACAATATCTGATCAAAGACTGTTGGTCCTTTGTAAAAGCCATACTTTTTCATGTCTTTATCATATCCAGATTGTATTTGCAATTGAGGCAATCATGATAATATAATGCCCTGGTCTTCAAGCTCTTGCTTGGATTTTTGCCTCTATTTCTAACTACCTACCATATTTTTCCGACTATAAGATGCACCAGAGTATAAGATGCACCTTAGCTTTTGGGGAGGAAAATAAGAAAAAAGTTGATTGGTGGGTGGATCGGCCTCCTGGAATACCCCCAATCAGCTATTCCCAGAGGTGAATTTTAACAACAAGTTCATTGGTTGTGAGCTCTGCACCTTGCTTTTTCAGCCTCTGAAACCTTCGTTTCAGAGACTATTTTTCTGAAGCTTCATTTCAGAGGCTTTTTTTCTGAAGCTCCGTTTCGGAGGCTTTTTTTTCTGAAGCTCCGTTTTGGAGCCCTTTTTCTGAAGCTCTTTTTCAGAGGCTTTTTTCAGCCTCTGAAATCTCCATTTGTGAGGCTGGGTGGGGCTACATTCAGAGTATAAGATGCACCCAGATTTTCACCCTCTTTTTTTTGGGGAAAAAGGTGCATCTTATACTCCAAAAAATACAGTTGGTGTATCCTGTCCCCAACTGATATCTTGGCCAGGTTCCATGATTCTTGCTTCTTCTGTAACTTAGACAGAGCTCAGTAGCAAACAGAAACTAAGCTGGAATAGCCTTTTTTTTTGGAGAATTCTGCTGAGTGAGACAATAAGAGCCACGGAATATATACATATATATTTAATGTAAACTTTATGGGGTGGGCTTTTTAGCACCGCAGTTGTCTATAAACAATCAAGCATTTTTGTTTATGATATTAAATAAATAATAATGATTCCCAGCTAACAGGTTTAGTTGCTAATTAAAGGCTAATTGACTTCACTGGGAGTTGACGCAAACTGTAATTGCATCCAAGTCTCTAGGAATGGCTATATTCTCCCTGGACAAATCATAATATGATTGCTAATGTTGTATTTGGCACCTGGATATTGGAATGTGGGTAGGAGATTTCTGCATTGGCAGAAAAACAAATTGCACAACAAGATCTCCTTGTTCAGATTGTTTGAATAAATATTTGCTTGAAAGTCAACCAGCTAATAGTCTGGGTGGAATTATGTGGCCATTTGTCATATACAGGCTGTTTAGAAACTCATGACTATCCCAAATGAATGAAGACTTAATGGTTTCAATACTCTAGTTTCATGGTGAGCTGAGCGCCATTTCTAATCGCATCAGCTAACAGCCGCATTCAGTAATTCTGCAAATATCTGACAGTTTGTGGTTGGAAGATTAACCTTCTTGAAGAGCAAAAGATTACGAGCCGTGCTGGCGCAGTGGTTAAATTAGAATGCAGTACTGCAGCTAATTCTGCTGGCTGCAGACTGCCAGCAGTTCAGCAGTTCGATTCTCACCAGCTCAAGGTTGACTCATCCTTCCGAGGTTGATAAAGTTAGGACCCAGATTGTTGGGGGCAATACACTGATTCTGTAAACTGTTTAGAGAGGGCTGTGAAATACTGTGAAGTGATATATAAGCCTAAGTGCTATTGCTATTGACACATCAGTGAAAAAATAAAGTAGGTTGATCCTGGAAACTGGCATGCACAATTGTGTTAATTAATAAGTGAAATGAAACACTCCATGAACTATCTCTCCAAAATACTCTGATTGAGAGCACGATGATGATGATGATTGTAACTTTGTTTCTTGTATCCTTACGATTTATATTGATATTGTTTCCTGATTGCTTATTTGTACCCTATGACTATCATTAAGTGTTGTACCTTATGATTCTTGACAAAGGTATCTTTTCTTTTATGTACACTGAGAGCATATGCACTAAGACAAATTCCTTGTGTGTCCAATCACACTTGGCCAATAAAAAAATCTATTCTATTCTATTCTATTCTATTCTATTCTATTCTATTCTATTCTATTCTATTCTATTCTATTCTATGGTGATGGTGACGACAATGTGTGTGGGTGTGGGTGTGTATGTGTATGTGTATGTGAAAAATCCCTGGAGCTTTCTTGACAAGATTTTAGAGGTGGTTTGCTTTGTCATCTTCTTCCTAGGACTGAAGATTATTATCCCAGGGTCACCTAGTTAGCTTTGTGCTTAAGACAAAACTACAACTCCCAGTCTTCCAGTCTCTAAGCTCAACCACAACAACAAGCTGGTTTTCAGTTTATTCACTAGAGCTGTTCTAATCAGGATGCCAATAATAGTATCATTGCACTGATTTTAGGACAGATTCATAGATCATTGAATCTGGTGTTTCTTCTTCTTTTTTCCTTTTATTTCCTACCATCAGAATTTACAAGAATAAAAACTGATCCTTCCCCAGATTCTTCTCCTCCCTCCCTCCCTGAAGTATCTATAGTGCCATACTTTGAAGTTTGGGGGTGAAAAGTTGTTATAGAATTTTATGGGTGCCTTTATTTTTTCATAGAGCCATATGACTGAACTCAGGTAAATGAGAATCTGTTCCAAATTATCTTGGAATTCAAGCTTTATCCTGATCCAGAGGACAGTACTATTAAATATGATTACTGCATATTACCATTTATGCTGGGGAAATGTAAATCACTTTCTTTCTTGTTAGAATAGAATAGAATAGAATAGAATAGAATAGAATAGAATAGAATAGAATAGAATAGAATAGAATTTTATTAGCCAAGTGTGTTTGGACACCCAAGGAATTTGTCTTGGTACATATGCTCTCAGTGTACATAAAAAGAAAAAAATATGCTCAACAAGAATTGTTAGTATCTTTAGTTGAAAATGTAGAAGTATCATCACAAACACTAAGTATATCTAGAATACTGCATTCGGTTTTGGTCATCATATTATAAAAAAGAAGTAGAGACTCTGGAAAATGTGCAGAGAAGAGCAACAAGAGCCTAGGTAGTACAGTGGTCTAAGGCACCCTGTTATTAAGCTGGTTATTAAGACCAGCTTCCTGCAATTACTGCAGGTTCGAATCTCGCCAAGGCTCAAGGTTGACTCAGCCTTCCATCCTTTCTAAGGTAGGTAAATTGAGGACCCAGTTGTGGGGGCAATAAACTGACTTTGTATAAATATACAAAAGGATGAAAGCTATTGCTGAGCACATTGTAAGCCACCCTGAGTCTTCGGAGAAGGGCGGCATATAAATCAAATTTAAAAACAAAAACAAAAACAAAAAACAAAAAACAAAGGGGGCTGGAGGCTAAAATATATAAAGAATGGTTGCTGGAATTGGGTATGTCTAGTTTAGTCTAGTCTAGTCTTGGATCAGGGGAGTCATGATAGCAGTGATAGCTCCTTCCAATATCTGAAGGATTGCCACAAAGAAGAAGGGGTCAACCTATTTTCCAAAGCACCTGAAGGCAAGACAGGAAACAATGAATGGAAACTAATCAAGGAGAGAAGGAACCTAGAACTAAGAAGAAATTTCCTGGCAGTGAGAACAAGTAACCAGTGGAACAGCTTGCCTTCAGAAGTTGTGATTGTGTCTCCTGCTTGAGCAGAGACCTCCAACTCTGTTATTCTGTTCTGTTTTGTTCTGGAACTTGGGAAGACATAGGGTATACTTTGGATCTGAATTTGTGACATTCACTATATTTTAACCATAAGCAACAGCTGGTGAAGTTCCACGTAGGGTTTGAGTTACTTTCTTCTGCGATATGGTTCACATAATAATTATGACACATAAATGCAGCACCATTTTGTAAGCCTCAAGACAAGCGTCAATAAACTAGATATGATCAAAGAGAGAAAATTCAGCTGCTCTGTTACATGTGCTGGTTTCAAGAATGCAGACTTAGTTGTAGATTCTGTAGCAAGGAGGGGAGAAGCCTTTGGAGACTGTAATTTTTTTTTACCTCACCACCTTGATCTAGGAACGCTGCCCACCCATTCACAATTTCTAATGTACTTGGGGTGCCAGCTTCAGCCTTCTACCCATAAGAAAGTATTTATGCGGAAAGACAATGTTTATCTCTGTTTAAGTTCTAGCTTGTGAGTCAGTTGTTTAGAAGTGATTGTTTCAATGAGTGCTCAGGTAGTGCAAATGTTTGGCTTAGATAGTTGATTCTAGTCAATCCTATGATTAAAATTCCTGAATCAAATTTCTGGGTTGATTCACAGTATCAAAAAAACAAACAAACAAACAAACAAACAAATCAACTATGAGTAGGAATGTATTTTCCTACAGATTTTAAGGATTTAGCAAACTTCGTTATTATAAATATTTCTCTGATTTGTAAAGAGGGAAAATGTGTACCATGGTCATGTTCCAAGTAGGATGATGACAGTGACAATGACAATGATGATGACAATGATGTTGTTGATGATGATGGAGGAGGAGGGGGGAGGAGGAGGAGGAGGAGGAGGAGGAGAAGGAGAGGAAGAGGAAGAGGAAGAGGAAGAGGAAGAAGAAGAAGAAGAAGAAGAAGAAGAAGAAGAAGAAGAAGAAGAAGAAGAGGAGGAGGAGGAGGAAGAAGAAGAGGCTGATCTTGGGTCAATTACTTCCTAACCCTAAGAACCTGAGAATGGCAAACTGCTTCCAAAAAACTTTGTCAAGAATACCACAGGAACCTGACCTAAAGCCATTTCAAATTAAGACTGATTTGAAGGCATTCATCATCATCATCACAATTTTCCTGTTTACTTATTGGAGAAATATAATCCAGGCAGTTTTAAGAGTCAAGACTGACTTCAAGGCACCATGAATGAATGAATGAATGAATGAATGAATGAATGAATGAATGAATAGTTGAACATTAACATCTCAAAATTGTTAATTGCAGATTGGGAGCATGCAGAGGGAGCTCATCTGAATCTGATTTTCATCACTGGATTATTGTGAAGGTTTTTGGAGAAAGGGTGCCATGAAACCTAAAAGATTAGGAAAAGGAAAAATGTACATCGCCCTTACACTCCACCTCTCTTGGTGATGATTATTGTGGGAATCTCTGCTTTCAATCTGGATTAGTGAAATGTAGAGATGGTCAAGAAAAGTCCATTTATTGAAGTAGACCAATAAGAAGGATATGTGTTAACTTATTGTTCTCATCCCCCCTAGGTGAAATTATCCCGTCGAAATGATTAATATGCACACTTGGGTCTTGCTGCTTAGAAATCTTTCTAGCTTCTAGATGTGTATACAGTATGTATATGTTTCAGTGGTGAGTTGCTGTCGGTTCGCTCCGGATCGGGCGAACCGGTAGGGGCAGTGGTGGGAGGCTCCGCCCACCCGGACGTCTCTGCACATGCACATAAATGTCACATGCAAGCGCAGAAGTGTCACACACAAGCACATAAGCATCGCGCACAAATGCAAGCGCACACGCACCCACAAGCTCACCATAGCGGCCGAATTTGAAACCCACTACTGATATGCTTGTTTTAATATATAGGATTTAGTGTATTTATATGTTTACAGGGGAAAGGTATTAGACAACAAAGCCTTTGTCCAAAAACGTTGAGAAGATACTGATCTTCTTAACTCATTTCCAACAGGCTTTAATCCAGGCTTTTTTTTTCTTTCTTTTTTTTTTTTTTTTAAAAAAAAGCTGCTTTGGTCAGTTGTTGGATTATTTTCACAGCAGACCCACCCACAGACCCTGAGTTAAATGTGAGAAATAACCTAGAATCTGCTTGAAGATTAATTTAAGGTGCATTAAGACTGACATTTGAAAAACGTATTCAAATATATGTAAAAAAAAAAAATCACACATTATGTACCATATTTTTCAGAGTATAAAACACATTTTTTCCCCTCCTAAAAGAGGCTGAAAATTTGGGTGCGTCTTATACTCCGAATGTAGCTTTTTTGAAGCTTTTTTTCAGCCCTAATGAGGCGCTAGCAGTGAAGCGTTTTGCTTGCTTCCTCCGACTCTCAGCTGTGATGTTTTTTTTCAGCCCTTAGGAGGCGCTAGCGAGTGAAGCGATCTCCGTGGTTTGCCTGCTTTTCTCATTGCTTCTCTCTCCAAAGATCAGTTGTGCTTTAGAAGCTGTTTTTTATCCCCAAGCAGGGGATAAAAACTAGTGAACTAATGTGCTGAAGCTGACCAGGCTAAGAATGCTAGCCAGATGAATACCTGGTAGGCAGATTTTTTTTTTTTTTTTTTTTTTTTTTTTTTTTTTTTTTTTTTTTTTTTTTTACTATTTCCCTCCCCAAAAACTAAGCTGCGTCTTATACTCCGGTGCATCTTATACTCCGAAAAATATGGTAGGTTTAGAAATATTAGCGGAGTGTGAATACAGTATGTATGGATACATGAATGGGTAGATTAAAAAAAAAGAAAGCATTTTTAAAATATATTTGTGTGTGTTACTATAATAGTATATAGTATATGTCAGTGTTCCAAATAATAGATCCATATCAAGCAAAACTCTGAGGCAGATGAATTCCTCAAAGAATAGCTTTATTGGATATATCATATTGGCACCAATCTTGTGAAAACCGACTCTGAAGGTTCCCGCGGTTTTCACCTAATTAAAAGAGAAATGTTTTCCCTCAACCCCAAACAATCAGTCACATGGTCCAATCAAATCCCTGTCTGATGGCCTGGTGATATGACGTCTCCTCCCTCTGCCCAGGTGTGAAAACGTCCTTGGTTACCAAGAGAAAGTATTTTATTTTACTATCTCTAATCCCCTCTCCCTATCCCTCAGCTCCAGTGTGGCAGCACTGAAGCTCTAAGATGGTTTCAGCCAGGCCAGCTTCAGGGTTGACAGGATAGATAGATAGATAGATAGATAGATAGATAGATAGATAGATAGATAGATAGATAGATGATAGATGGATGTATAGATAGATAAATGATAGATAGATGATGATAGATAGATAGATAGATAGATAGATAGATAGATAGATAGATAGATAGATAGATAGACAGATAGAGTAGATAGATACTATAATAGTATAATCATATTTGTATAATATGGAGGAACATGTGTGATTGTGATCCAGAAAAATATTTGTCCAGAGCTGGTAGATAGAATTAGAAAATAACAAAGGAACTTCCCTATATTGCCTTTAGATTAGGTAAGGGACTACAAACTTCTTTTTTTCCCCACCATGGCACCTTTTTATTGGGTCCAAGAAGTCCCATGAAGGTTGTGACTGCATAGCTTTCAGGCCCAGAATTTCATCTTTTATCACCATCCTAATATCTTTTTCAGATCTACTTACATCCACGAAACAGAAACATGGAATCCCACAGAGTTTTAGTTCAGTCCTTGATACTGCTGTGCTAGAAAAATAGGGAGCTAATGTAAAATGGATTTGGGGGTGGGTGAGAAGCATTTAAGTCTTTGGAAAGCGCTATGAAGTGCCTGACTTTCTAACTGGGTTCAAGCATAACATACTGTTACCAATCGCAAGGTCATTGCTGAAATTTAAGTGTCTCCTTGTAGGAGGGGAGAGCTAGTAGAGAGGCAGAATTTCTAATTGATTGAGCAGATCTAAATGCTTCCTTCATCTCCACAGACCATTTTTTCAGCTGCCCGAGGTTAATCACCAAGTCCACCACATGCTAATGTCCTCTGTTACATCATAATTAGACTGAGACTGACGGAGGCGAGGCGAGCTGATGGAAGTATTTGTCTCTTTTATTTTTTTCACAAGGAGCCAGATGTTGCTCGATGGATTTCACTTAATTCCGTGACAGCTGAAATCATAGGCGGGATGTGCTGAGAGACGATGGTGACATTGATAATGGTGCAAGGAAAGGAAGGAGAGGCGGTCTACTTGGCTACCTCATTACAGTTATTCATTATGGAGGATCACCTCATTTTCTGTGGCAATTAGGAAAGATTGGGAAGGGATTTAGGAGCCACAAATGGCAGAGCTATTTAAACTCTGCCAACAGACGTCAGTGTACAACCAATGGAAGCATCGTCTCATCTACCGTTCACCAGAACTTTGCTGTATCATCATCATCATCATCATCATCATCATCATCATCATCACGATCATCACATCACAACTGCAGAACGACACCTCAAAATTTAGTCTCGTTAATTATAAATATTGAACAAAAGGAGGGACAGGAGCTTTGGGCCTTTCACCCCCACTGATCCATAACATTGCCAATGACCTCTGACTGTGGTTGGTTAGTCAGTTAATTGAGGTTCATTGGCCGTACTGAAAGTCTGAAAAACTATCCATGAAGATAAAAAACAGTTCACTAATTCTGGCACACTTGGGACATCTCTGAGTAAGATGTAAAGCATTGGTGGAAAATTATGTTATTTATTTGGTGAGTCACATATTTTGCAGTAATGTTATATCTTAAGCACCACATTCTACTGGTAATTTAGAAGAGCCAAATATTTTTAAGCACTTTAGCAATAGCACTTAGACTTATATACCTCTTCACAGGGCTTTACTGCCCTCTCTAAGCGGTTTGCAAAGTCAGCCTATTGCCCCCAACAATCTGGGTCCTCATTTTACAGACCTTGGAAGGATGGAAAGCTGAGTCAACCTTGAGCCTGGTGAGATTTGAATTGCCAAATTGCAGGCAGCAGGCAGGCAGCAGAAGTAGCCTTCAGTAGTCTCTAGCCTCTAACCACTGCGCCACCATGCCTCTTTAAATAATTATTGTATCACAAATCTACATAGACAGTCCTGAGTTGGAAGCAAGCAGTTGAACACGGAATCCTCATGTTCCTGACTAATCTTGACTAAACTAGAAATAAAACAAAAGACTGAATGGCAATCAATTCCATATTCCATAACTAATATACTTGGTGACCATGGAGCTACAAGGAGCTGAGTCTGAATTAGGGAACCTTATTTTATTTTATTTTACTTAATATGGCAACCTAAATTCAAATCATCTTCTTCTTTCGATGAGAAGCGAAACATATTGAAAAGAAAGAAAACCAAGAAAGTCCAATTGCCTCCTGAAAAAGCACCTTCGGGACAACCATGACCTGGATGACTGAGAATCTCTACAGAACTTTTAGCTATACAATTTGGGATGAATACTCTTTGAATGATGTGGGAGTAGGAATGGATTTCCGGAGGAAAAATTTCAGACTACAGGAACCAGGAGCAATACTCAGGCCACCCTAAGGACACAGATAAACCTCCAAGTGCTTCAATGACCCTCTAAAAAGATCCAGATGACCAGCTGTCTGCAAGGAATATGAATCCTTCCATTCTCCGCTATCCTGTCAGAGCTGAAGAAGCTTCTTGGATGAGAAGCAAAATGTCTTCAAAAGAAAAAAAGAAACAAGAAAATCCAGTTGCCTCCTGAAAAAGCACCTTTGGGACAACCATGACCTGCATGACTGAAAATCTCTACAGACTTTCAAATCTTCTTCACAAACCAGTTTATATCGGCCAAACATTTTTGGCAGACAGAATCACTCTTCCCTTTTGCAAAGTTATCAGGAAAAAAAAAAAATAATAATCCTAGCCCAAAGAAGGAATGATAATTGTGGTTACAAATTTATGTCATACCTATTAAGCTGCAAAGTCCATAACACCTAAGAAGGGTAACTAAATAACTTTCCATATTGAGATCCTGGAGGCAGATACAAGAAAAAAATAATAATACATAAATTAAGTTCTACCTCTTGAAGACAAAATACTCTCATCAGCCTGACGAAAGAACGTAATGAGATAATTAAACACCTACAGACAGTAGCTATCAGTATACATTATTCTTTAGTGTGTACTCATGTTGAAGTTGACCCCTGAAATCATTATGGTTAAATATGTCTTTGAAGCAAAAAAGCAAAAAAGTAACACGTTCTTGTCTCGGTACAATTAGGCAACAGGTCTTGCTTCATCATTTGTCTTGGTCAGTGTGTTTCATCCTTGCTCACTACATTGGCTTGTATAATAGATCTGGTGTATTTCCCAATTAACGTTATAAGAGACACTAACAAATAGGAGTCATAGAACTACACCTGGCTTATTGCATCCAGTGTTGGTCACCACATTACAAAAAATATGTTGGAAAATGTGCAGAGAAGAGCAACTAAGATGTTTAAGAGCTTGGAGATTAAAACCTATGAAGATCTGTTGCAGGATTTGGGTATGACTAATCTAGAGAAAAGAAGGACTAGGGGTGGCATGATAACAGTATTCCAGTATTTTAGGGGCTGCCACAAAGACGAGGGAGTCAACTTATTTTCCAAAGCACCAAAAGGCAAAATAAGACACAATGGAAAGAAGCAACCTGGAATTCAAGAGAAACTTCCTAACAGTAGGAACAATTAACCAGTGGAGTGCCTTGCCTTCAGAAGTTGTAGGTGCTTCATCATTGGATGTTTTTAAGAAGAGACTGGACAGCCACTTGTCTGAAATGGTATAAGGTCTCCTGCCTGAGCAGGGGGTTGGACCAGAAGACCTCCAAGGTCCCTTCCAACTCTATTCTGATTGATTGAAAATGCATGACATTTTAGCTCAGTCGAGAGAGAGAGAGAGAGAGAGAGAGAGAGAATGGGAGAGAAAGAGGGAGGGAGGGAGGAAGAGAGAGAGTGTGTGTGTGATAGAAAGAGAGAGAGGGAGTGGGAGAGAGAGAGTGGGAGAGAAAGAAGGAGGGAGGAAGGAAGAGAGAGAGGGGGATAGAAGGAGAGAGAGGGGGAGGGGGGGAGGGAGGGAGGGAGAGAGAGAGAGAGAGAGAGAGAGAGAGAGAGAGAGGAGAAGAATTATTTCAGAATAAATGGCAAGAAGAGGTGGAAAATCGAAGGCTTTCCTTTTGAACTGCCAAAAAGCATTGATAAAAAACTAGAGGCATGACTAATTCTGATGTTTATTAGTGTCATATTTTTAACTTAGGAGCAAGACGAATTTTGCCTTTTAAGGTTCATGCTCTTTTGATTTAAAACCAAAACAAACTATTTTCAGCAGAGAATCCTAGATAGGATATGCTGAAAACCTGAACTATCGATTTTTCTGTAAAAAGAAAAAAAAAAGAAAAAAGAAAATTAGAAACGGAGAGTTATATTTGTTTCCCAGCTTCCAGTCTAACCTTTTTCTTGAAACAGTCAAGGAATATGATCAAGAGAGTGACCCCAATACAACAGATCACATCCTTCTTGTTTTCCTTCTGTTTTTAAACTGGCTGAGTGGCTGTTAGTCGGAGATTAAGCTTCTCAGTGTTATATTTCGGCTCGTACATCTTAGCAACAAGCTCAAAAAAAAAAAAAAAAAAAAAACTTGTGTTCGAGGAAGAAAACTCCAGCTCTTTGGGTTCCAGGGTTCCACACTGTAAAAATGTATGTCTGCTAATTCTGTCATTGGAAGGTCCACTCCTTAACAGGTGTCTAAGGAATATTCAGCATCCCTGAATCTGCCCTGTGCCGAGTTGAAGGTTGCTTTGCATAGCAGTGTGTGGTGATAGGTGATGACAAGAACGGTGCAGAGAGACTTTGAACAGGGCTGGCCTCAGACAGGGCCTGCAACGGAGGAAGCAGGGGAACAAACATCATTTATGCTCTGTTTCATGCAACTAAGTCTCTTGGCTTTGCGATCGTTCAGAAGTATCTTAACATCATCCAGCAGCATAATTTGGTCTCCCAAGACTGCGTACACACTGGCAGCTTCCTGATAAACTCCATCCCCTTCCGTTAAGTCGGAGAGCTAAATATGCCTGAAGCTAAGGAATAAGAGACAGAACAGATCAGATTCTGGAAGTTTCCAGCACATGCACAATTTGCTTAAGTATTCATATTTTTTTTTTAGTTTTTTATTTATTTATAATGGGTTCACTGACACTGTGGGTTAACTCAGCCCTCTCTCTCTCTCTCTCTCTCTCTCTCTCTCTCTCTCTCTCTCTCTCTCTCTCTCTCTCTGTGTGTGTGTGTGTGTGTGTGTGTGTGTGTGTGTCTCTCTCTCACACACAGGAAACCTGAAGAAATAAATGTTCATGGATACATGAACTTTCAGTGTGTGGGAAAAAGTGATTTAGCCCCAGCAGATATACTATCTGCTTTGCCCATAAAGAGAGTTCAAAAGTGAGAAAGAGAGTTCGAAAGTGAGTTTCTAGTGCAAGTTTTCTCTTCATAGAAAACGTCTCCTCAAAATTATTCATAGTCACAAATGAGCATCCTGAATCTGGTTCTTTCCCAAATTTTGAGGACTCACGATTAGAACATAGAATATAGAAAAATGGAATTGGAAGGGACCTTGGAGGTCTTCTAGTCCAACCCCCTGTTCGAGCAGGAGATCCTCAGACAAATGGTTGTCCAGTCTCTTTTTGAAAGCCTTCAATGATGGAGCACCCATAACTTCTGAAGGCAAACTATTCAGAAGTTGTAGGTGCTCCATCACTTCATTAAATTCGAGCAAAACCATATCTCACTACAGGTTTCCCTTTAAGCCATTCTTTCTGAGGTAAACCAACCAATTAGGTTTTGAAATCTGCTTTATTCTGGTTTGTTCCCACAGGATATCCGAATTTTTCAAGGGTTTTTTTTTTAAATTCTGGTACATAAAACTGGAGATGAAAACAGTAAAGGAGTGAATATATGAACACTGTAGAGGTGTATTCAGCAGGTTCTGACCAGTTCTGGAGAACTGGTAGTGGAAATTTTGAGTAGTTCAGAGATCTGGTAAATACCACCTCTGACTGGGCCCACCCCCATCTATTCTCTGCCTCCTGAGTCCCAGCTGATTGGGAGGAAATGGAGAATTTACAGTATCCTTCCCCTGCCATGCCCACCAAGCCACGCCCACAGAACCGGTAGTAAAAAAATTTGAATCCCACCACTGGAACGCTGAGGCTTGTTTGTATACCAGGAAAACATTGTTTTCCATTATATCTCAATGTCTGAACAAAGATCACGTACAATCTGTTTTCAAAATTTTCCTTGTTTCATTATCATACCAGCCTTGATTTCTTGTGCTGATTCAAAGTCGGTTGCGCCAAAGAAATCTAGACGTTTTCTCATCCACTCTGTTCTGTTTGGGCTAATTTGTCCAATAAGTCATCAAAGATGTTGAATTTTCTGATGTTTAATTCTGCTGATATGGAAGGCTTTGTTTCACTGCTGGGAATAACAGATTGCTGCTCTTTGTGCAGGATGTTTGATTCCATCCTATTTTGCATATTCCCTCTCAAATAATGTTGGGCCTCTTTTATTTTTGCTTTTGTTTTTTAAAAAAACAGATGCTGTATACAAGCATGTTTAATGATGCTAGCTTGTCAGAGAACTGGGTCACCATATTGTGGCTGATTAGCAAGCTGTTTCTGAAACAATCTTTGCTTACGCATATTTGGAAAGTTACTTTCATACTGTCATAACTTCTGGAGGACACAGATGTTTCCGTCCAATTACTCTTAAGGAGATTTTAAATTTAAACTACTTTGGTTGACAAGTGCATGATGACATTATGCACATAAATCAATCTCAAAATTAATGTTCTTTCTCCGTCTCTCTCTCTCTCTCCCCACCCTTTGCCTTTGGTTCACAATCAGTCAATAAGGAAGTGTTTCTTGTTAATGTGGACTTATAACTTTGGAGACAAAGCGTGATGTCCGTCAACCATGAAGAACAAGGATTTGTCTGGCTGATTTTTCTTCCGAACGTCTTAAATGAATGCTAAGGACTAATAAGGCAATAGCAGATTTTGTTTACTAAATCCTAATTTGATTGTGATTTACATTAGTCAAGGGAGAGTACGTGCAGCTTTGTCCTATTATTATCTGGTTCTGAGCTACAGTATATGGGTGGTTTGCAAAACAAACTTTCAGATAGATAGATAGATAGATAGATAGATAGATAGATAGATAGATAGATAGAGTGTTGGAATAAATATCCATCTGGTTCAGTTCCAAGCTGGGAGAAAGGCACTGGAAACATGGTGGCTGATTGGAAAGATGGTTTAATGATGAAGCAGAACCATCGTTCTGGTGCAGCTGACCACATGGAGTTGAGAGGGGGGGTTTTATACCTTCTTTTGGGTTTTGCACTTGAGCTTCCTGTTCCTGTGCAAGCAGATGTATTCTATTGGTTGTTGTCAGACTCCCATGGGGCCATGTACAAATCCTGAGCTAAGTTTGGTTGAAGTTTCTGAGGGTGATGCAATGAAGGGACATTGGGCAATTCCTATTGTGGCTGAGGGCTAATCCTGTTTCTGAGTTTTGATCATGTGACCATGGGGATCCTGCAACGGTCGTAAGTGTGAAAAATGGACCAAGAGTCACTTTTCTTAGTGCTGTTGTAAGTTTCTTTTTTTTTATTGAAAAGTTTTACAAAAAAGAAATACAAAATTTCCCCTCCCCCATGTTCCCCCCACCCTTTCCCCCCTTCATCCCCCCTCCCCCCCAGACTTCCCAGAGCAAAATACAAGGTGTTTCATTTAATCAATCATAAACTAGATTAATCTACTTATCCTCAAAGTACTAACTCCCCCCCTGAAACCTTAACTCCATTATAGATAACCAAATACTTCTAATACTAACAGTCATTCATAAGCTATTTGATATTTTCTTGTCTGATACTTATTTTGAATATAATCAATCCATCTTCTTCATTCCGATACGTATCTTTCTTGCGTGTGGTCCTTCAAATACGCTGAGATTTTCGCCATTTCTGCTAGGTTTGTTACTTTCAATATCCACTCTTCAATAGTAGGCAAACAGTCCTTCTTCCAATATTGAGCTACCAACAGCCTAGCTGCTGATATTAAGTTCAAAATCAATTTAGTCTCTGAAACTGTACAGTCCGTCGTTATACCCAATAGGAACAATTGAGGAGTAAATTTCAACCTTCTTTTCAGAATATTCTGCATCATCCACCAAATTTTTATCCAAAATGCCTTGATTTTCTTACAGGTCCACCATATATGATAATAGGTTGCATCATTACATTCACATCTCCAACATTTAGCTTGCAAATTCGAGTACATACATGATAATTTTTTTAGGATCTAAGTGCCATCTATAAAACATTTTATAAAAATTCTCTCTCGGTGCCGTTGTAAGTTTCAACGGTCATTAAAAGCACTCCTGTAAATCAAGGATTATCTGTACAACCTTCAAAAGGCTAGGAAGTTAGCAGGGTGGTTAACAACAGAGGTAGACCTCGACTTACAACAGTTCATTTAGTGACCATTCAAAGTTACAACGACACTGAAAGAAGTGACTTATGACTTAACAGACTTACGACTGTTTTTTCACATGACCATTGCAGCATCCCCAGGGCGACGCGATCAAAATTCAGACACTTGGCAGGTGGTTCGTATTTATGACGGTGCAGCCTCCCAGGGTCACATGATCCCCTTTTGTGACCATCTGGCAAGCAAAGTCAACCGGGAAGCCACAATTCACTTAACAATAATCTTACAACCTTAAGGACTGCAGTGAATCATTTAACAACTGTGGCTAGGAAAGTAAAAAATGGAGCAAAACTCACTTAGCAAATGTTTCGCTTAGCAACATAAATTTTGGGCTCAATTGTGGTCATAACTCGAGGACTCTCTGTCTCCATAATATTCCTAAGTGCCTCTTTTGTATCTTCACATTACTGGGTTTGGATTATTATACAAATCAATATGTGGAAAATATATAGCCAGATAAACTAACAGCACTTGATCCGTCGTTCTGTGTTTTTATTTTTCTTACCCAAACATATAGATATACATTGGCACGAGTATGTTATCTTCCCTTAGTGTGATAAATTGTTTTACTTTTCTCTTTATGGGATACCATTTGTTTTAGAGTCAAGCTACTGCCTCTATCTCCTTTTCTTCAACCAAAATAAATCAGATGAAATCAGGAAAGAAGGGAAGGAAGGAAGGAAGATGGAAGGGAGGGAAGGAGGGAAGATGGGAGGGAGGGAGGAAGGGAGGGAGAGAGAGAGGGAGGGAGGGAGGGAGGGAGGGAGGGAGGGAGGAAGGAAGGAAGGAAGATCTGAATATCAAACACATTTTTTTTGGGGGGGGCAGGGACAATTCTGTTCTCACAACCACTCTGTGGTGCAGATTATGCTAAAACCTAACCTATCAACTAATTCTAGTCATACATTGAGCTTCAAGGATAAATGGTGGTTTGAACTTGGATATTTTCACAGACCATTGAGTATCTAGATACTGTCCTTCAAAGTATCAGCTAGAACTGGGTAAGAAACATTTTCACCATTATTGATCCACGTTTAATAAATACATGTCTTGCTTTATAAATTTCTTTCAGGGAAAAAAAGAGAACTTTCAAGAAATTCTCACAGTTCAGGTATATTCTTAAATAGTTGATAAGAGGATAATCAAGGATCTCCAGTCCAAAGGAAGCTTCACTGGTGCACTTCTCTTACCCTCAAATGGCAGCTCTTCTTAAGAATTTATCCTTTTCCTGAAAAATATAAAATAAAATTGAATGAATTATCCTTCAGCGTCTGTGGTCACAAACCTGAAGGAGAATTTGAAAGGTCATTTGTGCCCTGCTTCTGTGAACACAGTAAGACATTTCATGCAAAGAAAAGCACTTCTGTTTCAGTCGGCTTCTCGTTGTGCATACTTTAACTTCATTCCAGCCAGTTTTCAGATTTGTTCCTTAATTCTCTTGCCTAATTTTTTGAACCAATGAACTAATTCCAAGCATCAGGGTTTGAGACGCACGAAGTGGGTCGGATTCTCTCAAAGCTTGGTCCCAAAGGATTTCTTCTTTTGACTTTTGACTTCTAAACTGACAAGATAACCAAAATCACATCGATAGTCACACAGGTAGAAAACTCACCATCCTATCTGTTCTGTCTGTTTGTTTGTTTGTTTGTTTATTTATTTATTTATTTAATGCAATTTATATGCCTCCCTATCTCCGAGGACTCAGGGCGGCTCACAACGATAAAATGCACAATTCCCCATTAAAGACAATATAAAATTAAAATCCCAATTTAAAACAATTTAAAATTCATTAAAAAACTCCCCCATCAGTCCAGACTGTGGAACAACCAGGTCTTCAAATCACGGCGGAATGAGCGAAGGTCAGGGGCCATCCGGAGCTCCAAAGGAAGCTGGTTCCAGAGGGTGGGTGCGCCCACAGAGAAAGCTCTCCCCCCTGGGGATCGCCAGCCGACACTGTCTGGCCGATGGCACCCTGAAGAAGCCCTGTCTGTGGGAATGCACCGGGCGATTGGGAATTGTCGCTGGCTGCAGGGGGTCCGACAAATATCCCGGGCCTAGGCCATGGAGGGCTTTGTAGGTAATAACATGCAGCTAAACCCACCTATCCTCCAATAAAACAGAACATGGGCATAGATCTGAATGCTTTATTGAAAGAACAGGATATGGTGAAACTGGGGAAAATAGGGATACATACAATGCAGGGATGGGTCTACTTACCTTTACTACCAGTTTGCATCGCGCCCGCATGCTCACTTTGCTCGCTTGCACACTCTTCTGCGCATCCGCAGATCAACTTTGATGATGTCCAGGTCAGTGGGAGGAGCCTCCCACCGGTTTTACTACCGGTTCTTGTGAACCGGTCTGAATCGGGGGCAACCCACCATTGATACAATGAGAACCAAATACAAGATAGACAGTATTGAGTTATTGCTGAACATAACAATTTATAAATACAAGCAATTTAAATCTCACCAGTGATGCTGTGTGTGTGGGATGTGTGTTTGTCCTTGGATGACCATGTGCCACAAATTGAGATGGATTCTTCTTTGTGCTTCTGCCTTCTCCAAATACTAAAGGAAATGGAGTGCACTTGTTTTGAGAGTGATGGGTAAAGGGGTTGGGTCAGCTTCAAACAATATACTTGGTATTTGTCTCTCTGGCCAGTAGATGGGGCTAGAGAGCAACAACAGTATATAAAAGTTATATGCTGGGGCATGACACTATCCATGATTACATCTGTTCAAAAGCTGAGGTGATTTTATCCTTATCTCTAATTCAACCTTTTTTTCCCCTCTGTGGAAACATGTAGTTCCATAAGTTCTTAAAACCACATTTCTCAATTAGTCAGCAAGATTGTATTTGTGTAGAGACTCTTCAAGCACCTCTGATGTTGGTTCCTTCAGGATGCTGAGGACATTTTGGCTTCACCTCCATGGAGTTTGTGGAGGTAAAAATAGCTCAGCGGCTCGTTAGCGTTCTTACGAATAAAATGCTGTGTGTCTCCATTCCTGAGTAGAAAGGGTTATCTACATAATGACCGGGATTTTGCTAGTTATAAATAAAAACCGCGTTAGTATGGAACAATGGCAGAGACAATAAATGTCTCATTTTAATACAGGGCTTTGTTGTCAAGCTTTCCTTGATTCCCTTCCTTTGGCTGGTGCTGCTCTGTGCTGTTTTGTGCTGGATGTGCTTTTAAAGTAATCACCACTTTCCTATAATGGCTTCTCAAATGCGTATTCTGGGTGGCATGTTTCTTACTAGCCACATATAGATGAGCAATATGGCCATTTAGGAAATTAAAACTGTGCTAATGAAAAGGCGAGCCTGGCTCCTACCTAAATATTCTTGAACAATAAAGAAAATTCCATTAAGAAAATTAGAAAGGGTTTTTTTCTTTCTTTACAGTCCTCCTTCTCTTTGTGCAAGAGGATCAAGCAGTATTCCCACGTATGCTCTTTGGTACATTAATTTGCTGCTTCCTACAGTAGGCGATCAATTGTTGGAAGTTCCACAACATTACATTATTTTAAATGGACTGTCTACGTTGCCCTGAAGATATGCTCAAAGTTAACGGATAGATTCAATCTGGCTATGGATGGTGCACGCTTCCTAGCAGGAAGAGCTGGAACCTAACCGTATATCACATTGTAAATGTACAGTCCCATGTTCAGGACGACTGTAGTTTCATTTCTCCAAAGAACTTTTCCTACAGGAGTATTTGAGTTCCTAAGTGTAGAATCGTCCTTGGGATTTATCAAGGCCTATCTGTAAGACCTACTGGATCAACCAAAAGCTTTTAAACTTTCAGGTTTTGCAGATTTTATATAGCACTGGGTTGAAATTACGGGATGTTGATGGTAGTGATATCTGACAGGACATATTAAAAATGGTTATAGGTTATGTGCTAGATCAGGGGTGTCAAATTGAGGCAGGGATGAAATCCAAATTTTTTTTACTATTGGTTCTATGGGCGTGGCTTGGTGGGCATGGCAGGGGAAAGATACTGCAAAATCTCCATTCCCACCCCACTCCAGGGGAAGGATACTGCAAAATCTCCATTCCCACCCCACTCTGGGGCCAGCCAAAAGTGGCATTTGCCGGTTCTCCGAACTAGTCAAAATTTCCACTACCGGTTCTCCGAACTACTCAAAATTTCCACTACCGGTTCTCCAGAACCTGTCAGAACCTGCTGGATTTCATCCCTGGCACTGGGTTGAATTTAAGGGATGTTGATGGTGGTGATATCTGACAGGACATATTAAAAATAGTTATAGGCTATATGCTACAGTAGATCAGGGGTGTCAAATTCAATTTCATTGAGGGCCACATCAGGGCTGTGGTTGATCTTGGAGGGGCCGATGGGCATGGCCAACTGGGTGGACGTGGCCATCTTGATACCACTCCCCAAACTGCTGACATGTTTCCTCCTCACACTGGGTAGACCGGGCTGAAGCCATGCTGGCCCAATGTTTCCTCTTCGCACTGGGTAGACCGGGCCAAAGCGATGCTGGCTGGCCCCTTACATTTTCCAGGAAGGCCCCGCAGGCTGGATCCGACCAGGCATTGTGTTTGACACTCCTGTGCTGGATCTTTGGACTCAATTGGAAGAGGCTGTTTCGGGATCTAACATCCTACCAGTCCAGAAATATTGAACATCTTTAAAACAGCCACTTATATAATACAAGGTTGCTGTATAACACTCCAGGAAAAAAACAACACCTTGTCTGTTTTAAAAAGCTGTAGATAAAAGCAGTAACCTTTCCAAGGCATCATGTTGTAAAACCAATCCAAAATATTGTACATATTTCTTAAAAAGACTATAGACTATTATACAGCCAGGAGTCTGGTCCCATACAAGATAATGGGATCTTAGTTCTGGAAAACCGGTAGTGGAAATTTTGAGTAGTTCGGAGAACCGGTAGTAAAAATTCTGACTGGTCCTGCCCCCATCTATTCTCTGCCTCCTGAGTCCCAGCTGATCGGGAGGAAATGGGGATTTTGCAGTAACCTTCCCCTGGATTGGAGAGGGAATGGAGATTTTACAGTATCCTTCCCTTGCCACGCCCACCAAGCCACGCCCACAGAACCAGTAGTAAAAAATTTTGAAACCCAGCACTGGATCTTAGATAAACCTGAGCATTAAAATCAAAGTCACCAAAACTTTGAGAAATCACCATATTTCTTTGAGACTTCTAAGAGAGAGTTTTTATTTCATTTCATTTTTTGTTTCTTGTGTTCCTGGCTAGATTTGAGCATTGTGCTTCTATCTTGTGAATTTCAGGATGAAAGGCTCAACTTCAATATTCTACTACAATACTAACATTTTAAATTTACATGGTTGAGGCTAAAATCGGCAGCCATTTGGTGTTTGGGTCTTAGAAACGCCAATCAACATTTCCTAAGAAATGTGAAATAATGGTAAACGATAAAGTGTTTTCAAAGGGCACTGAATTTGTAAAGAACATTTGCTGAATTCCAATCTAATTCATGCTTCATGTAATTGAGTTGAGATAACTAGCAAGTGGTTATAGCTCAAAAGGTCTGAGAAGCAGAATTGGATTGGACCTCCTGCTAATTAGAATGTGTCTTGGGATAATATGAATGTTAAAATATACTGAAATGTTTGTGCATTTTCCAAAGGTCAAAGAACTGAGAAGTTATTTTGTTTGAAGCTCAAATTCAAGGAACTAAACCTGGGGTGTTGTTTTTTACCCCCTCTATTTTAATACATCTGCCATATCCTTTGAAAAGTGGTTTGGGGGAGGATTAATAATTTTCCTATGGTGTATTGTAATTTACTCACCTACACTGTTCTTCCTAAACTTATGTCATGTACTAAATTACCATATGTTTAAGATTTTCTGACAATTATTTGACATTATATGTACGCAGAACATACTGACGTCTATTCCTTTTCTCTCTTTCGGCAGAATCCATCCTTCTGTTTAACATCTTCATTGCTTTCCAAATGCTGCATATAGCCAGGAAATATTATGAAAGTTGGGATATATTAAATAAGGCTGGTGACCTCTAAAAGTTAGTATTTCTGTTAATAATTAACTATGACAAGATAGAAGAAATACAAATTCAGCCATGCAACCAGATCGAAGTTTTGAGTTGGTCTGTTAATTATATATAAGTTCTGTTTCACAGGGAAAATGTTAAATAACTATAGAATTCCAGCAAAATGTTGAATGGATTCAAACACAAACACAAATACTCAAACACAAATACATTCCAAAGAATTTGTTCATATAATTGAATGTGTGGCACCTTTAATACTACTCCAAGGACTTCTTTTCCTTTTCCTTTTCCTTTTCCTTTTCCTCTTCCTATTCCTCTTCCTCTTCCTCTTCCTCTTCCTTTTCCTCCTCCTCCTCCTCCTCCTCCTCCTCCTCCTCCTCCTCCTCCTCCTCCTCCTCCTCCTCCTCCTCCAACATGAATATGACAGGGACAAAATTTGGGGTACTTTTTCAATCAATTCTTTACAATACCTTATTTCAAAGAAATGAATGTTTCCAAGATGTTGTGTAAAAAAAAAATATACTGTATGTTGCTTAACTATGTACTTTGTAGAAAAAGTGTGAGCAAGTTACCCTAACTTTGCCTACAATTAATATACAGTAGATAGATCAGAAAGAGAGTAACTTGTCAATTTCAATGTCTCCGGAGATTCAGAGCCCAGTTTCTAGAGATTAAACGTCCATGGGAAAAGATCCTTTCCAGAGGGAAGGATGTACATATTCCAGAGGGAAATCTCCACACTCCATAGCCAACGAGAAGCCTTAAGAAACAAAAGTTATAGTTCTCCCCGATCCTTAAACTAGGAGTCTCCAAACTTGTCAACTTTCAGACTGGTGGACTTTGACTCATGCTGACTGGGGAATTCTGGGAGTTGAAGTCCACCAGTCTTAAAAGTTTCTGAGTGTGATGACCTCTGCCCTAAACTTTAATTGCTGGTGCATATATTTGAACCCTTGAGGTTCTTCAAAGGCTGTCAAGGAAGACATGGCAGTAACAACTGATTCATCCGATACTCTTTAATCTGGCAAGATATTTTCTCTTCCTCTTCATTTGAATTAAGACCATTATTTAAGAAGATCATTGCTCTTCCAATCAAAGCAAAACATATCCAGACCCCTTTCTCATTTTCCCCCAAAACCTCTTTGGAAATTAAATTGAGGATATGGGTAGACTTTAGTTGTACTCCTTTGTTGACAAAATTTAAACCGAGAGACCAACTACTACTAACTACTAACAGGATTGGCTAATTGAGTCTTTATAATGTACAGCAAAGAGACACGGTGGCTCAGTGGCTAAAACACTGAGTTTGTTGATCAGAAGGTTGGCAGTTCAGCAGTTCGAATCCCTAGCACCGCATAACAGAGTGAGCTCCCATTACTTGTCCCAGTTTCTGCCAACCTAGCTGTTTGAAAGCACGTAAACAATGCAAGTAGAAAAATAGGGACCACCTTTGGTGGGAAGGTAACAGTGTTTCATGCACCTTTGGTGTTTAGTCATGCTGGTCACATGACCACAGAGACATCTTCAGACAGCGCTGGCTCTTCGGCTTTGAAACGGAGATGAGCACTGCCCCCTAGAGCCAGAAAATGACTAGCATCCATATGCGGGGAAATCTTTAACCCATTGTATGAACCAGTGTTCGCTGTGCTACCAACCTGATATTACAGTTTCTTCCTGGATGGCTAAACCAGGGCCTTGTAAACTGTGAGAACTGTGTCCTAGTTTACCTTCCAGAGGCTCTAACATTCATGCATTGCTGAAAGTATAATCCATTAAGTCTTTCTTTCTTTCTTTTTTTTTTTTGGTTACCAGGACATGGTTTTTTGAAATACTCATTCATACAGAGATTCGTTTTATATTCTAGTTTTTGAAACACCTGCCTGCCTGCTTGGTGAAAATGCCAGAGTTACGTTACAAGATGGGTCAGTAACCAAAGGTCAACTTTACAATTCATATTCTGACACTGTAAGTTTAATTAAAAGATAATAAAGGGCAATGATTTATTGGCACTTTTCGTATTACTGAATAGTTTTGATCTTAGGCTGGCCTCAGGCCTAGATCCTATCTTCTGCGTGGAACCCAGTATGATCAGTTACGGATTGTTGTGATTTAATGTTCCAGTTCCTAAAAGAGGATTAAAGCAAATATTTTAACTCTTGGATACTTTTGTCGTCAGCCTTTTTTGTGGTCAGCCTTGGGTCCCTAAAGTTTTCTTGGCAAGATTTTTCAGAAGTTATTTTCCTTCCCTTCTTCTTCTTCCTAAGACTGGAAGTGAGAGGTGGAGACTGGCCCAAAGTCACCCAGCTCCTTTTGTGCCTCAGGTGGGAATTGGAACTCAGGACTCCCCATTTCTAGCCTGGAACCTTCACATATACACCAAATTGATTCACTTTTTTAGGTTTTTTTTTTTAAAAAAATGCTTTGCTTGTTGATATATTATTTATTAATTCATCATATTTGTATAATTGCCCATTTTCCTTCCTTCCTTCCTTCCTTCCTTCCTTCCTTCCTTCCTTCCTTCCTTCCTTCCTTCCCTTCCTTCCTCCCTCCCTCCCTTCCCTCTCTCTTCCTCCCTTCCTCCTCTTGCTTTTCTCCCGTTCCTTTCTTTCTTTCTTCCTTCCTTCACTCCCATTCCTTCCTTCCCTCTCTCCCTCCCCTTCCTTCCTCCCTCCCTCCCTCCTCTTGCTTTCCTCCCCTTCCTTCCTTCCTTCCTTCCCTCCCTCCCTTTCCTTCCTTCTTTCCCTCTCTCCCTCTCTCCTTCCCTTCCTCCCCTTCCTTCCTCCCTCCCTTCCTCCTCTTGCTTTCCTCCCCTTCCTTCCTTCCCTCCTTCCTTCCCTCTTTCCCTCTTCCTGCCTCCTCTCCCTTCCTCCTCTTCCTTCCCTCCCTCCCTTCCTTCTCTTGCTTTCCTCCCATTCCTTCCTTCCTTCCCATCCTCCCTCCTCTTGCTTCCCTCCTCTTCCTTCCTTCCTTCCCTCCCTCCCTCCCTCCCTCACACCTCTTCCTCCCCTCCCTCCCTTTCGTTCTTCTCTCCCTCCCTCCCTTCCTCCTCTTGCTTCCCTCCCCTCCCTCCCTCCCTCCTCTTCCCTCCCTCCCACCCTCCCTCCCTTCCTTTCACTAAACTAGACTAGAACATTGGGAGGTCCTGAGTTCCACTTCTCGCTTTAGACACACAGGGATCTGCGTGACTTTGGGCCATAGAATACCTTTGCCACTGTATGAGCTGCATGAACTATTGACAGAATAATCCAGGTGTTTATTACCACATGCAAAGACTCCTTCATGTTTTCTGACATCTCACTTGGATCCCATGAGAAGCATCTCTTGTCTATGAATGATCCTTGATTTCAAAAACTCTTCTTGGTTTAAGAACCATCTCTGTTTTTTTCTTCTTAGAGTCGGATGTTTTTTCATAGACTTTTCTTTTCTCCAGACAAAGCCTCTTGATATCATGATCCTACCTTGAATGCAACTCATAGACTTCATAACTGTTCACACTTTTACACAAGGCACACAAGAACCAAATAGCTACAAAGCGGTATCTTTAATAACAACATTGTAATATCGGTAACAATACAATGCCTCCCATTGCAGTTCCCCATTGCTTTTGTGATTCCTAGAGCACCTCGCTCCAAAATGGAAAACCAAATCTTTCTTTTGAGGGGCAGGGAGGCTTAAACATTGAAAGAAAGGGAAAAAAAATGAATCTCCTTAAAAGCAAACCCTCAAATCAGTTTGGCTTTCTCATAAGAGGGCAAAAGGAATAAAATGAATAGAATAAAATACAATGAGCTGGAAGGGACCTTGGAGGTCTTCTAGTCCAGCCCCCTGCTGAAGCAGGAGACCTTATACCAGTTAAGACAAATGGCTGTCCAGTCTCTTCTTAAAAACTTCCAGCCACAACTTCTGAAGGCACCTTTTGTTCCGCTGGTTAATTGTCCTCAGTGTTAGGAAGTTTCTCCTTAATTCTAGGTTGCTTCTCTCTTTGACTAGTTTCTATCCATTGTTTCTTGTCCTTCCCTTTGATGCTTTGGATAATAATTTGACCCCCTCTTCTTTGTGGCAGCCTCTCAAATACTGGAAGACTGCTATCATGTCACCCCTAATTCTTCTTTTCTTTAGACTAGCCAAACCCAAATTCTGCCCTCCCCAAGCTTAAATTAGAATCTCCTCCATCTTCTCTTTTTTTAGGCATTTGGTGGAAACAAGATGTTGCACTTCAGTGAGCCTTATCTAATTCTTTTTTGGTCTGCCTGCAAACTCGCACCATAAATACTGAGCCCTAAATAATTGTTTGCAGGCAGCCTTGGTTGCAATTACACGGAAGAAAATAAATGTCCACTTTAGTTGCGCATAGATTTGCTGCTCAGGGCACCTGAAGAGATCAGTTGCATGTTCTGTTAACGTGCCATAAACAAATAAATAAAAATGGAGAAAAGCAACGTTTTACACCTAGACAGGAAAAACAAATTTGCCGGACTTGAACATTTTGACTCTACAAAAAATCACCTTACTCGGAACAGCTTACATCCTCCGACGATACCTTAACAGTTCCTAGGTCCTTGGTTAGGACTCGAGCTGCTGAGCTATTAACCAGCCTCAAAGGCTGTGAATCTCACTAAAGATTAAATAATAATAATAATAATAATAATAATAATAATAATAATAATAATAATAATAATAATAATTTTATTTCTATACCGCCCTTCTCCCGAAGGACTCAGGGCGGTGTACAGCCTATTAAAAGCACAAAACAAAACAACGATTAAAATTTAAAATCATTAAATAATTAGGCTCCAATTAAAATCCCAGAAATTTAAAATATTCCAATTTAAAATCGTTATGTTAATAGCCCGGCCTGGCGGAACAACAGGGTCTTCAGTGCACAGCGAAACACCCGGAGGTCGGAGATCTTACGTATTTCCGGGGGCAGTTCATTCCACAGGGCAGGGGCTCCCACAGAGAAGGCCCTCCCCCTGGGTGTCGCCAGCCGACATAACTTGGCCGATGGCACCCTGAGGAGACCCTCTCTGTGGGAGCGGACTGGTCGGTGGGAGGCTATTGGTGGCAGAAGTCGGTCTCGAAGGTACCCAGGTCCTATGCCATGGAGCGCTTTAAAGGTGGTAACTAACACCTTGAATCGCACCCGGAAGACCACTGGGAGCCAATGCAGCTCGCGCAGGAGGGGTGTCACGTGGGCGCAGCGAGTTGCACCCATAACCACCTGCGCGGCTGCATTCTGGACCAGTTGGAGCCTCTGAGTGCTCTTCAAGGGGAGCCCCATGTAGAGAGCATTACAATAGTCCAGCTGGGAGGTGACAAGGGTGTGAGTGACCGTGCGCAGGGCGTCCCGATCCAGAAAGGGCTGCAACTGGCGAATCAGGCGAACCTGATAAAAGGCCCCCCTGGCCACGGCCGTCATATGCTCTTCTAATACCATCCTTGGTTGTATAAATAGAGGCACAGAATCAAAATCACATGAAATATTAGTACCGTTTTATATAGCCTTAGTAAGGCCACACCTGCATCCAGTTTTGGTCATTACAAAAAAGATGTTGAGACTTTGGGAAAAAGTGCAAAGAAGAGCAACTAAGAAAATTAAGGGACTGGAGACAAAAAAAAATATATGAAGAAAGGCTGTAGGAATTGGGTATGGACAGTCTAGAGAAATAAGGACTAGGCAGGGGTGAAATGCTCCCTGTTCGGACCGAATCACCTGATCCAGTAGCAATGGAGGCGGGTGGTTCAGCGAACCAGTAACAAAAATCCCTGCCCGCCCCCCATGCCCAGCTGAGCCGCACAATCATCAGAGACTTTTTTTTTTTTTTACTTTTAAAAGCATTTTTTCTACAACCTCTTCGGCTGAAAAAATGCTTTTAAAATTTTTTTTAAAAAGCCTCTGATGATCTCTCGGCTCAGCTGGGATCGTCAAAAGCTTTTAAAAACTTTTTTTTCTACAACCAAATGCTTTTAAAAGCTTTTGACGATCCCAGCTGAGCCGAGCGATCATCAGAGGCTTTTGACGATCCCAGCTGAGTTGCCTGATCAGCAGAGGCTTTTTTAAAACTCAGCTTGGATCGTCAGAGGCATTTAAAAGAAAATAAGCCTCTGCCGATCAGGCAACTCAGCTGGGATCGTCAGAGCCTTTTGAAAGCATTTTTTTACAACCTCTTCGCCGAAGAGGTTGTAGAAAAAATGGTTTTAAAAGTAAAAAAAAAAAATTGGCCACGCCCCACCCAGCCACATTACTCCTCCCACAAAGCCATGCCCACAGAACTGGTAGTAACAAATTTTAGATTTCACCACTGGGACTAGGGGAAACATGATAGCAGTAATTCCAGTATTTGAATACACAAAGGTCCAAGGGACCAGAAGGCAAGTCAAGAAACAATGCATGGAAACTATGAGATGAGAGATGAAAGATGAGAGATGAGAGAGACAGGCAGGCAGGCAGAGAGAAGGACAGAGAGAAGGACAGAGAGACGGACAGAAAAAAGGATGCCCCACACAACCAATCTAAACTAAGAGCAGAGAAACCATTGGAGTCAAGCAAGGGCAAATGAATTCAAGGGCCAATGAGAACCATGAGCAAAATGTTTTTGTTTGTTTGTTTGCTTATTTTTAAGGAAAGAAATGCTCCTAAAATAATACTTTTTTGACACATGGACATATCAATTAAGAAACACAGTTTCATTCTTATTGGAAGGACAATGAGTTTTTCCCAGGGCTAATGTCCAAGAGGATAGGCTGTCCATAAGGCCAGGATAGCCCACAAAGGTTGTGCCTTTTACTAAGAGGCCTGTGAGCCGCAGCCAACGGTGCAAAATAAATGGTAATCAAATGGAATGGGTCAAATCTTTTTCATTTCCTGGGAATTGCTTTCTCTTCCTCCAGCCACTAAAGGTGCAGCTAAAATTGGGAGCAAATGGCCTGAAGGTGTGTTAGGACCATTCAAGACTTTTCTTGACTCTGGGGGAAATTATAGACCGGGCACTCACAAGCTTTGTAAAGTGAAGGTCACTGCCCAAATGTTGCATGTACTGCAGAGCTGTGTTTATTAGGATGATTGACCTGGGAAGGTTATCCAATCTAAATTCTTAAAAGCCCCTTTTATCGTATCACAAGTGTTTCCCCTTCAAGTTTGAACGATGGATGTTTCTTTTCAAACTTGGGCCTAGATTTATGGCTACAGGTATTATGGCACAAATATAGTACTTCTATCTGGATCCTTCGCTTTGCAAAAGAGTTATAAGTCATCTCGGGGAAAAGAAACAGACATCCGAGAGAGGATAGCAAACAAAAGCTTAGATGGATTCTGCTTTGAAGTATGCTCTCTCATTGTTGCCAAAATAATAGAGGGTATTTTTTTAGAAGATACCAGTGGTGGAATGCTGCCGGTTTAACAATTGGTTTGATGAGCACGCACTTCGCCCGAACCGGTCTAAACCAGCTGAATGCCACCTCTGGAAGATACTCTACATCAATTGTGATGTTTCAATGAAAAAGCTGGTTTCTTCTAATCAACAAAGGGTTTTAGCTGTCTTTGAAAGCAGATCATCCTTGGTGGAAAAAGTAACCAAGTCATGAGAATCCACTTTAACCTAGCAAAGACAGTACAATTCAAGGTGTTGGTTGTACATCTTTAAAGCCCTTCATGGAACCAGGTTATCCGAGGGACCATTTCTTGCCGGTCACATCCACCTGATCCACTAGAAAGGGGAGTCACGGAATGTTGCGGGTTCCGTCCCCTAAGGACATACATCTGGCAGGACCCAGAAGAAGGGCCTTCTCCATGGTGGCTCCCTCCCTCTAGAACAGGGTTGTCGAACTGGTGGCCTATGTGTTGTGCGCAGACCACACCCACTCCAGCTCCGCAAATGGGAAAAATGTCGTGAAATGTCACATGACAGCAACGGGACACCGCAAGTTTGACACCCATCTCTAGAACATCATCCCTCTGGAAATTAGACTGGCCCCCACTTCCGACATTGTTTCGGAAGACCCTGAAAACATGGTTCTGCCAGCGGGCCTGTGGAACCTAGTGGGATGAAGCCTATTAAATGGCTGGTATGAGTATGTGTTGTCGCCAAGGTGGGAGGTTATTAATTTATTATTTTTATTTCTTTTACATTGTGTTTTTATTTCCTGTAAGCTGCCTTGAGTTGTTGTGAGGGACTAGGCAGCACTATAAATTTTCCAAATAAATAAATTAAATAAATAAATAAATAAACAAACAAACAAACAAACAAGCCTCTCTTACACACACAGGTACAATGAGAGTTCTAAAGGTGTGTATTCACACATACCCCACACAGGTCCTCAGAACCATGTGAAGTACCTACGTCACACAGGTGCAGATTCCGAGCTCAGCACGACAAGAGTCATTGGGTAAACCGAGTTCAACGGACACACGTGAAGTCCAGGAAAACAATCCACAGGTCAAATGGATCAGGATACACGGCATGAGCACACAAAGCGAGGAACTGGTGCATTGCTTCAGCAATGCTCAAATCCTCAGGATGGGATTAAATAAGCAATACCGGTGCAGCCCTTCACGAGAGCATGAGGTTGCCTCCTCATGAGTAGTTTAGCCAACCAACGTTGCACCTGTCTCTTCTCCACTCTATATGTCCTTGGATTGGGAGGAGGTATGGACTCTACTTCTTCCTCATTGCTAACTGATGGAAGCTCCCTGGGGCCTCCTGGCCAACTCGCCACAGCTGCAGCTCACCTTCCTCAACCTGTCCTTGTCCAATTGATCCAGGTGAGGCTGCTCTGTCAGGCTGTCACTCTCCGAGTCCCGATCTGGGCCATCATACAGCTTCATGTTTTCCTCTGCCATCTCAAACTCCCCCTCTTCCTCTGAACTCACATCCAGAGAGGGGTCCGGGGTGGATCCATGACAGTATTCCTCAACGTACAGCAGTCCATTTAGTGAGTGTACAAAGTTACAATGGCACTGAAAAAAAAGAGACTTATGACGGTTGTTCACATTTGCACACCATTGCAGCATCTCCACCATCACATGATTGAAATTTCGCATTGAGCAATTGGTTCCTATTTAACCCTGGGACACAGTTGCCAGTGTCCCAGGGTTACACGATCACATTTTGTGATCTTCCGACAAGCAAAGTCAACGGGCACAACAGATTCACCTAACAACTGCGTGACTGACTTAACAACTGCAGTGAGTCACTTAACAGCGCATGGCCAGAAAGTTTGCAAAATGAGGCAAAACTCACAGGGGCAAAATGTCTCACTTAGTGATAGCAGTTTTGGTCTCAATTGTGGTTGTAAATCGAGGATTAACCTGTACTACCCTGTTTTCCCGAAAATAAGACCCAACCGGAAAATAAGCCCTAGCATGATTTTACAAGATGCTCATAATAAAAGCCCTACCCCAAAAATAAGCCCCCGTTAAGATCGTCAATCAGACGGAGGTGTTTAGTGCTGTATTTCCCCCAAAATAAGACCTAACTGGAAAATAAATCATAATGCATTTTTGGAGCAAAAATTAATAAAAGACCCAGTCTTATTTTTGGGGGAAACATGATAGTTGATGGGCTTTTTACAGAGGACAATCCAAGCAGCAGTTTCTCTGTCATCTCACAGATAGGTACATAGGCTTTTAATGGGACCATCTGGCTGTAGCCACACTTCCTTGCTCCTCTCTCTTGCTTTTCCAAAGCAGTGCATAATAGCATCGTCTTTTTGTTTGGGGGGATTGAGGCTGAAGTCTTTGAATGCGTCGCCAAGGGAGAACAGATTTCTTAAGCAGCAAGATACATTAGGAGAGTGCCAGCATTGGAATGCCACAGAAAGTTGCCCCTCCATCTCTGCAGGACGATGGCTGTCAGCAGAGTCTGGCACAGCAGTAACACAAGTCAGGACCCGCCATTGTTTTCCAGCTTCTAAAAGGGAGAAGAGGGGAAGGAGAAATGCTCCGTTCCCAACCTGTTCTTCCTTCTGCTCTCCTTCACCACTCTGGCTCGGACAGAAGGGAAGTCAGGGCTCAGCATTACACCTGCTGTGAAACAGTGAATCAAATAGCTGCTCCACATTTCATTTCCTTGCCAATCCCTTTAGGCGAGGTGAAGCTGAGTAGTTGCCCTTAAATTCTTCTCACTCAGAATCATAATTGCCACTTGGCCATTTTTTCCTTCCTTCCTTCCTTCCTTCCTTCCTTCCTTCCTTCCTTCCTTCCTTCCTTCCTTCCTTCTTTCTCTCCCCCCTCTCTTTCCTTCCTTCTCTTTCTTTCTTTCCTTCCTCCTTTCTTTCTCTCCCCCCTCTCTTTCTTTCTTTCTTTCTTCCTTCCTTCTTTCTTTCTCTTTCTTTCCTTCCTTCCTTCCTTCCTTCCTTCCTTCCTTCCTTCCTTCCTTCCTTCTTTCTTTCTTTCTTTCTCTCCCTCTCTCTCTTTCCTTCCTTCTCTTTCTTTCTTTCCTTCTTTCTCTCCCCCCCTTCCTTCCTTCCTTCCTTCCTTCCTTCCTTCCTTCCTTCCTTCTTTCTTTCTTTCTTTCTTTCTTTCTTTCTTTCTTTCTTTCTTTCTTTCTTTCTTTCTTTCTTTCTTTCTTTCTTTCTTTCTTTCTTGGAACCAACAAACAAAAGCATGACATTGATTTCACTTTAGGACCCCAAACAAGTTCTCAATTATTTCATGAGCTCAACACGAGCCCTTCTTATGCAATCTTTTGTACGAGATCAAGTACCCTTGCTGAGGTTTGTTTGTTTGTTAGTCTTTATTAATCACTTTTTACTGTCATTGACTCGAGATGAGATACTTCCAAGTCTTTCAAATCCTTCTCTCAAAATCAAGTATTATGTATTTTCTTTATTAACACAGACCATTTTTTGTTGATGATGGTCACCAAGAAAAGGGACTTACTACCTTTAAGAGGGACATGGTGGCGCAGTGGATAAGACACTGAGCTTATTGATCAAAAGGTCAGCAGTTCAGTGGTTCGAATCCCTAGTGCCGCGTAATGGGGTGAGCTCCTGTTAACTTGTTCCAGCTTCTGCCAACCTAGCAGTTCGAAAGTACGTACAAAATGCAAGTAGAAAAACAGGGACCACCTTTGGTGGGAAGATAACAGTGTTCCATGCACCTTTGGCATTGAGTCATGCCGGCCACATGACCATGGAGACATCTTCAGACAGCGCTGGCTCTTCGGCTTTGAAATGGAGATGAGCACCACCCCCTAGAGTTAGGAATAACTAGTACATATATGCAAGGGGAACCTTTACCTTTACCTTTAAAAGGTGCAGGGATTAATTCATTCTATGATTGGATTTGAAAATCTGCAAATGTATTTCTTCTTTTCGGACACGACCCTTTCTAAACTTTGCAAATATTAGCAAAACATCTTCCTAAGGATCTAACATTTGATTTTAGGAGTTCAATGTTTGATTGGGTTTTGATTTTTGAATCCTGGACATTAATAAAGTTAAACCTTTGGGAGCTGCTAATGCAGTTGACTCAATATCCTGGAAAACAGTAATTTCCCCAGAGAATTTTGGAGGTGATACTGTGGATGTGCTCACAGCATACTACGAGGGTTTCACAAATGTTATAGTAAAAGACCACCTTCAGAAATCCAGAGTGAAGCAAAGTCTACATGAAAAAGAAAGCAAGCACTCAGGAGGCAGCCACACTTAAAGTGAAGCTTCCATTATAAAATTAATGGTAAGACATAGACAAAACAGAACAGAATAACTGAAGGGGCCTTGGAGGCTTTCTAGTCCAGCCCATTGCTCAAGCTGGTTAATTGTTCTCACTGTCAGGAAAACTCTCCTTTGTTCTAGGTTGCTTCTCTTCTTGATTAGTTTCCATCCGTTGTGCTTCTTGTCTTGATTTCTGAAAAGCAAAAGATGGATGTAATCAATCCTTTACGTGCATTGCTTGTTTCTTTGTCCTCTTTTTAAAGCTTTCTCACATTCTTCTTCTCTTTTTCTTTTCCTTTTCCTATTGCTTATCTCCCTGCAAAATAAATAAAGATGATCAATGCAAGTTCTGGAAAAATTAAGGTAGAAGGTCTCACAATCTCAACAGGTGGCAGTCTCAGGTGCCCTTCTGGGATTGGACATTGAAAAAGAGTGGGCCATGATAGAACATCTGTGGGTCCCTGGACTGCCAGCTAAATAGGATTTGGGAAAGCAATATGTATTTCAGAAGGAGGCAATGGCTTACAACTTTGTAATGTTGTCAAGAAAACTACGTAGGTTTGCAGCCAGGCTCATCAAAAATCAAGCTTGGCTCAAGGGAAACACAAGTTAAAAGGAGCCTTGGTGGTGCAACGGACTAAAGTGCTGTTAAGTAGCACTTAGCTGCCAGCTGCTGCAATTACTGCGAGTTCAAATCTCACCAGGCTCAAGGTTGATTCAGCCTTCCATCCTTCTGAGGTAGGTAAAATGAGGACCTGGATTGTGGGGGCAATAAGCTTACTATGTATAAAAAAGAACACCGCTTGAGGGGGGGGGGTCAAAAGCCCTACTAAGCAGGTATATACAAAGGTATGAAGGCTATTGCTTAACGCATTGTAAGCCACCCTGAGTCTCCAGAGAAAGGTGGCATATAAATCGAACCAATAAATAAATAAATAAATCCTTCATTAGGGATGCTTGAAAAACTTGATCTTTGTAACATTGAAATTGACCTATTCTGATTTGCAGCTTCCATGCAACTCTGCAATTCCTAAAGAAGTTATTCATCCGATTTTGTACTCCTGCCCATTGACATTTTGAGAAGTCCATCAGCTGCCCAACTTCCATGTCAACATGCATCCTAGACTTTGTCTGTCATTTCTGGCCAATGATTATCCAACCATGGTTCACAAAACAATGGGTTCGACTGTACATACAGTAGTTACCATATAGCAGTTCTATTTGGTGTTGGTTCTCACTTTTAAAGCGCTCCATGGCTTAGGGCCAGGGTATTTACGAGACCGCCTTCTGCTACCGATAACCTCCCACCGGCCAATATGCTCTCACAGAGAGGGTCTCCTCAGGGTGCCGTCGCTCAAGCAATGTCGGCTGGCGGCCCCCAGGGGGAGAGCCTTCTCTGTGGGAGCACCCGCCCTCTGGAATGAGCTACCTCCCGGAATACGACTGATCCCGGATCTCCGCACTTTCCATAAGGCCCTGAAGACATTTTTATTTCAGCAAGCTGGCCTGGCCTGAATAGGTTTTATGGGTTAGTTTTTAATTGTATAGCTTGGGGTTTTAAATTGGGAGGCTGATTACTTTAATTTATTCTTAGTTATCTTAACTTTTATATTGTATGTTATTTTAATTTTCGGCTGTTCACCGCCCTGAGTCCCTTCGGGGAGAAGGGCGGTATATAAATTCAATAAATAATAATAATTATTATTATTATTTATTGGTTAATCATTAGTGAGATTCACAGCCTTTGAGGCTGGTTAATAGCTCAGCAGCTCGAGTCCTAACCAAGGACCTAGGAACTGTTAAGGTATCATCGGAGGATGTAAGCTGTTCCGAGTAAGGTGTTTTTTTGTAGAGTCAAAATGTTCAAGTCCGGCAAATTTAGAATTTCTAAATAGCGGGGTAGCCCTTTGGGTATTGCTCCGAGGGCTCCAATTACAATCGGGACAGCACACGATTTCTTTTTCCACAGTCGCTCAACTTCAATTTGTAAGTCCCGGTACTTTGTGATTTTTTCTTGCCGCTTATCTTCAATTCGTGCATCACCAGGTATTGCAATGTCATTTGTGCATCACCAGGTTATTATAATATTATAATATTATATTATTATAATATATTATATTATATTATAAAATTATTATATTATAATATTATAATATTATAATATTATATTATTATTATTATTATTATCATTATTATTTAACACAATAAAATTTGTCAATAGGATTCTAAGTCTTTTTTTTTGAATTTTTATTTTATTTTATAAACAAACAAACATACAATACATAATCTGTGCTTCATCTGAGTGCATCCTTTGTGTCTTCTTCTTGTTCTCCAATCATTTCATAATATCGTCATTTCATTTATTGTAACACACAAGGAATTTGTCTTGGTGCATATGCCCTCAGTGTACATAAAAGAAAAGATGTGTTTGTCAAGAATCGTCAAGAATAAATATACAGACCAGTGGTGGGTTATTTCCGGTTCGCCCTGGTAGTGGAAGCAGTGGGAGGCTCCACCCACCCGCCCAGATGTCATCAAAAATGCTCTGGGCATGTGCAGAAGCTTCTGAGCACCCGCAGAATCACCACGCACCTGCGTGCTACTGATAGCGAACTGGTAGCACCGGGATTTGAATCCCATCACCAATATAGACACACACGTTTGTGTGTATGTGTGTGTGGGCATCGTGCTAAAAGTGAACAGGTCAATAACGTTGTTTTTTTTTTTTTTGCAATGGTACTGTTTAGCACAATGTATTCATACATTATGTTTCTCGAGAAATATTTACCAAGCTTCTCTCTGTTGGCACGTTTAAATGAGAGTTATCTTTTTTAGTGGAGTGTAAGAGTACCAGTAGCTTCCATTTGAAGGGAAACTCTAACTAGGCATAATTTCTGAATGAACTGAATGAATCAGTTTCTGGGGCTCCAGCGTGTGCGAAGATCAGCTGGCTGGTGCGCATGTGCGTGCCAGAAACCAGAAAACCAGATGGCCGGCGTGCATGGCCACAGAGAGGACTCTGGTGACACCTATGGCATGCATGCCATAGGTTTGCCATCACGGCCCTATACCAGGGGTGAAATCCAGCAGGTTCTGAAGAACCGGTAGCGGAAATTTTGGGTAGTTCGGAGAACCGGCAAATACCATCTCTGGCTGGCCCCAGAGTTGGGTGGGAATGGAGATTTTGCAATATCCTTCCCCCAGGAATGGGGAGGCAATGGAGATTTTGCAGTATCCCCCTGCCACGCCCACTAAGCCATGCCCACCAAGCCACGCCCACAGAACCGGTAGTAAAAAAAGATTGGATTTCACTACTGCCCTATACTATTCCAGACAAGTGGTGATCCAGTCTCTTCGTAAAAGTGTCCAGTGATGGAGCACCTACAACTTCTGGATGCAAGCCATTCTACCGTCAGGAAATTTCTCCTTAATTCCACATTGCTTCTTTCCTTGATTAGTTTCCATCCATTGTTTCTTGTCTTGCTTTCTGGTGTGCTTTGGAAAAATAGGTTGATTCCCCCCCTCTTCTTCTTCTTTTTAATTATTATTATTATTTTTTTTTAACATATATTAAATTGCTTGGTGAACAGTACATTGTCTGGGTCAATTTACTTTATACAGAATACTACTACTACTACTACTACTACTACTACTACTACTAAGAATAATAATAATAATAATAATAATAATAATAATAATAATAATAATAATAATAATACTGTTTTGGTATGCATGATAGCAATCGTTCAACTTCCAAGACTTACAAATACATTGTAGTTATAATATATTATATTTTGTAACAGTGTACATAGTAATGTTTCCCCAATTTCTGCTTTCTACCTCTCTTTCTTTAACCCCTAATACAGCAATCCTCATATTGAGAAGTATAGTGTATCTATCCATCATCTCTCACCCTTTACTCTTTAAGCATACATAGCAGTCGTCCCTTTTTATTTTATTTTATTTTATTTTATTTTATTTTATTTTATTTTATTTTATTTTATATTTTATTTTTATTTTATTTTATTCTATTTTATTTATTTATTTGTTTATTTATTTGTTTATTTATTTATTAGTTTGTCAAACATGTACAAGATAGCAGGTATAAATATGAACATGGAAATGAAGGAAGGAAATGAATACAGATAAATGGGGACAGTAAGACAGGGATGGTAGGCATGCTCATGCGCTTATGCCTGCCCTCTTCAGGGACCTCTTAGGAATGGGGTGAGGTCCACCAATCCTGGTGGCATAAGGGATTCTATTGTGAGTAGAGGAATAGAGTATTCTCGTGAAATACCTCTGGACCCGCTCAATGTATTAATGTCCGATATACAGTGTGGATTCCAGGCAGATGAGCTGTATTCAAGAATTGGTCTGGCAAAGGTTTTGTATGCCCTAGTTAGCAGTCCAATGTTACCAGAGAAGAAGCTTCACAAGATTAGGCTAACAATTCTTAGTGCCTTTTTGGCAATGCTGTTACAGTGAGCTCTGGGGCTTAGATCATTTGAGGTGAGTACTCCTAGGTCCCCTCAAATATTGGAACTCTGCTATCATGTCTACCCTAGTCCTTCTTCTCAGTAGATTAGACCTACCTAATTTTTCATCTGTTTTAGCCTCCAGCTCCCTGATCATTTTGATTGTGTTCTTCTGCACTTTTTCAAGCCTTGATAAACCTTTTTTTTTTTCAAACGTGGCAAGCAGAACTATTTATTTATTTATTTATTTGCAAATATTTCTATGCTGCTCTTCTCCCAAAGGACTCAGGGCGGCGAACACAAGTTAAAACATGCAATAATAAAGGAAAATCCTAATTAAAACCAATTAAAACCAGGATAAATAAATAATAAAACCCAAGAATCAGAATCAGCCCATTTGTTGAAACAGCCAAGTCTTTAGGCCTCGACAGAAGGAGCGGAGATCAGGCGCTGTCCGGAGTTCGGTGGGTAACTCATTCCAGAGGGCAGGAGCACCCACAGAGAACGCTCTACCCCTGGACGTTGCCAGCCGACATTGTCTAGTCGACGGTACCCTGAGGAGGGCAGCCCTGTGTGAGCGGACAGGACGGTGGAAGGCAGGTGGGAGATGGTCCTGCAAGTACCCCATGAAGGGCTTTATAAGTAAGTACCAGCACCTTGAAGCGGATCCGGAGGACCACTGGTAACCAGTGCAGCTCTTGTAGGAGAGGTGTATATGCTATACTCCAGATGTGGGCTATCCTACTTTTGTTTAAGGGCACAGCAGAGTTTTATCTTCAATTCTTTTCCTATTGATGCCTAGCGCAGAAGTTGCCTTTTGTCACAGCCACTGCACTCTTAAGTTGACGCCTTCATTGATCTGCCCATTAACGTAGACTGCACCATTAGGTTCCGAATCTGGAGCTGCACGGCAAGTATTGGGTAGAAGGTGGTTTCAATTCTCATTTCTGTGAATATTGAGTTGCTTCAATTGCCAACCAATCAAGGTCTTGATGGGAATTTATATACTGTTCCTGGTACTTTTCAGGGAACGGGGCTATTCATAATTGAAACGCTTCCAAAGTGTTCTTTGTCATGCATGTTTACAGCAAACACAACTCAGAGTTCTAACCTACTTTTTTTTTTTTTCAACTATGCATTGGATTTCTCCCAAGATTCAGGGGGGGGGGGGAAATGCTTGCTTTGTTTATATTGTATTTATCCATCACTGCCTCTTCCTTTCCCATTTATATTATAAGCCTCTCTACTACAACTTTTTCCCTTTGGTAAAATGTTATTCTATATCAGAGATGGCTAACCTTTTTGCCGTTGTGTGCCAAAAGCGGGGGGAGTGTGAGGGTGGTGCATGTGTGTGTGCATGCCCACACCCATAATTCAATGCCCCCCATGCCCTGCCCCCCATGCATTTGCATGCAACCCCCCCATGCTCCCCCACACATGCACAATCCCCCTGTGCCCCGTTTTGGGCCTAGCAGGCCTACCTGAAGGGCTACATGAAGGGCAAAAATGGCCTCCCTCCCAGAGGCCCCCCAGAGGCCCTCAGGAGACTGGAAATGGCCCGTTTCCCAACTTATGGTAGGCCCGGTAGGCCTGTTTTCCACCCTCCCCAGGCTCCAGAAGCTTTCCTGAAGCCTACGGAGGGCAAAAACGGCCTTCCTCACCCCCCAGAGGCCCTCCAGAGGCCGAAAATGCCCTCCCAGTGCCTCCACACAAGCCCTGTTCTTACCGGGCATCCAAAACAGGCTGCATGGAGACTCCTGGGAGGGGAGAGGCAGTGTGGGCAAGGCCAGTCAAAAATCAGCTGTCCAGCATGCGCTGGAGCTGAACTAGGGCAATGGTTCATGTGCCCGCAGATATGGCCTGGAGTGCCACCTGTGGCACACGTGCCATAGGTTAGCCATCACGGCTCTATATCTGTGTACCTATATCAGTGGCTCCCAAATTTTTGGGCACCAGGGACAGTCTCCATGGAGAGAGGTTTTACAGTGAACCGGAGGGCAGTGGTGGGTTTTTACTGGTTCGCCCTGGTTTGGACGAACCAGTAGTGGTGGCAGTGGGAGGTTCTGCCTACCCACCCGGATGTTCTGCACATACACAGAAGGTTCTGCACATGCGCAAAAGCGCCCTGCTCATGGTCACAGTTCCGAACCGATAGCGAAGGTAGGTGGAACCCACCACTGCCGGAGAGGGAGTAGTTTCGCTTGTTGCCTGCATCCCGCAAATGGGGCTTTGCTTGTTTGTGCAGATTGGTTTCTGGGATGTCACAGACCAGGTTTTGGGGACCCCTGACCTATATGTTTGCATCTCTGTATTGCTATCTCTATTGCTATCTCCATCTCCATACTGTATCTCCATATCTCTATCTCTATAATCTTTAGTTACAGATTAACATAATTGGAAGATCATTGTAGGTCATCTAGTCCAACCCCCAGCTCAAGCAGACACCAACACCATTTTTGACAGATGGTAGTCCAGTCTCTTCTTGAAAGCTTCCAGTGATGAAGCCCCCACAACTTCTGAAGGCAACTTCTGTTCCATGGGTTGATTGTTCGCACTGTCAGAAAATTTCTCCTTATTTCCAGGTTGAATCTCTCCTTGATCACTTTCCATCCATTATTCCTTGTCTGGCCTTCAGGTGCTTTGGAAGGTAGCTTGACTCCCTCCTCTCTGTGGCAGCCCCTCAAATATTGGAAGACTGCTATCATGTCTCCCTTGGTCCTTCTCTTCTCTTCAGTAGACTAGCCATGCCCAGTTCCTGTAACCGTTCAACGTATGTTTTAGTCCCCTAATCATCCTGGTTGCTCTTCTCTGCACTTTTTTTTAGAGTCTCAACATCTTTTTTATAGTATGGTGACCAAAACTGGATGCAGTACTCTAGGTGTGATCTTACTAAGGCTTTATAGTAAGATCTATAATCTATAATCTCTATCTCCATCACTATCTCCATCTCCACCTCTATATATTGTAGCTACAGTTTAAACAACAAAAACAGCAACAAAATCTCTGCATTTTTGTCTTTCAGTATTGCTCTTAAAAGAAGCAAACAGGGACTCCCTTCCATTTTATATACTGGTACTTTTACTATAGATTACTGTATTATTATTTTTTTAACTTTACTTTTTTTCCATCTGCCCCTTTAAATCTTGAGGTTACTGGATATTTGACTGGGTTTTGTTTCTCCAGAGTAAAGTAAAGTAAAGATTTCCTCCAGTCTAACTTGGTTTCTGGCGATTTCATGGACAAAATCATGAATAACTCAATAACAATATGGAACTGATTTTCCTTTACATTTTTGTAAGATCTCTTCTCTATTTTTATTTTAATTTTAGTCTAGCCTCTGTTCTGATACTTTTCTATTATTTCTCAGTCTCCTTATGTTGGCCACAATATTTTTAGCATCAGTCAAGTTTGGAAAATTCTGAACCAACTGCAGGCTTCAATCTGTGATGAAGATGTTGGATGAGATTCAAGACTTGAAGGTGCTACTCCTCACTCAACCGTGGAGCTCACTGAACTGAGTCAGCAAGTTACCGCAATTCACCCCAGTTACCTCAATCTGTTATAACTGCAAAGCAAAACAAAAAGAAACTTGTTCACCATCTCCTGAGTTTGAAGTTCTCAAGCAACCAAAGAATATAAAATTTATTTACATAAAAGTCATGTCAAAAAAGGGAAGAGGTGTTGGCTTTGATATTGACAGACAGAATATAAAGCGTTGGGGGAAAAAAATCAAACATGATGAATTTCCTTTGAAATACCATGGAGGAAAGGGAAGTTAAAATTGCTAACTCAATGTAAGGTTTAGGATCTTCTCTTCCATGCAAAATGAACTAGCAAGGAGTTATTTTTGTTTAATCAATTTTATAAGTCTGACAACGGTTCACTATAAAAAGTGTATTAATGTTAATAAACAATCCTGCGAACTGAGAGCTCTTGTTTTCAGCTTCATGGTGTGTCAGTTACAATTGTAGGAACAATAAAATGATGCTCATCATTCACTCATGAGCCATGGTGGCGCAGTGGTTAGAGTGCAGTACTGCAGGCTACTTCTGCTGACTGCTGGCTGCCTGTAATTTGGCAGTTCAAATCTCACCAGGCTTAATGTTGACTCAGCCTTCTATCCTTCCGCAGTGGGTAAAATGAGGACCCAAATTGTTGGGGGCAATAGGCTGACTCTGTAAACTGCTTAGAGAGGGCTGTAAAGCACTGTAAAGTGTTATATACGTCTAAGTGCTATTTCTATTGCTATTTAGTTACTCTGATCTAAATGTCCCTAGGCTCTGGAACCCCTGGGAGGGTGACAATGGCCTCCCCGGGGCTCTGGAGGCCCTCCAGAGGCCAGAAACGGGCCCATTTCTGGATTTCTGATACTTCCAGTAGGCCCATTTTTCACCTCCCCAGACTCCGGAGACTTTCCTCGAGCCTCTGGGAGGGCAAAAACAGCCTCCCCCAGGCTCCTGAGGCCCTCCAGAGGCCAGAAATGGGCCCATTTCCAGACTTCTGGGAGGCCTGTTTTTTGCCCTCCCAGAGCTTCCACACAGAGCCTGCACTTATCTGGAACCCAAAATGGGCTGTGTGGAGACTCCTGGGAGGAGTGGGGCAGGGTGGACAGGGCCAGCCAGTCCAGTCCTTGTAACTACTGGTTCAGTGAACCAGAGTAAAATTAGCATCCGGTTTGCACGAACCGGTTGAAGTACACCCCTGGTGTACGTCATAAATGTGATAAATTCCAGACAAAGAAGTGATACAAATAGGTCATGGTAACAAAGGCAGAGAAGTCAAAACAAGCATTTGAACTTGACCAAGAGTTTTAACCCTTTATGTTAAATTTGTTTTTCTGACAAAGAAATAAAGGGAGACCTGTCTAGATCTATTTCAAGCTCTTTAAAAATAGATCTATGCTAGTCTCCCTTTATTTCTTTGTCGGCAAAACATAAATTTAACAGAAAAATAGGTGGTCACAAAAGCGACTGCCTGTGAAGACACCTGGATTGGGGCTGAAAGTGGAAGCAGTATGCTCTGTCCCATAATTGGGTAGACCAGGCTGCTTTGATAGACCCCCCAAAAAAACCCCACTTTAACTGTTTATCTTCCACAGATAATTCTTCAGTTCCACCTGCTGGTTTTGATAAATAAAGGAGGACTTGAGGAAATTGGTATGTCTTTTTCACAGCAGTGCATTGCTTCCCATGCTCCAAAATAACTTTTTCCCCCAAAAAACCCTAAACACCATTTCAGATGATCTAAAAGCAGGGTTCTCCAACCTTGGCAACTTTAAGCCTGGAGGACTTCAACTCCCCACCAGGCTTAAAGTTGCCAAGTTTGGAGACCCCTGATCTAAAGCCATCCAGTTGGGCTGAGTGAGCTGGGCCTTCTTTGCTCGGACTAGGTCAGTCAAGATTATTTAGATCCTTCTTCATAGCAGAAATTTCAGGGCCAGGGAGAAGGATTTCAGTTGGAGCAGATGAAACGATTTCCAGTGGCTTTTCAAAGCCTAATCTGATTAGTCTTTCCAGTACGGTTGGGAGTTAGGGGAGTTAATTTGCAGAGAGGATTCCATTTGTTCTGAGTCCTCAGCCTTGAAAATGTCTGGGTTAATGGGGGGCACTTTTAATTTCTTTCTTTCATTTTTTTTTTTGTGCGTGTGTGTTTTTGTGTTGTGAGAATCATATATAAACTCTGCACTAGCAAACTCTTTTTGTTTTTTTCCCTGTCCCCAGGTGCTGAACTTGTGCCTCTGCAGCTTGACTTAATACATGCCCAGATTACTGAACCTGACTGCTTCAGCTCATGCCAATCTGCTAGGATGGCACCGAGCCCGTGGAAATCTTGGCTGCACCATTGCCTTGGGGCAGGGTTGCCAAGAACTGACTTTTACGAGCAGCTTGCTGACACAGAAGGTGCCATCTCTGCTCAAGGATTCCTGCATCTGCTCCAAGCTATGCCTCCTTAAACTTAATTGCACCTGTTGGTCTTCCTCCCTTACAAACAGAGCACCTGAATGATGCGAGGACAGGAAGCATACGGGGCTCCTGAATACCCAGAGCTCTCCTCAAGCAATCCATTGCATTGCCTATAATGCTAACATTTCAATTGGCTGGTCATTCGTTGTTCCCACATTCATTTATCATTTCCAGGATCTTTCCTTCCCCCACTTTTCCTTTCATAAGCCAAGCGGTATGATCCGGGTAAAAAGAATAAATCCTATTTAAGGCATTGATCCAAAACCCATTAAGTTTGCTCACTTCAGCTGGTTTGGAATGAAGACCTAATAAATATTGCTTTACTAAGAGGGCTTATGGGAGGCCAGTAGTTTGGCCTTAATGTATCCTCTAGCAAGTAGCCCCAAGGAAAAGTTAATAGCGGCATCTCAATTCAAATGCCACGTAAATGGGGTAAAGGAAGGGCAGAAGGCAGCTGTCTCAAAATGAGGAATGAACAATAGGAGGGTTGATTATTCCCTCCATGCCTGGTGGCCAATCATGTATTTCATCATGATTGTCCTCTACAAATCATCATTGAATACAGTGTGAGAGTGCATTGAACAGGTTCTGTAGCATCTCTGACCCAATGCTGCTGGGTGGAGTGCTCTTGTTGATTGCTTCAGTCTATCACATGAAGGGTTAATATCACTTTATAATGCCTTGATAAGGCCACACTTGGAATACTGCATTCAGTTTTGGTCGCCACGATGTAAAAAAAGGTGTTGAGACTCTAGAAAGAGTGCAGAGAAGAGCAACAAAGATGATTAGGGGACTGGAGGCTAAAACATATGAAGAATGGTTGCAGGAACTGGTTGTGGTTAGTTTAATGAAAAGAAGGACTAGGGGAGACATAATAGCAGTGTTCCAATATCTCAGGGGTTGCCACAAAGAAGAGGGAGTCAAGCTATTCTCCAAAGCACCTGAGGGTAGAACAAGAAGCAATAGGTGGAAACTAATCAAGGAGAGAAGCAACTTAGAACTAAGAAGAAGTTTCCTGACAGTTAGAACAATTAATAAGTGGAACAACTTGCCTGCAGAAGTTGTGAATGCTCCAACACTGGAAATTTTTAAGATGTTGGATAACCATTTGTCTGAAGTGGTGTAGGGTTTCCTGCCTAAGCAGGGTGTTAGACTAGAAGACCTCCAAGGTCCCTTCCAACTCTGTTATTCTATTCTATTCTATTCTATTCTATTCTATTCTATTCTATTCTATTCTATTCTATTCTATTCTACTCTACTCTACTCTACTCTACTCTACTCCACTCCACTCCACTCCACTCCACTCCACTCCACTCCACTCCACTCCACTCCACTCCACTCCACTCTATCATTCCTTTCCTGTCTTATCTGATAGTTGTTAATTATAATGATGGTATTATGTGGCTTCTTTGCAGAGAGGACAACTCACTGCACGACTTGCTGGGCAAGAAGTTTTGCTGCCTGAGTTCCTGCTTTTGCTGTCTTCACCTTGACACCAAATCTGCTAGATTATACGCTCTGTTATGGGTCACAAGTGGAATAACTAGATTATAAATGAGATGAGTCTTACGTTCATCCTATTTTATCTCTCCCAGCCAGATCTCAACAATCTATATCCACCTTTACCGGATTGCTTCAAAGTTTGTTTGTTTGTTTGTTTTGTTTTCCTTTCTTTGGCATTGCAAAGTGTCTTTAGTTTGACCATGGTGATTAGAAGAATGTAAGAGTTAGCCCCTTTGCTTAACAAGGCACAATGATGGAGAAAACAGGATTTTTGGAAGCAGGAAACCAAGAAGATATGTGCAAAGCACTATATCCAAATTCACGAGCCCTTGTAGATGATAAATAGTTGGTAGATTCCCCCTTTTAATTAATGGAGACATTGATGATTGTCTTTTATGATTGTGATCATGATTTTTCACCTGTTGTTTGCATGTCCACTGAGAGCTTCTGTACCAGAGACAAATTCCTTATACTATATGTCCAATTACACCTTGCCAATAAAACTATTCTATTCTATTCTATTCTATTCTATTCTATTCTATTCTATTCTATTCTATTCTATTCTATTCTATTCTATTCTATTCTATTCTATATAAAATCTAAGTGCTATTGCTATTGAGCAACCTGGTTGCTGGTACACAAACCAGGGTTGAGGATCCCTGGTTTAGAGTTATTACATAAGGTTGAGTCCCCTGAGCAGGCAATAATTGCAGCATACATCTGTCGAATGGATTTGATGCCTATTAGTAGTCAACATACTGGTTATTTTTCATTCATGAAAGATATTTGTAAGCATTTTCTTTCTCAGGTAGTCACTTTGCAGGTACTGATCAGGCAAAGAGAGCTTTGAAAAGGAATGCAAGAATCATTAAGAGGAGAGTGAGAAGGAGACTCAAAATAACACCACCTAGGTTCTGTTTGGCATAAGAGGGGTCAGAAGGAAGCTGTTGTTTCTGTTATTATACCTTGCAACAATAAGTCGCTTTATTGTAATCCGTGAAGTGTTTAGTGACCTGGTCTACGTCAAAAGGTTGAAAGTCACTCATTAGAAAGTTCTAAATCCTCTAAGAAAAATGTAACAGATTTTTGAAGAATTTACGGTATTTGAGATTGCTTGAGAAAGGTGAGCAACACAGCTGTTTAGCAATTGCTATTTTTTTTCTTTTTTGGGGGAAGGAAGAAAAGCATTTTTTTTTTATTTCTAATCCTCAGCATTTGAAGAAAGAAAAACTTTGTCTCCATGGGATAGGCAACTTTCCATGATGTTGAGTCTATGTCTGCAATCTGTTTGAGAAAATGTGTATTGGGAACATATGAGTTTTCACATCTGATAAGGAAACCACGTTTGCACAAATATTGGTGCCTCAGATTTGTGCACTAAAGTTCTGACACACTTATTTCCTTTCCAATTTCAAGATTAAATATTTTCTATAAATTAATGAGTAAGAACTGAATTATGGATGCCAACCTTGAATGGGAAATACTAACTGGACTATTTCTTCAAAAGGTGCTTAATTGTTTTATAGGTCAGCAGATATTATGAAAGCATTTTCAGTAGTAAAGGATTGCAAAAGAGTAAAAGAATGCTCTTATTTTGATGCTTAGTTTTCCTCTCCAAGTAAAAGGTGCCTGAATAAGGTGGCAGGGCTCTGATGATCAGTCCTTCAGATTTACCCAGGAACAAAATATGTAAATGAGCCCACCTATAATTACTCTCTGTTTGAAGTACAAAAAAATTGGTAAAGTATGTGTTACCCTGAATTCTGAACTCATTACACATTTATGCTTTGCAAACCAAACAAATTAGCTGTTCAAACTCACAATTCACAGTTTTGGCAGGCTCCTTTATCACAAAAGTTGATTAAACACGAGGGATAAAACAGTGCTTTCCAGCAAGTACACAGTCAACATCTTTGATTTTGGGGTGTTAATGCAAGTGTGGCCGGTCAAACCTAGAGGAGATCAACCCTGACTGCTCTTTAGAAGGCCAGGTCCTGAAGATGAAACTCAAATACTTTGGCCACCTAATGAAAAGGAAGGACTCACTGGAGAAGAGCCTAATGCTGGGAAGGATTGAGGGCAAAGGAAGAAGGGGACAACAGAGAACGAGGTGGCTGGATGGAGTCATTGAAGTAGTTGGTCTGAGCTTAAATGGTCTCTGGGGCCTGGAGGAACATTGTCCATGGGGTCGCAATGGGTCGGACACGACTTCGCAACTAACAACAACAACAATGCAAGTGTAAATCTTCGAAGGCACAGAGACAGAGATACCATATCAAATAAATTAACAAAATAATTATCTGTATATGCAACAATGCATTCATAACAATGAATGTTATCATATAACATCAGAGTTAATGTTTAATTATTTTTTTAAAGGAAACAGGTCAAGAAATTTATAATGTCAACTCTGCAATATATTGTAGATGCATTGTAATACATTATTCAAAAATCTTCAGTGTCTCTTGTCCAAATAAATGTTATTTGTATATTGACCAGCAATAGATATCAAGAAATAATTCCTGCAAATTGATTGAAGAGCTAATTTCCCCCCCACATCTTTCTCGCACACACCCGGCCAATTTTATAGATTTGTAATTGCTGTTACAAAGAAAAGTTCTTGGATATGCCCATGAGGTCACCAGGGTTTATTTACTTACAAAAATGTGATGCCATTTCAATTCAGGTTGTGTACAATGGCAGGTAAGGTGGCCCTAAAATGATCCATTCAGTTCACAAGAACAGCAAGGAGTACAGAGCCTGAGTTGAGGAAGTAGCAAGCAACAGAGACAAGGAATTGTGAGTACCCTCATATCTGTCAAGCTAGAGCTTTTCTTTAGATCAAGGGTGTCAAACTCGCATCAGATCGCCTCTGAAGCCAGACCTGAAGAAGCTTCTTGGATGTAAAGCAAAATATCTTCAAAGAAAAACAAAGCAAGTCCAGTTGCCTTTTGAAAAAGCACCTTCGGGACAAGCATGACCTGGATAATTGAGAATCTCCATAGACATCGTGGGAAGAAAAAAATGTGACCCATTGATAGCCTCTTTCTGGGAACTGGGAACACTAGCATGAATAAATAGCAGTTAAACTTATATACCACTTTACAGTGCTTTACAGCCCTCTCTAAGCGGTTTACAGAGTTAGCATCTTGCCCCCAACAATCTGGGTCCTAATTTTACCCACCTCGGAAGGATGGAAGGCTTAATCAACTTTGAGCCTAGTGAGATTTGAACTGCCAAATTGCAGGCAGCTGGCAGTCAGCAGAAGTAGCCTGCAGTACTACACTCTAACCACTGCACCATCATGGCTCTTACATGATGATTATTTCTCTCAAGGAAGGTTGAACATGCCCAACATGTATATAATTTTTCAACAGCTCCTTTTATTTTGAGATACTAAATGGAGCATCTTCTCTATGTTTTATTATATTTATTATATTGACAAATGTTCTTTCCTCCCCATCCCTTCATTGTCTCACACAATAAAGAACAATTCTATGGATAACAAGGATTGACATTTGAAAGGAGAAAGCCCTTCACAGAAGAAACTCAAGTCTCATCATGATTAATTTACTACAACTGTTTCTTTAAACAATAATAACAGACAACTTCATTAAAATTCCATTTCTGTCTTCCTTTGCTATGGACCTGTTAGCTTAATATTCTCTCCATGTTGACTGAGGAATTCCATTGATATGCTTAAGCACTCTGACCTTGGGTTGTTAATCTGAACATAAACATTTATCTCCTTACTTGTCACCATTTTATCTTGTGTCTTATGATCAAATCCCTTCAATGACCAGAGATCCATCATTCTGCTGCCATTGGCCTGTTTTGATTTATGGGTGACAGCTAGAAGCAATAGTTATTTTGAACACTTTAATGCTTCATAAAATACAGCCAGAAATGTCATATTACTCTGATGCTGTGCTAACAACATATGACTTCTATATATGTAGATTTTTTTTTGTACTTATGCAAAATATATCCCACAGTAGAAAAAAAAACAGCTATGCTATTCGAACTTCATTTTTCTCCATTACTTTGGATTGGGATTAAATAGTTGAGTGTCACATGGTTTATATATTTATCTCAAATTTCACTATACCATTGGCTCTCTTGATAACAATTGCTTAACACATTGTAAGCCACCCTGAGTCTCCGGAGAAGGGTGGCATATAAATTGAACCAATAAACAAACAAACAAACAAACAAACAAACAAACAAACAAACAAACTTCCAGTGAAATGCAACCATTAAAAATAGGAATTGAAAAAAAGCTCTGAGATGAGAATCTTTCATTGCCAGATATACAAATGCTAACTTGTTTCTAAGGACAAGTGAGAAATAGGAACGTTATAATTTTTGCTTTAACCAGAAGAATATTAGCTATTTAGCACAGAATACAGAATGAGAGGGAAGGGACTAAATAGATGGGCAAGGGAAGGCAAGGGAAGGGAAGGGAAGGGAAGGGAATTCTTTACTCTCCACCAGTAATCAGCGCCCAGATCAGTATAGAGTAACTCCAAGGTTAACTTCAAGCCAAAAATCAAGTAAACAATACCTCAATCAAGAAACTGCCAAAGAGCCATCAATAAACAGCCCAACCAAACCAGAATATAAACTGACAGCAAACAGCACTCCTTACTAGCACTGATGTTACCTAGTTAGGGTAATGAAATGTCTGCAAGAAAACAAGCAAGCTCAGAGAGCACCAAGGATCCCTCACTTGAAACCCTATTTAACCCTATTTAAAACCAAAAAGTGTAAATAGCATTCCTGTGCCCACAACCACATTCTGCAATCCCACATCCAATTAAAATGAAAGGAATATTGAGTACCAGGTCATTGCATCACTTGCTTAAGAATTATTATCTTCTGGCAACAACCTGGCATGTGCATATGCCTATTCTGTGTTTCACCTGGTTTTGCTGAAGGGTCTTTGACAATTTGCCGTGGCCAACTCACCATGGCCAGCTCACCATAGCCAACTTGCCATGGCCAACTCATCATAGCCAACTTGCCACAGCCAACTCACTGCAGGGCAACTCATCATAGCCAACTTGCCACAGCCAACTCGCTGCAGGGCAACTCGTCATAGCCAACTTGCCACAACCAACTCACTGCAGGGCAACTCATCATAGCCAACTTGCCATGGCCAACTCATCATAGCCAATTTGCCACAACCAACTCACTGCAGGGCAACTCATCATAGTCAACTTGCCACAGCCAACTCGCTGCAGGGCAACTTGTCATAGCCAACTTGCCACAACCAACTCACTGCAGGGCAACTCATCATAGCCAACTTGCCATGGCCAACTCATCATAGCCAACTTGCCACAACCAACTCACTGCAGCGCAACTCATCATAGCCAACTTGCCACAGCCAACTCACTGCAGGGCAACTCATCAAAGCAAACTTGCCACAACCAACTCACTGCAGGGCAACTTATCATAGCCAACTTGCCATGGCCAACTCATCATAGCCAACTTGCCACACCAACTCACTGCAGGGCAACTCATCATAGCCAACTTGCCATGGCCAACTCACTGCAGGGCAACTATCATAGCCAACTTGCCATGGCCAACTCACTGCAGGGCAACTCGTCATAGCCAACTTGCCACAACCAACTCACTGCAGGGCAACTCATCATAGCCAACTTGCCATGGCCAACTCACTGCAGGGCAACTCATCAAAGCAAACTTGCCACAACCAACTCACTGCAGGGCAACTTATCATAGCCAACTTGCCATGGCCAACTCATCATAGCCAACTTGCCACACCAACTCACTGCAGGGCAACTCATCATAGCCAACTTGCCATGGCCAACTCACTGCAGGGCAACTCATCATAGCCAACTTGCCATGGCCAACTCACTGCAGGGCAACTCATCATAGCCAACTTGCCATGGCCAACTCACTGCAGGGCAACTCATCATAGCCAACTTGCCATGGCCAACTCACTGCAGGGCAACTCATCATAGCCAACTTGCCACAGCCAACTCACTGCAGGGTAACTCATTATATCCAACTTGCCACAGCCAACTCACTGCAGGGTAACTCATCATAGCCAACTTGCCACAGCCAACTCACTGCAGGGTAACTCATCATAGCCAACTTGCCATAGCCAACTCACTGCAGGGCAACTCATCATAGCCAACTTGCCACAGCCAACTCACTGCAGGGCAACTCATTATAGCCAAATTGCCACAGCCAACTCACTGCAGGGCAACTCATCATAGCCAACTTGCCATGGCCACCTCACTGCAGGACAAGAGTTATACAAATATGAAAAAAATGGTGGAAGAGAACCATTAAAGAAAGGGTACAAAAGGTCCCACAAAATGAAATGTGAATGACAAAAATGAAAATCATTTTTTTTAAATTTATTTTAAATAATTAAATTTAATTGTTAAAGTCTCCTGCAGCAAGTTGTCTGGGGTGAGTTGTTCCACCGTGAGTTGGCTGTGGTGAGTTGGCCACAGCAAGTTGCTTCTGTGAGTTATCCCATTCCTTTGCCAAAGGCCAATGCTGCCCAGGTTGTCCTTCCTGGGGTGCTTCTTTTAACAATCCAGCAAGTGTAACAGCAACAACAAAGGCTAAAGAGTATGAGTGTTTTGCAGCTGCCAGATACGAAAAATAGAAAGGCCAATTATATGTGCACATAAATGGTATTATTTTTCCTTTGAGCTGGTGATGTTAAAATAATACTGTGCTCCCAACCCAATAGCAATCTGGAATTGAATACATCAAAACATGGGGGAAGCATAAAGATAACAAGTCTTCTTTTCTTAGTTATATATATATATATATATATATATATATATATATATATATATATATATATATATATATATATATATATCCAATTAAAATGTACAGATGAAACGTGTACCCCCTTAGAGTTTCCAGAAGATAAATCCTTCACCCAATTACCTTTTCCCATATGGCTAAAGATCAAATTGTGTATGAATTAAATAACAACAGGAACAAAAAAGTATTCTATTCTTATATAGACCTACTTGTTGTTGGGGTTGTTTTGTTTTGTTGCTTCTCTGCTCTGCTTCTATTATGGAATTAAGGTTGTTCCAATTTTAGGTTTATTTTTAAATTGATTGATATGTATTTGAACTCCAGAAAATTAATATTCCTGGCTTCAAATCTTCCTGAATCCCAAGACGAATTCATAGGTGTGAAAGGGTTAGGGATGTCTCAATAATATTACAATACATTAATGTTACAATATAATACAATAATGTTACAATATGCATTGTAAGCCGCCCTGAGTCTCCGGAGAAGGGCGGCATATAAATCAATTTTTTTAAAAAAATAAAAATAAAAATAAAGACAAGTAGGACAAGAAGCAATGGGTGGAAACTAATCAAGGAGAGAAGCAACCTATAAGTAAGGAGAAATTTCCTGACAGTTAGAACAATTAATAAGTGGAACAACTTCCCTCCAGAAGCTGTGAATGCTCCAACACTGGAAGTTTTTAAGAAGATGTTGGATAACCATTTTTCTGAACTGGTATAGGGTTTCCTGCCTAAGTAGGGGGTTGGACTAGAAGACCTCCAAGGTGCCTTCCAACTCTTTTATTCTAAATTCTAAAAAAAAAAAAATCTAAACCACATCTGGCCCCAAAACTGGCTTAGGTTTATTTGTAATGAAATAATTTTGGGATATCTAAATGTCCTTAGATTGATTTTTTTTTAGCAATTTCTCTACCATGATTCAGATTTTCAACATTATTTATCATATTATTGTTAAGCTTTCACCATTATCAGCCCTCCAAAAGTGTCAATCAAATTTCCAGCTGGGCACCAGAGAACAAGTTAGCTCCACGTCTAGAAGACAAGAATATAGAAAATATTTCCTTATTTTCAGAAATTCATCTTGATCATCATAAGAGTAATCAATGGTTATTTCTTTGTCCTATTAATATAAATAAATATAAAGCACTTAACATTCTGCTACATTCTAACTTATTTCCCTTGCCCTTAGGAAAGGATCGGGATGTTATTTGCCTGTCTTGAATTACATCTGTATAGAAAGCCAGGCGTTTAAGCACTCCAACCATATTGGAAGAAAAATAGCAATAGCAATAGCACTTAGACCTATACACTGCTTCACAGTGCTTTACAGCCCTCTCTAAGCAGTTTACAAAGTCAGCATATTATCCCAACAATCTGTGTTACTTCATTTTACCGACCTCGGAAGGACGGAAGGCTGAGTCAACCTTGAGCTAGTCTGGATCGAACTCCTGGCAGTAGGCAAAGTCAGCCTGCCACACTGCATTCTAACCACTGCACTACCACAGCTCTTATCGTTTTGTGTTATGCTAGTTAGATTAGAAAAAAATTGTTCAGCTGAGAAACTAGAGATGAAACATTCAATAAACTTTTGTTAGTCCCAATGGCACAAGAAAATTAGTGTTTCAGAAGCTAAAAGCCAAATCTTGGGAGTGTATAAATGGAAGGATCTTTTCTCTGGCTTCTTTTCTAAGCTTCCATGTTCCATATTTTTCAGAGTATAAGATGCTCCAGAATATAAAATACACCTTAGTTTTTGGGGAGGAAAATAAGAAAAAAAAAAATCTGCCTCTGCCTACCAGCATCCATTGCTCTTCATCTGGCTAGCATCCTGTCAGTGTGTGAGAGAGTTGAGGGCTGTTTGGAAACTGAAACAGTATTTGCTATGTGAGCAACAAGGAAGGAGACAGCAAGAAGCCTGGGTTTGCTTGCTTAGCTCTGCAGCTCTGAGTCTGTGCTGAACTGTAAACTAGTCTGCTGCTCAAAACTGAAACTGAAACTCCTCTGCTTGTGTTTTGCTTGGAAAGTTACTTGGAAAGTTACTTGAAAAACCTGCTTTTGGTATTATATATTTACTTCATGTGTATATTATATATAAAGAGAAGTTATTGAATCCTGCTGAATCAAACTCTGACAGTCCTTGCAGCAAATAGCAAACAGCCAGCTCAGCACATTATTGCAGCCTGATTCAGCATGAGCAGCTGATTGGCAGGTGGATCGGCCTCCCGGAATACCCCCAATCAGCTGTTCCAGGCTGCAGGGTTTGCCACAGACCATTGCTGCCTCCGTGCCATACATTTTTGGCTACATTTGGTGTATAAGATGCACCCAATTTTTCACCATCTTTTAGGGGGGGGGGAAAGTGTGTCTTATACTCTGAAAAATACGGTATATGAAATGGACACTTAAAAATATAAAATGTTATTATGAGGCTTATGAGCCTTACTCAGTATGGTTCCTATTTCTGCTTTTGCTTTGAAAAGTTAACTTTTAAGATGTAAAACGGAATATAGACATTTGAGATGAAGCCTACAAAAAAAAAAAAAAGAAGAATTATACTGCCTGAATTATATAAGTTACTCTGCAGTGTTTCATTTTTATTTCCCAAATGGTCATCCTGAAGCAGTCCCATGTAAGTATGATATTAAATGGCAGTAATTAAGAACATCTTGATAAACCTTACATTTCACAAAAAGAAGAAAAAAGACTCTTGCAAAGAATATTTTAAGGAGTGTCTTTTGGGAAGAAGCATTTAAGGGAGTGTTGATTTAAATAACTTTTTAGAAATAATTAAGTGGACAGTGGTTTTCTTTTATTCTTTTTTTCAATTATTATTCTCGCTTGAGTTCTTACATTCTTGTTTTCCACACATGCATTTTCTTCTCCCTGAGAGCAGGACTTCCTATTGACAAATTCAATTCACTTCTTACACTGTTCATTTGAATTACTGAAGGTTCAATGAACATTCTGGATGGATAGATGAATGATGGGTTTGAAAAGTTTGAGATTCGAATGGTTGTTGGAGCATTAAGAGAAACCAGAAACTTTTAGAAACAGGGATGTTAATTGAAGACTGGCGAGCAGGAAACATGGAGTCGGATGTGCAAAAGTATTCACGCTATAAACATAATCACTATATTCAGGTTATCTTATAAATAAGAACTGTATTCAGAGGCACAATGTGTTGTTGGTGCTCTCTGAGCTTGGTTGTTTTCTTGGAGAGATTTCATTACCCCAAACTAAGTAACATCATCAGTGGAGGAGGAGGAGGAGGAGGAGAAGGAGAAGGAGAAGGAGAAGGAGAAGGAGAAGGAGAAGGAGAAGGAGAAGGAGAAGGAGAAGGAGAAGGAGAAGGAGAAGGAGAAGGAGAAGGAGAAGAAACTAGTTTGGGATAATGAAACGTCTGCAGAAAAACAACCAAGCTCAGAGAGTACCAAAGATTCCTCATTTCAACCCTGAACTACAAATATTGTCCTTTCTGGGTACCATAATATGTCCTTCAGACTAGAACTAACAGTCCTCAGCAGATGACCATAATGGAGCCTGTCCATTATGGTCCTATGTTGCAACAGTCTTAAATCAAATTCAGGTAGGTTACATGGCCAGTCAGTCTCTCTCTCTCTCTCTCTCTCTCTCTCTCTCTCTCTCTCTCTCTCTCTCTCTCTCTCTCTCTCTCTCTCCCTCCCTCCCTCCCTCCCTCCCTCCCTCCCTCTCTCTCTCTCTCTCTCTCTCTCTTGCAGCAGTCATTAAGCTAAAGGGGCAGGAATAAAACAAATGTATTTTGTTTAATAAACACCACAATGGTGAAGAGAACCCATTGTTTGCTCTGGTGCGGTTTTGCCTAAGTAACATCTGGTTTTTGGCAAAAAATGAAAGGGGAAAAATCACATACAATTATTACTTTCTCATTCCAAAGGAAGATTATCTAGAAGGCGGACAACTTTTTAGTCATATTGATTGAGAGTAAAGGTGGGGGTGGGTGATCATATGAATGAATCCTTATTACTGTAAAATCACAATCCATAGTTTATTTATTTCTCTGTTGGTGCATTTTATTGCCATCTGGGTGGATAAAGTAGACAGTGTATCAATCACAAGTATTTAGTGATTAGAAGCTAGTCATAAAAAGCCCCTGAAGAAACCTTAACAAATGAATTGTCAGGGGAAAAAAAAATACTTGTGCAAAAATGGATATAGAGAAAAAAAAAATTACTTTACAAATGAAGAAGTTAGGAAAAAGATTCTCATGTTAGACAAATCTGTTTATTGAGAGCCGATTATCTAAACCAAGTGGAATTTTGTACACATGCAATAATTCTGATAAACATTCTTCTTTCTAAACGATAGGATCTCATTAATTTGCTGTGCCAAAACTCATGATACACACTTCTTTGTGCACAGGAAGCTACCAGGCAAATCATTATTATTTTTCGGGAATCAAGATCATCTGAGGCTAATAGATTTTCTATTTCTAGTGGATCAACTACATTTTGAAGGGTGACCACTTTTGCTCAAAATGTGTCTACCATGATCTTTTCAGATTTTACTGTATTCAAACTCTCAATAGTCCTACCCAAACTCTTTATCTGTGATCTTAGTGTCATTGTTCCATTATCCTGTCCTGAGTCAGTTCAGAATTAGTGACGAAGACAACCCAAAAACAACCCTATCTATCTTGAAAAATTGTAGAGCAAAGGCTGTTCTATTTTTTGTATCTAATATGCCACTAATATTCCAATTTATTGCAAAGGTTTGCAGACACCAATTGGAAGGATCAGAAATTTAAAATAGTGGCCATAGCTGCATAAAGTCCCACCACTTTTTAAAATATGTTCTATGCACAACACATGTAAAAAAAGAAAAAGAAATGAGGTCATATGTATATGTATATATATATATATATATATGCATACACACACACACACACACACACACACACACACACACATATATATATAGATATATATATATATATATATATAGATATATATATATATATATATATATATATATATGTAGGTCTTTGGTTATTCGGGTCTTCTCCCACGTCAATGTGCGATCTCACATTGCTCCTGGAAGCACGAAGCCGAGAACACCAGCCTGAAGATGACGAATGAGACTTCGTCGAAACGTCGCCAAGACACTTCCAATTTTACGTGGGAGAAGACCCGAATAACCAAAGACCTACATACAAACACCCGCGAAAACCTGAGAAAACATATATATATATATATATATATATATATATATATATATATATATATATATATATATATATATATATATATATATATATATATATATATATATATATATATATATATATATCTTGATCTTTTTAAATCTCCTATATAGATGCTCCTTGCATGGTTCTGAGTCAAACAACTGATTTCTTTTTCTTTTTACAAACCCCATAATCTCTTAATTCAGTCAGCCCCGTAGAGTTGGGGCTGACTGAATGGAGCTGAGCATTTACTGACCAGATGCCCTTCCTGATGCCTACACAGAGTTCACAGCAGATATTTTCTTTGCGCCCTGAGAGAGAAATATTTGTCACTATATACGATTTAACTCCGAACCTTCCAACGAGGAGGCAAGTGTCCTCACCACTAGACTACTTTGTTCCTCAATCAAACAGCCACAATGCATATCGGAAACCAAATAGTTTAAGAACTCATCATCCAGATACCAATCTTGACATTTAATATGATTTAATAGCAAACTCAAAGAAAACTCAGGGGTTATCTAAAAACTATCTAGAATTATTAAGCTTGGTTTTGGTGTAGTTTAATTGTTTGTTTATTTGTCAAACATACAAAATAGCAGGTATAGGTATAAACATAAACAAAGGAGGTAAGTACAGATAAATGGGGACAGTAAGACAGGTATGGTAGGCACACTGGTGCACTTATGCACAGCTGAGCTTTGGAGACAGAAGAATGAGATTTTGGAATTTGAAGTGTTCTCCTCTAACAGATTCACGAAGTTGGAAGAGACCTTGCAGGTCATCTAGTCCAACCCACTGCCCAAGCAGGAAACCTATATCTGCCTCTACCTATGAATGAACTCACAACCTCCTGATTGTGAGGCAAGAGCTCCATCTCTAGGCTACAGCAGCTGTTGGTAAGTACTGCTATAAGTATTTTTTCTCTCTCTCTCTCTTTCATTCCTTCCCCCTTTCCCTCCCTCTCTCCCTTTCTCTCTCTCTGATACAGGCTTTATAAAACAATTCACTCTTATTCAAGTTTTATGTCTCGCTGCATATGTGTTTGTAGAGCAGATAGCAAATGGATAAGGACATTTCAGATAGGAAAATAATAAGCAATTCTTAATGAGCTTTGTAGTGTTGTAAGAAATGTCCACCTGAGTTCAGTTCCAAATGGGGAGAAAGACACTGGAAACATGGAGGCTGATTGGAAAGATAGTTTTAATTGTAAAGCAGAACCACCAAGCACATGTGGTTCCTGGTTGCTGACCACATGGAGTGGAGGGTGAGAGGTATTTATACCCTCTCTTGGGTATAAGCTTATAAGCCTCTTTGGACTTGAGCTTCCTGTTCCTGTGACAAGGGCATGCATTCTATTGATTGCAGTCAGACAACCATGTGGAATCAAATTTGGTTAAACCTTGCTGGGTGATTTAATGGAGGGGAAATGTCCTTAGATTGTGCCATGTGGTGAGCTCCGCTGCTGGATAATCCTATTATGTCCTGGAGGGTCATGTCTTAATCCCATTGTGCAGTTTCTGAAAGCTTCATCCCCCTGGAGCTGAGGTCTTTTGTTTTGTAGATAGGCTGGCCCAGTCCTTCTCAATGGGCACCAAATATCTTCTGGGGGCAGAGAGCTGAAGGGAGCTGCTCTTTGTCTTTAAAAACATGTTTCTCCTTTTCTCATCCAGGGAAATACAATATTCTGCCTTTTTAATATTTCCTAGAATATGTCACTCTTCTAGGAGAGGGGTGGATGCTAACTTTCTACAGTAGCTACCAGTGACTCTTTGGCTACTTATGGCTTTTAGGATGGAAAAACCAAAAACTGTATAGTACAGTTGACAATCCCAAGTGGGAAGGAGCATTTCTCCTCATAAATGTGCCATAACTGTAAATTCGATAACAGAGTTCATCCCAATTTTTAAACTGATAGATTTAAAATGTTTAAATGTGCTTCCCCCATGCCATTCTATCATCTCAGATCCTTTATCCAGTTACAGAGTGGAATATAGTATATATTACTCTGCAGATTCTACTTATAGAAAAAGAAACCTATCAGGAAGAAGGTCAGCCTTGGGCTAGTTCCCTTCATAGTATTTTTTGACACGCAGGCATGAGAAATGATAGAAAGAATCTGGCCACTGACACATACATCCTAGTTGCAACTCAAAGTCAGACACAGGCACAGCAAAGATTGATCTCTTGCAGGATAAAATGATAAAACTACAGTTTGGATGTAATATAACTGTTGCATCCCAGCTGATTTATATGGTCCCCGCTGGATAAAGTTAGCCTTGCTCTTTTAACAACCTGCAAACTGTAATAACTTGGGAGTGGATTTGTCTCATAAGGACCACTCATCGTGCTACAGATGAATGATGTTGGAATGGTTTTGTTTCCCAATGACATTTCACATCTTCAACCACTCTTATGGACCACTCAATCATTAAGTAAACTTAGGGACTGCTATCAGTGGCTAAACTGGAAAGCTTCCATTTGTTTTAAAGCACAAACGACAGAGAAAAGCATTAGCAACACAGTGCTTATGCCTTGTGCAAGTAATAAGATTTCTTAGCCTGAAAATATATTTTTAGATTCCTCCTGAATTTCTAGGTACCACAGCTCTCCTATTATTTCATTGAAATTACCTTTAGATACCTTTCTACTGATGGCTTAGAACTTCAATGATGGCAGAAAGACACCATCTGAAAATAAAAAAAAAACAAAATATTATATATTTTGTATTAAAATATTAAATATTATGTATACATTATATATATATATATATATATATATATATATATATATATATATATATATATATATATATATAGTTTTTCTATCTTTATTATCTCCCTTTATTTCTTTATCAGCAAAATATAAATTTGATATATGTGTGTGTATATATGTGTGTGTGTGTGTGTGTGTGTGCACGTGTGTATGTATAAACTTTATATATATAAAGTGTTTTTCTATCGAGACACCTGGTCTACCCCAGGATGTGGGAGGGAGCATACTGCTTCCCTTTCGCCTTTCAGCTCCAATCCAGGAGCCCTCAAGCAGTCACATTCACGACAAACCATTTTTATACCAAATTTATATTTCGCTGATAAAGAAATAAAGGGAGACTAGTATAGATCTATTTCAAGCTATTTAGCTCTCATCAGCTAGCCATACCCTTATTCGGATTCGAGTATACCCAAGTTTGAATCCAAGTAAGGGTATGGCTAGCTGATGAGAGCTAAATAGCTTGAAATAGATCTAAACTAGTCTCCCTTTATTTCTTTATCAGCGAAGCATAAATTTGGTATATGTATGTATGTCTATGTCTATGCCTATATCATCTATCTCTCTATCTCTCCCTCTCTCTATCTCTATCTATCTATCTATCTATCTATCTATCTATCTATCTTGTTCAAGACAAGGTTAAAATACAAAACACACAGACACAAAAAAAAAAAAAATCCAAAAGAAGACAAAAAAAGAAAACAAGGACAAAAAACAAACAAACACAATAATCAAAACATTTTTTAAAAGTGCATCAACACCCCCCCCCCATGCAGCATATACACATATTATTTTATCACCCCTAGTTGAATACTGATTAATACCTTTCTATACCATTAGTTCCCACCTCTAGCACTACTACTAAACTACTAAATCTATTTGCAAATTATTGACCTGTCTGTCTTCTATACATTCTCTCAGTGACAAAGTACTTAACAGGAAGAACAATAATACTAAAACAAACCAAAATTAAAGTTTTAAAACTCTACATTAATGAATAATAAAAATATTTTTTTAAAAAAAATCCCTTATGGAATAAGTGCCAGATTCTGATTTCAAGGTCAATTACGGATGTTCCAGATGTGCTATTGAAAAGGAAAAGAGATGCCTCATTATATTGTTCAAACATACATATTCAAAAAATGCCTAACTCCTCATCTTTATCTCTACCTTCATCTATCTTTCTTGTTCTATCTAAAGATTTCTCTATTGCATATGAACAAATTTAACTAAGTTTCATTTATATTGATCCAATTCACGCTAACATTGTTAATAATCTCTATCACATTTCTCAAATTTATATAATCCTCATTGTATTATTTATGTATACATCTCCTCTTTAGTACTTCAATTCTTATACTTTTTTTCATATTAATCCAATTCACAATAACAGTATGTAAGAATATCTGTGTTTGAACAATATAATGAGGATTACTTAAATTTGAGAAATGTGATAGAGATTACTAATATTGTTATTGTGAATTGAATTAATATGAATGATACCCAGAACCAGCTCTGTTATTCTGTTCTGCCCCAGCTATGGATCCCAAAGAACACAGCACACACAAACTCTGAACAAAACTTAGTTTACTCAAATAACACAGTTTTAGCAAATGCTGGCTGTTAATAAACGTTCTTAACAGCCTGCCAGAATTCCACAGATAAGGTAGTCAGAGTCTTACTGGAGTTGGCAGAAAGCCCAGAAACCAGGTTGCAGAGAAATCCCAAACACGATGATTAGCAAACTAAAGTTGTTTCCTGCAGCTTGTTGCAAGCTGCATTCTTTCTTAAATAGGCTAAGGGAGTGGCCAATTAGCCCCAAGCCTTACTCTTGAGGAGACCTCCTCCTGAGGAACCACTCCTGCCTTTTGGCAGCTCTGTGTGCCCGTGCATTGAGAAGAGGCTCCTCCTCTTCATCCTCTTCACTTAAAGGAGCCTCTGGAGATTCTGAAGGCCCTGACTGAATCCCTGCCTCTGGCACCACATCTTCTTCAGCCTCCTTGCTGTCCAACTTGAGCGCCGGCTGCACAGGCTGCTGGTGCAGCACCACACCAGCCTCCTCGTCATCGGGATCAGCAACAATCCGTGTGTTCTGTCCCCGACTCACACATGCATCCCCACAGACAGTCAATAGTGAAATAAACCAGCCGACAAAGGTTTCTCTAAGAGCAGAATTGGCAGCAACCCAGTGGCTGGCTGCCAAGAGTCTTTTACTTACGAAGGGAGTGTTTTTCAAAGCCAACACACAAGCGATAAGAGAATACTCAAAAAGTCCAGCAATGCAGAGAGGTTTGTTCAATATCAGTTTTTGCTCATCACAGAGCTTGAATGGCCACCACACCCCCTTTTATACCCTGTGGGGTGTGATCCAGTGACTCAGCCTAATCCCTGGCATGCCTCTTCCTCTGATGCGTGCACTTATCTCTGCGACGCTGTCGAGGGTCCAGCCAAGACTCATTATCATCATCATTACTGTCCACCTGCGGCTGCGTAGAAGTGCTTGGCCCCAGCCCTATCTCTTGCCCTTCGGTGGACACCGAAGGCATTGCCAGAGAGGAGGGTCCTGGAGAGGGAGGCCTTGCCAACTCCTCTCCTTCACTCTCGGAGTCCTCTCCTGCTGATAACACAGGCTCGGTGATCGGAGCCACAACACTGCGCAGGCTGCTGTCGGGCCACAACATGTTCATACACAATATAAATGTATAATTTAAATAATAATAATAATAATAATAATAATAATAATATACTTGGTTGATACCTAGGATGCTGGCAGCAACCCGTATCAACCATTAGCACCAGTCAATGGTATTTGTGATGCATTTTTGAATGTTCAGTTGACTGAGTTTCATATTTCATGAATAAAGATAATAATAATAACAACAGCAATAACAATAACAACAACAATAATATATATATATATTACAAAAAGAAAAAAGAAAAGGAAAGGGGATGTTATCACATTATCATCTCAAACAGAGTGTAGATTGTTGCCCCCCACCCCATGCAGCATTAAATGAAGAACATAGGCCATAAGAATTATTACAAAAACTTCCATTTAATCTATCTTTCTCCCTCTGTGCTTACATCCAATGGAAGATGCATTGAGTAAGTTAGACAGGAGGCTTTTTATTTTTATGATTATAGAATTGCACTTAATGTCATTCTAAGTCATTTTCCAAATGCTTCTGCAATGTTCCTCCTACTCTGGTGAACCTTTTAAGGAAATAATATCAAACAGCATGGAACGGGGAAAAAAATGTAATATTATTTTAAAAGGGTTGAAATTGTTTAGATAACTTTTCACATTTTATTCCAGATTTTAGCATCACTAGCATGAGCTCTGAATATGAGTACATATTTAAACTAGATAGGGGAAAAAATTGCACGGTATGTTAATATTCATATAAGCATATAAATAAGATACAACGTGTCTTATCGAGTGCCATACAAAATCCAGTGTAACAAGCCATGTATACAAACAAATATCTGTTTTAAGGTGCTAGTAGCATCTAATTTTCCAGTGCAATCCCTGAGTTCTATATTCCCTACTTATTTCCACATAAAGGGATAGAAAATTATAGCCTAAACATATCTTTTTCTATATATATATATATAGTAATAAGTAAAAAATCTTTTCAGCTATCAATTTGACGCTGGCTTGAAATAATATTTGATTTGAATTAACACCCCATATTTGGTTTGGAATAGCTGTTTTTATAGAGTCGAGCTCAATGGTGAAATCCATTTTTTTTACTACCGGTTCTATGGGCGTGGCTTGATGGGCGTGGTGTGGCTTGGTGGGCGTGGTATGGGGAGGGTACTGCAAAATCCCCATTCCCTCCCGACTCCTGGGGGAAGGATATTGCAAAATCTCCATTCCCCTCCCACTCTGGGGCCAGCCAGAGGTGGCATTTGCCGTTTTTCCGAACTACTCAAAATTTCCACCGGTTCTCCAGAATTTGTCAGAACCTGCTGGATTTCACCCCTGGTCGAGCTTCTCCAGCCTTTAGTTCAGAAAATGTGTGGTTTTGCAGAAGTTGTTGATTTACAGTTACCTAACAGGTATTGTCAATAGCAAGGGAAGCTGGGAGAAGCAATATACCACAGTGTCTCTCTTCTGTAGACTCATTCTCATCCATGACAAGGTTTTCAAATGATCAATAGTGGCATCTCCAGTTGAGCAGAAACACTTGTTGGAAGAAATATCCATCTGGTTCAGTTCCAAGTGGGGAGAAAGACACTGGAAACATGGAGGCTGATTGGAAAGATGGACAGGACCACATGGGTTTTGAGGTCCTGGGCAGCTGACCACATGGAGTGGAGAGTGAGGGTTATTTATACCCTCTCTGGGCTTTGAACTTGAGCTTCCTGTTCCTGTGGCAAGAGCATGTATTCTACTGGTTGCAGTCAGACTCCCATGGGGCTATGCAGGGGTCATGGCTGAGGTTGTCTGAGCTCCCAGGTTTGGTTGAAGCTTGCTGGGTGATGCAATGTCCTTAGATAGTACCATGTGGTGACCTCTGCTGATACATAATCCTATTATGTCCTGGAAGGTCATGTCTTAATCCCATCATCCTTGAGCTGAAGGTCTTTTGTCTTGTAGATAGGCTGGCCTGGTCCTTCTTATTGGTCACCAAATATCTCCTGTGGGCAGGGAGCTGGGGCTGAATTTTTGTCTCCCTTAAGATTTCCATTTCTCTTTTAGGGGAAATATAATATTCTGCCTTTTTAAATATTTCTCACAATATTTCATTCTTCTAGGAGGGGTGACTTCCCTCACACTGCTACAAAGAAATGCATTTATACCATTCTCACAAGACTTCAGATGTCCATAGACATCTCAATCATCCAGGTCATGGTTGTCCTAAAAATGCTTCTTCCAAAAGGTAACTGGACTTTCTTAATTTTTTCCCCTTGAAAATGTTTTGCTTCTCATCCAAGAAGTTTCTTCAGGGTTTGTTTGTTTATTTGTTTGAAAAAGCACCTTTCGTTCAGAGGATGGGACATTCAACCTTTCCCAGATGAAAGCTCTGCAAAATGTAAAATTAGAATTGAAGAGAGATAAGATGATGCCATGTGCCCATTTGAGAAGAATACATTAATCGTAAGGTTGGATATTAAGCTTAAACTGGTTTGGCAATTAGTATCCCAGATACACTCTACAGAAGTGGCTAAAATTGTGGAAACCTTTTAGGAAAAGTGTATTTTTGAAGTTTGGTGGCTAAAAACCACTTTTTTGGGGGGCGGGGGGAGTTTCAAGATAATCCTATTCCACTGCTGGATTGGCCTGGGAATAGCCCAGACCTTAACCCAATTGAAAAACTATGGAGCCGACTAAAGAAACTTGTTAGTCAGAAACGACCCAGCAATAAAACCCAGTTAATAGAAGCAATCCTTCAATCTTGGTTTCACATTATAACAGCTGCAGAACTAAAAGACTTGGTTCACTCCATGGGGAGACGTTGTAAGGCCGTAATTCATGCTAAAGGTTACCCAAATAAGTATTAACTGACATGGTGATAATTTTTGTGTATCTCTTTTTTTCTATCGTGATAATTTTTATATATCTCATTTTTTTCTATGTGTTTCACTTTTCTTCTTTATCCTGTAACTGCTATTCTAATAGCAAATCCTTCATAAAAGTTATTGCATTACATTCTTGATTAAATTATCTTTCCATTGATATATAGTTTTATGGTACTACTCCAAAAATAATTGGTGTTATTAGCTAGTTTTAGAAAATACATTTTTCCCAAAAGGCTTCCACAATTTTGGCCACTTCTGTATAATATGACACTTGGCATTTTCCATCCCTAACAGAGTTTCCAAAGAGAATCCTAAAGAAAGAAGTTTGCTATTAACTTTTGTTAGTCAGGTTGATTTAAAACGGTCTCTGAAAACTAATGGAACCAGATCCACAGGGGAAAAATCAATTTCAACCAGAAATTAAGGAGATAATTAAGGCAACTCGTATAAAACCCAACCTACCTTTAGCTGTAAAACAGCATTCTTGATGCATTTTGATACTGCAAGGATTACTCTTATACATTTGATTTCTGGGCTATTAGATATCCTTGAATTTCCATGCATATATTAGCCATCTACTTGATTTGAGCGGTCAATAAATTAAAATAAATAAATAAATATAAGTTAGTGTCGTCTAATTTGGACAACATCCTAATTTTTGGATTAATTTCTGAGACATGGTTAGGGAATTCTGGGAGTTGCAGTTTCATATTGAAGTTGCGACAATTGGGAAGGAAGGAAGCCCACAACAGATCAAAAGTCATTAAAATAAGCTAATTAAAGGGATCTTGCCCACAAAAAGAGGAAATGCTTCTTGATCCAAAGACACAAATTATTATTATTATTTTTTAATTTGATTTATATGCCGCCCTTCTCCGGAGACTCAGGGCAGCTTACAATGCATTAAGCAATAGCCTTCATCCTTTTGTATATTTATACAAAGTCAGCTTATTGCCCCCACAAACTGGCTCCTCAATTTACCTACCTTAGAAAGGATGGAAGGCTGAGTCAACCTTGAGCCTGGTGAGATTCAAACTTACAGTAATTGCAGACAGCTGGTGTTAATCACAATGCTATCAGTCTGCTGAGCCACCAGGCCATTTTCTCCAAGTTTCAGTAGAATACTACACAACAGAAAAAATATTTATATTATAAGACTTTAATTTTAACAATTCCCACAACACTGTCAAACTATTTATGAAGACTGTATTACTATTATTCTTCTCATTCTTCCTATTACTTATCTCCTCCCATTTACAGCTATAACCATGTTGCTTGTATTTTTATGATTTATATTGTTCTGTTTGTTTCCTAGTATGATTTGATTGCTTATTAGTTATCTATGACTATCACTAAGTATTGTAGCTTATGATTCTTGATGAATGTATGTTTTTTTTTTCTTTTTTCTCCTTTTAGGTACATTTGCACCAGTGGTGAAATCCAAATGTTTTTACTACCGGTTTTGTGGGCATGGCTTGGTAGGCATGGTGTGGCTTGGTGGGAGTGGCTTGGTGGGTGTGGCAGGGGAAGGATACTGCAAAATTTCCATTCCCACCCCACTCCAGGGGAAGGATACTGCAAAATCCCCATTCCCACCCCTCTCTGGGGTCATCCAGAGGTGGTATTTGCCAGTTCTCTGAACTACTCAAAATTTCCACTGCCGGTTGTCCAGAACCTGTCAGAACCTGCTGGATTTCACCCCTGATACGCACCAAAGACAAATTCCTTGTGTATCCAATCACACGTGGCCAATAAAGAAATCTAATTTTATTCTAATACACTCATATATTCATTCTCCCAGTATCAGAAGACTTCGACTTGCTTCAAATGTTGTGTGCCTAACTTTTCCCTGATTAATATAATCATTAATCATAGAAAGCAAACTTACTTCTCATGCGCTGTACATTATTCAATGCAAAAAAATCAGCAATTATTATTGCACTTGCCTAAAGTTCTAAAAATAAATGATGATAAACCCAGAGCTATTAAGTAACTTTTTAAAAAAATGGAATACACACACACACACACACACACACACACACACACACTTATATGGAAATTTATAGCAAGTATTAATTATTGTGGGATGAGGCACTTTACTTCAAAAGAGGGGGAAAAGTTTTTGACATACTTATTCTTGGGATGAATAAATTTGTTTTCACATGAAACCCCTTATAACAGTGTGTGTATATATATCATATTCCATACATATCCTCTGTATTCCATTGGACTAATATGATGCAGAGAGAGAGAGAGAGAGCGGGGGGGGATTCACCAGTGGCGAAATCCAATTTTTTTTACTTGGTGAGCGTGGTGGGTGTGGTGTGGCTTGGTGGGTGTGGCTTGGTGGATGTGGCTTGGTGGGCATGGCACGGGGAGGGTACTGCAAAATCTGCATTCCCTCCCGACTCCTGGGGGAAGGATATTGCAAAATCTCCATTCTCACCCCACTCTTGAGTCAGCCAGAGATGATATTTGCCGGTTCTCCAAACTACTCAAAATTTCTGCTACCGGTTCTCCAGAACCTGCTGGATTTCACCCCTGATTGAAACACAGACAAAAACACATATGGAAAGATATACAATTAGATAATTAGATACATTCTCAACTTACAACCACCACTGAACACAAAATTTCATTGCTAAGTAAGGCAGCTGTTAACTGAGTTGTGTTTCATATTATGATATTTTTTTGCCACCGTTGTTAAATGAATCACTGCAGTTGGTAAGTGATTTGTTGAGAGAAAGTTTGTTGAGTGGCTTCCTCCACTGATTTTGCTTGTCAGAAATTAGCTGGGAACTTACAAATGATGATTACGTACAACCATCATAAATACTTGCCATGTTGCCAAGCACCCTACATTTTGATCATGTGGCCATGGGAATGGTGCTATGGTCGTAAGTGTGAAAACTCATCATAAGTCACTTTATTTCAATGCCACTGGACTTGAACAGTCACTAAACAAAGGGTTGAGAGCCAAGGACTTCATTTACACAGATAACTATATTCTCAACCACCAGTTGTTTACATGAGGTCAATTTACTTAAGCTTTGTCAAATATAAAATGTCTAGCTTTTTTCCTAAATATAATGGATCTCCCCACAGTCTGCAGACTTTGTACCTTCAACTGTTTTAGGCTTTGATCCAGCGGTGAAATGCACTTACCTTCGCTACCAGTTCGGGAATGTGAGCGCACATGCACCTCTTCTGCGCATAATGATGACCTAGTGGGAGCCTGCGCTACCGGTTCACCGGTGCTACCAGTTCACACGATCCAGATTGATTTCACTGCTGCTTTGATCTCAAAATGTAAATGGATGTATTCATAACATCACATCAAGTTAGTCTTAATTTGAGATAGTCTATAGCAGGGGAATCAAACTCGATTTCATTGAGGGCCACATGACAGGGAGGGCATGGTCAGGGGGGCATGGTCAGGGCGGGCATGGCCAGCTCAACGTCACTAATATCGGGGTGCCTGTGGAGGCCCGAGCACTCTGCCAGTGAAAACAGTCTCCCGAGTTCCATTTTCAGCTGCAATGGCCTCCTGCAATCCTCTGCAAGTGAAAACAGAGCTCAGGAGGGCCGCGTGCAGCCCTCTTGAGCTCCGTTTTCACTGGCAGAGGCACTATAGGCCAGTCCTTCGCTGTTTCCAGGGCAGCCCTGCAGGCCAGATCTAAGCAGCCCACAGGCCAAATCCGCCCTCCCCCCAGCCTTGAGTTTAACACCGCTGGTCTATAGCTTCCTATTTATCCATATTAGTCTTCTAGATACTTTATTTGAGCGGCAGTCAACTTTCACTTCAAATGGTTTAAAACAATGCTTGAAGAATGTCAGTACAGCAACTTTAAAACCTCCATTGTCTTGTTCCACCCAGCTTGCTGAATTTTAACTGAAGTTGGAGCTGCTCGCCGATATTGATTTTAGTGGTGAGAAACGTATGTTGGATATGACAGATTTCTATCTGCCTGGGCTGGGGGAAAAAAAAGAAAAGATGCCTTATATGAGAGCTCACCGAAGCGTGAAGTTCAGAAAATGGAATTTATGCTCCAGATTTGGCGCAACCAGATTTAAAGTAGAACATATCGTTGAATCTCCCTTTACACTGAAAATGAATTATAATATACAGGAAACAACGGAGATAGGAAATTACACAATCATCCTAGTTTGTTTTGCCAAGTTTTCTAATAATAACTAGATGCTTCTATATCACTTTTGTTAGACCTAGGGGCTTATAATATGCCCATTTTCTTTTATTTTTAAAGGAAGGGAGGGAAGGAGGGAGGGAGGAACGGTAGCAGGTATCAATGGAAAAGCTCATAGATACCAGTATAGTATCAAAAACTTAGACATGATATGAGAAGTCCAGTTTTGATTTTGGATCACTAACTCTCTGCTTAGCCTATCTAACTGGTTTCTTTTTTTGTCAAAAAACATGGTGGATGAGCAGTTTTTAGCCTTTAGCTTCTGGAGGAGAAGTGTGACAGAAATCCAGGAAATATACAGATAAACAAAGGTACTGGGTTGATTCAATAACATAACTGGCCATGGCATCAATGGTTCATGAGAGCTATACTACTTAAAGACCAAAAGAGCAGGGTTTGCCATATCCTACTGACAAGAGCATTCAAATATCATTTTAATATCATCCAATGTTAAGAGTCCTTCTGGATGGAAAATACAGGAAGTAATATTTGTGGCCTAACTGAGAGTGATTGTCCCAAAAAGAGATAATTATGGCTTATGATTTGAAGCCCAAATGAGAAGACTTTCTCCCTACCCAGTCAACAGAAATGAAGGACTCAAGAAAGGAACATTCCTAGTATAAACTTTAATACAGTTCCAAGAAGGCTCCACATCCATTTGAACCCCTCAGGTGACCCTGACGACACAGATAAACCTCTAGGTGGCCTTAATGACGCTCTAAAGGATGCAAATGACCAGCTTTCTGTGAGGAGTATAAATCCTTCCATTCGCTACCATCCAGTCAGAGCTGAAGAAGCTTCTTGGATGAGAAGCGAAATGTCTTCAAAGAAAAACTAGAAAGTCCAGTTGCCTCTTTAAAAAATCACCTTTGGGACAACCATGACCTGAATGACTGAGTATCTCCACAGACATCCTGAAGAAAGCACAGCTTCACAACACAGTCATTTCAACAGTTCCAAGAAGGCTCCACACCCATTTGCACTACTCAGGTAATCCTGAAGACACAGATAAACCTCCAGGTGGCCTCAACAACTCTCTAAAAGAATGCAAATAACCAGCTGTCTGTGAGGAGTATAAATCCTTCAATTCCCCACCATCTAGTCAGAGCTGAAGAAACTACTTGGATGAGAAGTGAAATGTCTTCAAAGAAAAACCAGAAACTCCAGCTGCCTCTTTAAAAAAGCATTTTTGGGACAACCATGACTTGGATGACTGAGATTCTCCATAGACATACACTTCAATAGATTTTCTACTTTCTAAAAATATAATGGACTACCAAGCTCTTTTATGTCTTGCCTACAAATGCCTCCCTTTCTGGTTTTCCTTCCACGAGTAAAGAAGAAGCTACTTTGAAAGCAAAATAGTATGTAAATATCATGTTGGTAATGCAATTAAGAATTCACTTTCACTTTTTCCTTCCACCACTACCCATTTAATCACATATTCCTGTCTCAGATTGTCTCCCATGCACTTTATGGAGTGAATTGCAGGTTGTGAAGATGTGTGCCTCAAGAAACGTTAACCACTCATAGTAAAGGGAATGCATATTTAATTATAAACATATTAACCGTAGATAGAATTGTATTTGCACAAAGCTGGAAAAGCGGAGAAATCCCTACTGATGAGAATGTGATTAGGAAAATATTAGAATGTGCAGAAATGAATAGATTAATGCTTGCTATAAAGGAGAAAGAACAAACTGAATATTATATGACATGGGAGTTATTTTATGAGTGGTTGGAAAATGAAAATAGAAGTTAGAAATAAATGGAGATCAGTGAAATATAGAAAACATGTTAAGATAGAGAAGTAAACAATATGATGATTCTTACTAATATGACTATTAAAATTATTATATGTAATATTATTATATTCTTATTAGAAGATGTTAAGAGGGAGAAATGAGTAGATGTGGTATGCTCATTTTTATTATTGTAAGATTAGAGAATCAATATCAATGCAATGAACACTGTTGTAAATTTTGATTGTTATTGCACAGAGATATTTGTACCCAGATGACACACTGTTTAATAGAAGATGGAATGTTTAAAATAAAAAATAAAAAATAAAAAACCTCCTTTTTTTTTTAAAAAAAAAAGAAACTTTAACCACTAAAACAATGCAAGTACTGTGTCATCTCTGAGTTACTTTTTGTTGCCTAGTTCTTGTTATAACTTTAAATCATGTATAGATTGAACCCCTTGTAAAAATCCACAGGAATTTCACCCGTTGCCCTCAGTCTAAAAGTTGAAAGGGATTCCTAAAAGCCAATAGCAGGTTTTTAGGTTTCCGGGATAATTGAAAACTCTGCTTGCCAAACTGTTTTCCACTGGAGTCTTCGGTTCAAAATGTGTATGATTGGAAGATGTTAAAATGGCTTTCAGTTCTCCACACTGTGAAAAGCTTCATGACTGTGGATTCCTGCATCTAAAGCTATTGTGAACACAACAAGACAAAGCAGAGTTGTTCCTTTTCCTGTTCACTCAACTTGCTCTTTTTTAATCTTTCAGGGGGGAAAAAAATTACATAGACGTAACTGCTAACAATGAAAATTAAAGGGAAAAAAAAGGAGGATTAAAGAAAATGCCATGGAAAACACGTCGTAAATCATGTGAGTTTTCTCAACATTCTTCTTCTTCGCCCTCAATTAGGATAAAAGAAAATGTTAATAAATACACATCTGTCATCCATTTCAGAAGAGCAATTGGTATTATGATTATTGAATCATTGGGGCCATCCTCCAAGCATTGTTCGATAATTATTTTGCTCATTTGACAGCTCTTGATCTCTTGATATGGTTAAAAAGTTAAGTCTGATTTGTAAATGACAGATGGAAAATAAAATTAACAGTATTGTGGATTGTTTTACTCCAACTTTGGTAAACTCATAAATCTCAAGGAAATCCTGCAGTAAAATAACTGGGGGAAAAAAGTCATCATTGCAACTGAACTAGTAATGATGCTAACGAGCTTAATAATTTGAATTTAGTTCCATTAGAAGAAAACAGCTTAGCTAAAGAGAAAAACTGATATGATAAGAAATGTCTGTCCCCAAACAGATCTGTTTTTCATAAAAAAGTCAAACAAAAACACACAGACAGCTCTGTTCATAATCAGGCTTTAATGAAGTCATAACGTCTTTCATGCTAAATCTGTTTTTTTATGATTTTATATATCTCTTGCTCTCTCAAATTTATGTCAAGAAAGACAGTGGACTTCCTAATCAATCTGAATACCTGGAATATTTTTCTGGGTTTCATACACAACAAAATGGCCATTTGGGGAATATTTATCTATCCGTTCATATGTTATTTATAACCCATCTCATTTTCTAAGGACCCTGGACAGCATACAATGAAAATGAAGTGTGGAAAAAAACCCAATATAATACAGACTTTTCATATTTTTTTAAGTTACTTGCGGCAAACCTTTCTATGCACAAAGTACAATTAAATAATTCAGCTTATTTGGCGCTGAGAAAATGTTACAGCATTAAGGACCCAATTTCATTCGTTACTCATTACACAATTATATACTCAGTTGGAACACGCTGTTGCTATGAATTGTTTATGCTGTGTTTGCATAGAGTGGAAAGAGTTCTGTGTCTATAGAATTGAAATCAAAATTTAATAAAGAGCTGGGTATGTGCTTATGCCTGCAACTGCAAAAGTTAGGAATATTAAGCATTCCGATAAAAATGTATGCCTTGTGGTGACTCCTGATAAATTCAGCTCATCATGTAGGATTAGTTTTGTTTCCTTCCACACTCTGCAGAACCCTAGAAGTAGAATGGACTTTGGATGATCCTAGTTTTAACAAATCATAATTAAGAGGGAGGGAGGGAGGGAGGGAGGGAGGGAGGGAGGGAGGGGGGAGAGAGAGAGAGAGAGAGAGGGAGAGAGGGAGGGAGAGGGAGATGGAATTTAATTTAAAAAGAATTCATTAACAATAGTGTTATCTGCATGCATGAGCCTGCGTTAGTTTAGCTGTTCAAGAATGTCAAGGGATTTTCGTCATATTGCAAAAGTTTAATGCCCTGGGGTCTATGCAGGAAAACAGAGAAAAAGGGAGGAGCTTACTAGGAAGGGAGGGAGAAAGGAAGGAAGGAAGGAAGGAAGGAAGGAAGGAAGGAAGGAAGGAAGGAAGGAAGGAAGGGGGGAGGGAGGGAGGAAAGGAGGGAGGGAGGAAGGAGGCAGGGAGGAAGGAAGGAAGAAAGAAGGAGGGAAGGAGGAAAGAAGGAAGGGAAAAGGAAGGAGGGAGGAAGGGAGGAAGGAAGTTTCAGTCATAGGAAGTAGAAGACATAAAGATTGACAAAAAAAAAAGGCTTAACAGTAATTCTGCAATGCCATATTCTAAAATTTTCAACAAAAAGAGAAGCTTCTCTACTCTTCTGTTCAATTCTGCAAGGGGAAGGGAGGAGAGAGGAGATGATTCCTGATTGATTGGATAATAGGAATAAATTATTAGCCCTTACAGTACCCGAAAAAGAATTAATCTTCTGAGCACAGTGAAATTAAAAGGTTTTGGCTTGCCTGATTTGAACAAAGTATGATGAATTTTTAATACTGTGAATTAATTAGGCACGTAATGAGGAATAGGCTGCATAATAGAGCTAATTCTGATAAATAGCAAAATAATCTCAATCCCGAGAGAAATAAATATCATTTATCACGAGAATACCCAAAATTTGGTTCTGGGAGAGATACGAACGATAAGAGATTTTGCCAAATAAATAAATAAATAAATAAATAATAAATAAATAAATACAATGTATTGAAATAATTCCACTTGCTAATTTTGCATTATGTAAAGTGATGTCGTATGTAATTACATTACCTGTTGACCCTTATCTATAACTTTTCTGGTAAGGCAGCTGGGATATTAGTCATTTTGCAAGAAGGTAATGTAGCATAAAATATGGGTATTGTTATTTAATACACTGTCCACACCAGGTGTAACATATTATGAGTTGCTTCCTTTCTTTAGGTTATTAAATCTGTTTGGCTCTGTTAAGTTTGCTTCCTGGAATCTGAATTGTGAGATATAATACAAATCAAACTGAAGCGGTCAGTCATGCCCTCGTCACCTCCCGTCTGGACTATTGTAACGCTCTCTACATGGGGCTCCCCTTGAGGAGCACTCGGAGGCTCCAACTGGCGCAGAGTGCGGCCTCGCGGGTGATGATGGGAGCGATGTGGCGCTCCCATGTAACGCCTCTCCTGCGCGAGCTGAACTGGCTCCCGGTGGTCTTCCGAGTGCGCTTCAAGATTTTGGTTATCACCTTCAGAGCGCTCCATGGCTTAGGACCTGGCTATTTATGGGACCGCCTGCTGCCACCAATAGCCTCCCACTGACCAGTACGCTCCCATAGAGAGGGGCTCCTCCGGGTGCCGTCGGCCAAACAATGTCGACTGGCGGCCCCCAGGGGGAGAGCCTTCTCTGTGGGGGCACCTACGATCTGGAACGAGCTCCCCCCGGAGATACAGAGGATTCCAGATCTGCGTACCTTCCGTCGTGCGCTTAAGACGTTCTTATTCCATCAAGCTGGCCTGACCTAAACTTTTCCTCTTTTTAAATGGAATTTTAAATTTGGTTTTAATTTATTGGGGTTTTAAAATGGTTCAGCCAAATTTATTTAATTAGTTTTATCTCTATTTTAAATTTTGTATCTATATGTTTTATTTTATGGCTGTTCACCGCCCTGAGTCCTTCGGGAGTAGGGCGGTATACAAATTTAATAAAATGATTTTAAAAAAAAATGAAGGAAAATACAATTGAACCTCTGGTCACAAACACTTCTGACCACGACCAAATCAGGTCCCGATTAAAAAATTCACAATTTTTTTTCCTCACAGCCAATTTCCCCTTCCATGCCTTTTTTTTTTGTAAGTGCTACATTTCCAAAATTAGGTTCAGGTCATGACCAAATTGGTTTGTGACCAAAGTTATGGAACTAATTATGGTTGTGACCAGTGCTTCTACTATACTCTTAATCCAATAAAAACAATAGGAGAGTTCTTTTTCCTTTCTTCTACACATATGAAGGGATTTCTGCAAGAACAAAATCATAAGAGCCACAGTGGTGCAGTGGTTAGAATGCAGTACTGCAGGCTAATTCTGCCGACTGCTGGCAGTTCGATTCTCACCGGCTCAAGGTTTATTCAGATTTCCACCCAAGTCACATAAATAAATACATAGGAATAACTTTCTTCACCCACTAAAAATTTCATTTGGTCTTAAAACTGTTGGATCTTTCTATCTCAATACAAGGTTTTGGTGCCCAACTTAGTCTAAGATTGATTCTTTCTTTCTTCCTTCCTTCCTTCCTTCCTTCCTTCCTTCCTTCCTTCCTTCCTTCTCTCCCTCTCTCAGAACAATTAAAATAATGAGGAAATGAAGAAAGTCAGCATGAAAGCAAAACAAAACTCTGCATTATTAACATAAGTATAAAAAGATAGTTAGGACATTTTATAAAGCTGCGTTAGGAAATCTTTCCAAATTATTCAGCAATCAAAAGTCTTTCATATTGTGTGCATGAACTGGCATTGACTGACAATGATAAATGATATTCTGTTCTGTTATTCATTTGATGATAATGTGCTGTTCACATCTGAATGGCTTTATCTGCCCATGGAATTCTCCAAGGTTCTTGGCATTGTTCAGCTGTGATTTGATAATAGACAGTTTTCTGAATGGCATGCTGGAGTTTGGGAATGGATGTTGTTTCACATTTACAGCTGAGTAAAGAACTTGCTTGTTTTATTTATTCAAAGGGTGAAGGGTGATTTTAGAAGAAAAATAGAAGTCTGCTAATATATAATGATACATATGGTATCATTAGAGGCTTAGGTAGAATTTTCCCCATACCTGTCTGTCCCCTCCTCTCTCATTTCCACCCACACAAAAGATATTAATGAAACTTATCTACAAATTGGAATGCCAGCTATGAACTCTAAAGTTTAGATTTAGAATTTTGCAGTAAGAGGCTTTTGCAGAGATCTTTAGTAGCATCTTCTAATGACATTCCTGCTTGATCAGAAAATATATATTTAGAAGATCAGATCAATCAAGGGGGAAATCAGCTTAGAATATTAATAATCACAAAGATTTGTATCCTAAGATAGTACCTGTTTAGAACTGGTGTGAATAGGACAAAACTTAATGAATATTCATTTTGAAATGCATCACATCTACAATGACTGATCAAACAATGAAAACAGAATAAATATATTCCAATTCTAACACCTATAGAACCCAATGCTTTTAAATATATTTTTAATTAGCTTTTAAAAAAATCATATGCAATGAAAATCACTCAACGTGTTTTCTTCAGCTGGTGCATATGTTGTTACATATGCTTTACATTCTTTAAACTATATAACAATTATAATTAGATTAAAATCTGCATATCTCAAATATGGTTTTTTTTTCATAGATTAAACCCACCATATTCTATTTAGCGTTCCAAAACATGTTGAAGAAATTGCATCCTGGAAAATTTTGAAAGATTGCTTGTTTGGTAGGTATATTTAACCCTTGTGGTATGTAGTAACGATAGACAGCATATTCTAACTAGCATTCTTCAAATACCTGATAGGTATTGTTCTTCATTGTTCCAGATTTCAAGACATGGAATAATGGATTAAAATGGTAAGGTATTCTGATTGAATGTTAGCAACCTTCCTGATGGAAAGAACAATTCAATTGGAATAAATTGAATTCTTGCAGACAAAGCACTCCGCAGTATTAATGACAGAAATAGGAACGAATCTACTGTCATCCAAAGATGCTTATATTGCAAGTAATAAAGTACTATTTACTTAGATAGATGTTATACATGTTACCATTGAAAATGGTATCCACTATAACCATATATTTTTTAACCCTTGGCAATGGCAATGTATTGGAAAAAAAAAACGGGGGGTGGGGACACCAAACAAATTATCTACTAGGGTAGATAATTTCAAATACAACTTGGTTGTACTTTTTTCCCCTTCCCCTGGGCTGCTGGTTAAACACTCTATTTCTGAGCACCTGCTTTAATCTGTTCTGTTACTTCAGATAGTAAATGGACTATAGTCTTGCTGAAAATCAGATTCTTGTCTTTATTTTAAATCTAATGTTTTATTTGTCAATAAGCATGTTGATGTTGTTGGAAGAAATATCCATCTGGTTCAGTTCCAAGCTGGGAGAAAGGCACTGGACACAAAATGGAGGCTGGAGGCTAATTTTTTTTTTTTTATTATTTGATTTATATGCCACCCTTCTCCGGAGACTCAGGGCGGCTTACAATGTGTTAAGCAATAGCCTTCATTCTTTTGTATATTTTATACAAAGTCAGCTTATTGCCCCCACAAACTGGGTCCTCATTTCACCTACCTTAGAAAGGATGGAAGGTTGAGTCAACCTTGAGCCTTGGAGAGATTCGAACCAGCAGAAATTGCAGGCAGCTGTGTTAATAACAGGGTGCACTAAACCACTGTACTATCAAGGCTCCTAATTGGAAAGAGGGTCAATTTATTAATGAAGCAGAACTACCAAACATCTGTGATTCTGGGTAGCTGTCCACATAGAGTTGAGAGGGTGGCTTTTATACCTTCTCTTGGGCTTTGCACTTGAACTTCCTGTTCCTGTGCAACAACACGTATTATATTGGCTGTTGTCAGACTCCCATGGGTACATGTGGAGTTAGGTTTGGTTGAAGTTTGGGCTCTCTGAGATGATGAAACGAAAAGGCTTGTGTTCTGAAAGGCTGTTGGGCAATTTCTATTGTGTCTTAATGGCTTTCCTCCTGTTTTGGCTCTTGGGTGATGGCTAATCCCATTCTGCCTTTGTTCAGAATATCAAATTACCAAATCTGCATTTCTAAAAGCTGGCCTCAGATCAGTTTCTACTTGGGGCAGAGAAACTGGGGCTCTGAGTTTCTGTCTCCCTTAAGATTTTTTATTATTATTTCTCCTTTAGGGAAAATGTAATATTCTGCCTTTTTAATATTTCTCAACATATTTCATTCTTCTAAGAGAGGTGTGTGTGTGTGTGGGGGTGTCTTCCCTCAATGTTTTGTATTGTTTGACTCCAAATCAAGGCCTTGGCAACAAGGAAGAAAACATGCATTTTGCCAATGCTGCAAAATAGCCTAAAAGACCAAGTGGGCAATGAACAGCGAGATCAATAGTACAATCAATAGACCCAGAGAAGGATAAAATAACCTCATGATTATTAAACAGGCAACAATTCATACAAGCATCCCTAAACAAAGCATGATCAATGACCTTAATATTTAGAGAAAGTGGACTGAATGTAACTCATGGGAATGACCCAAGCATTAGAAGATTAAGGAATAAAAAGTCACAACGAGCTTGTTTCCGGAGCTAGCAATGTGAGTTATAATAACTAGGGGAGGCACACCAAAAAATTGTATATTTGCAATTGGTAATAAAAGCTTTAGTCTGTTAATTTTTCCTCCTTCTGGATTTATAGGAGACATCAATGGAGTTAGGCATGGTTTCAGATTAATTCTCAAAATGCAAATAAATAAATAAATAAATGAATGAATGAATGAATAAATAAATAAGGCTATGCAGAAGGCATCTTATGGGGGTTATATGTTGTGGGTTTTGTGGATTTTGTAAGCCGTTCCATTTTTGTGAGATGGGCAGCAGTATCTATCTATCTATCTATCTATCTATCTATCTATCTATCTATCTATCTATCTATCTATCTCTCCCTATCTCTTTCTTTCCTTAATAGCCCACAGCAGGTGTCAGCACTTAAGAGATAAAGAGTTTATTGAAAGAAGCCAAAGTATCTAGGTAGCTCTATTCATAGGCAAAGCAAAAACTGCAGGCATAAATCCATTCAAGACAGGATATTTTGAAATTTCGTGAAGCAAGGTCTGAACAAAGGTAGGATTAGCCCTTAGCCACAATAGAAATTGCCCAACATCTCTTCATTGCATCACCCTCAGAAACCTCAACCAAACCTAGCTCAGACAAACACCTAAGATTTGTACTTTGCCTATAGAGCCAGCTAGGACCTCTACATAACCCCTACATGGTCCTATGAGAGTCTGACAACAGCCAATAAAATACATGTTCTTGCGCAGGAACAGGAAGCTCAAGTGCAAAGCCCAAGAGATGATATATATAACCCCCACCCCCCCACTCTCAACTCCATGTGGTCAGCTGCCCCAGAACCATGTGCTTGGTGGTTCTACTTCATCAATAAATGGACCCTCTTTCCAATCAGCCTCCAGTCTCCATTTTGTCTCCAGGGCCTTTCTCCCGGCTTGGAACTGAACCAGATGGATATTTCTTCCCACAGTTTCTAGATTTTTAATTGCAGGGGGGGGGGGGAGGCAGGCAGGCAGGCAGGCAGGCAGGCAGACAGACAGACACTCTGCTGCCATGTTTTTCACTCCAGATCTTATTCCTAATGTAGTGTGTTCTGCTATGTATTCCTAGGAAACCAAACACACACATTTATTCTAAGCAGGGAAAATTGCAAAAGGATTTTTTTTTTAATCCCACAGATGCAATTTTTGGATCCTTATTTTCTTGAAGAAATGATCAATATTTTTTCCCCCCAAGAGAATTTACTGCTTTTGAAAATCTTGCCTCTTGGCTGACTTGGCTGCTTGTTCTTTTTGAAAGCAAAAGCAAATATAAAAGCCCCTAAACCAAAATCTGAAATCTGATGACCTATGGATGGTCTTTTATTAATATGCCCCATAATTTTTTCCTTAATGTTCTTGCTGTATATATGCTGAAAGAAGAATTGACTTCCTGTGTCAGGACACTTAGAAAAATGCCTTTCAAAGCAGTTAGCTGACTGATTGTCTTTGCCTGACTTGTTTAGAGTTCAGTGTTGTTCGCAGTAATAACTCTGGCTTTTGATAAGCTGGTTTAACATGAATCAAAGGCGCTGTCAGGGGCTAAAAGAAAGCAGGCTGTTTTCCCACAAAATATGTGATGTCCAGAAAAAACGCCCACAACTGACTTGAAGCATGTTTTTAAGGACTTAACTTAGTCTTAGATCATCTGAACAGCTCTTGTCATTCTTTTGGCTGGTCTGAAACTAACATGTGCAAGGGGACACACACACACACACAAACAACAACAACAACACAAACAGAAAGAGGGAGGGAGAGAGAGGGAGGAGGGAGAGAGGGAGATACGGAGAGACAGAGGCAGAGAGCAGAGAGAAAGAGACAGATAGAGAGACAGAGACACACAGAGAGACAGACAGACAGACGGACGGACAGACAGACAGACAGACAGACACACAGACCGACCAGTGGTGAAATTCAATTTTTTTTACTACATGGGCATGGCTTGGTGGACGTGGTGTGGCTTGGTGGGCATGGCAGGGGAAGGATACTGCAAAATCTCCAGTCCCACCCCACTCTGGGGCCAGCCAGAGGCGGTATTTGCTGGTTCTCCAAACTACTCAAAATTTCTGCTACCAGTTCTCCAGAACCTGTCAGAACCTGCTGAATAGCACCCCTGAGACAGACATATGGAGAGAGAGAGAGAGGGGGGGGGGGAAGGCTTGGATTATAGAAGCTTTACAAGAAGTACGGATAAATAAGGGCTACTTCTTGTACTGATCAAACTGTAAATCTCAGCTGTTGAAATAGGTCTATTCAGTTTGACTCCTCAGGATGTCTGTTCAGGAGGGAGCAGAATCAGGGAAACCCAGCTCTAAGACCTTTGAGTTGTCACTGTCTCACAACCCAAACAACCTCACTGGGTTTGTGAGTGTGCGTGTAGTGGGATAAAATTAGGGAGAAACTACATACATAAACAATGACATCCACTGTTGTGACCTAGGCTTCCTGAGTCATTAAAACACACGAATAGCCCCAAAAACCTCGTTTATTGCAACAGCTGTGAATTACATTCATTCACAGCTGAGTCCCAATTAGTGGCAAAAAGTCCTTTGGGAGAAGTCCTTTTGGATAATCACCAACCTTTACCTCCCTTGACACTCTGCCAAAGACCTACTTGACAAAGCCACACGGAGTCCAGAATCAAACAGAGATGCTGACTGGGAACAGAATTAACAACATTGCTTTCCTGCAAAATGCCCATGTGCCTTTGCTCCTCTTTTAAGCCTTATGGGAGGGGCAATCATCTCCAGGCCTTAGTCCCGAGTCGTCCCTTTTGTTTTTACTACAGCTCTGTACATGCACACACTAGGAACAGACTCTTCCTGTTCCTCTGCCTCTCTGCTGTCTGACTCTGGAGGCTCCAGAGTCCACGCATCACTCCCAGATGGCCCTGGCCGCATGTCTGCCTCTGATGAAGAGCCCTCGTCCAGGTCTTCCCCAGACTCCAGGACTGGCCCATGTTCATCCCCAGCCTCCTCACTGTCCAACTCCACTGCCAGCTCCACAGGCTGCTGGCGGACCACAACACCCACATATCACCCATAAAGTCCCAAAGGTGCTTTCTTCCCCCCCCCCACCAAAAGGCAACTTTATTGAAAAAGGAACTTTGGGACAACCATGAGCTAGATGATGGAGAACCTCCATAGACATCACTCAACAAAGGCATCCACAAAAAGATATCAGATGTAGGATGAAATACTGTACATATGCTATAAATAAAAAAAGTAAGAAGCTACTAAGTTAGAGAGTAAGAAGAATTTATCCCATTCTTATGTCCCAGAATTCTTTGGTCAACCCAACCGATTTAGGCTGTGCTACCTTGGAGAAGATTCAAGTGAAAGCCTCCATGTCAAGCAAAGTTAGTTTATGAAAGCAATCGTGTTTTTTCCTCTGTAGGAAGAGGATTTTCAAGAATTGTTATGTATTGACTCAAAAGGTTACCCTCTGCTGGGAACAGATAAAGTGATCTGTCTCGGTTTTGAATGTCTTCAAGTTTTGTTTGTGTTTTCGGATTGAGGTGATCTGAAACATTCATTCATTTGCATTTAGATGTGCCTTTCCGAAAGAGGTATGTGTTCTGTATAACGTGGCCTCATGCAAATTTTGCCCAATTTGACGGCTAGAAAGTATTCTTATTTCACATTTGCAACGTGTACCAGGTGTAAGCAATGGAGGGAAAGGCATGGTTTACTGCCCTTGAGCTTCCTTGCTTTAAAGCATATGGGAAATGCTTACTCACTCCTCTCAGATTCTCGGAGGCAGAATGGGTGATGATGCCTTCAAGCTCAGAATATTCACCAGCACATGGTGTTCAGTTCTGCTGTCCTAACAGAGGAAAGCTAGCAGCTGTTTCCTGTTTATACCACCCTATTTATACCATCCTCTATTCTGTAGGCTGGGGATTCTATTATCTTCACGGAGAATTGAAAGTTGAGATGGAGAAATTCATCCACAGTTAACAAGACACCACGGTCATATGTGATAAAATAAAAGGAGGAAGGGAGGGGAAGCTGTAAAGGGTACCTTTCTAGCAATTTGTACAAAATTTAATGCTTAGGTTTAATGTTGCATATATGTATAACATATATGTATAACATATATGTATATATGTATAAAATAATGGTGAGCACCTGTTACTTGTCCCAGCTTCTGCCAGCCTAGCAGTTCGAAAGCACATAAAAAATGCAAGTATACCGTAAAAATAGGGATCACCTTTAGTGGGAAGGTAACAGCGTTCAGTGCGCCTTTGGTGTTTAGTCATGCCAGTCACATGACCACGGAGACGTCTTCAGACAGTGCTGGTTCTTTGGCTTTGAAACGGAGATGAGCACCGCCCCCTAGAGTTAGGAATGACTAGCACATATGTGCAAGGGCAACCTTTACCTTTATATGTATACCGTATTTTTGAGAGTATAAGACATACTTTTTTCCCTCCTAAAAGAAGCTGAAAATTTGGGTGTGTCTTATACTCCGAATGTAACCCTGTGCAGTGGTAACTTGTTACTTCAATGAATTGCAGGTAGTCCTCGTCTTACAACAATTCATTTAGGGACCATTTGAAATTACAATGCTGTAGCATCCTTATGGCCACTTGATCAAAATTCAGACACTTGGCAACTGGCTCATGTTTATGATGGTTGCAGGATCCCAAGGTCATATGATCTCTTTTTGCCACCTTCTACAAGTCAAGGGGAAAGTCATATTCAGTTAATGACCATGTCACTAATTTAAGAACAGCAGTAATTCACTTGAATGTGGCAGGAAAGATCATAAAATGGGGCAAAATTCACTTAACAAATATCTCATTTAGGAACAAAAAAAATTGGGCTCTGTTGTAGTCATAAATTGAGGACTATCTATGCAGTATTAAGAGAGTCGAGTCGTGTAGAGTAGAGTAGAGTAGTATAGAGTAGAACAGAACAGAACAGAACAGAACAGAACAGAAAACAGAGTTGGAAGGCACCTTGTAGGTCATTTAGTCCAATCCCCTGTTCAAGCAGGAGACCAGGGGTGGTATTCTACTGGTTCAGACCGGTTTGGGTGAACCAGTAGCTCTGACAATCAGCTGGGAGAGAACCGGTTAGCCCCAACAATCAGATGGGCCCGCCCACACTATTTTCCTACCTTTATCTTCTCAGCTGATTCGCGTGGCAGAGCAGATTGCCGTATCTCAGCTGTGTTTCTCCTCTAAAGATAATGGTGTAGTGAAAATTGCAGAAGTGAAGATTTCTTCAAACTGTGTAGGTGCAGCACACAATCACCGAACTGGTTGTTAAACTTGGAGGATCCCACCATTACAGGAGACCCTATAACATTTCTGATAGATGGCTGTCCAGGCTCTTGAAAGCCTCCAGTGATGAAGCATCTACAACTTCTGAAGGCAAGTTGTTCCATTGATTGATTGTTCTGTCAGAAAATTTCTCCTTATGTCTTGATCAGGTTCCATCCATTGCTTCTTAATTCCACAAAATACCTCCATGTTACCTCCAAAAGAGATATTTTAATGTTCTTTAATACTTTGGGAAGATACAATCATCCTCATCCTCATCCTCATCCTCATCTCCAGTTTCCCCAACATTTATGTGCATATTCTTCCTGGCGTAGACATTTTAGTAGACTTTCATTTTTTTTTTAATCTTCATAAAAATAGAACGTAAATCAAGCATGCAAATAAGTAATCTAGATAAGGGTTGTTTTTTTTTTTTTTTAAAAAAGTAATAATTTCCACAATGTATGCAAATGATGTCCTGGAGAAAATCTTCTAAAGGTGGTTTCTCAGAGTTGACACTGAGTTGTTAGCGCATACATCATCAATTACATAAATTTTGTACATTTTTGTCTCACTTTGAAAAAAACAAACAAACCTGAAGTGTGTATAAATGAATATACACTGATGACTTGATTGTTTCATTCATTGGGCCACCCAAAAAATAGAGGGAAGTTTTCTGAAGGATAATTACATTTAAGTAGAGACTTTTTGAGTCAAATTCAATTTATGTTGACAATAATCACACATTATGCTTTTTGCTGTCAAACTAGTTACAAAGTCTGCATTACTATTAATCTTCTCATTGTTCCTATCACCCATCTCCTCCCACTTATGACTATATGACTGTGACCTTCTTGCTGGTATCCTTAAGATTTATATTGACTGTTTCTCTATGACTATCATTAAGTGTTGTACCTTAAGATTCTTGACGAATGTATCTTTTCTTTTATGTACTCCAAGAGTGTATGCACCAAGACAAATTCCTTGTGTGTCCAATCACACTTGGCCAGTAAATAATTCTATTCTATTCTATTCTATTCTATTCTATTCTATTCTATTCTATTCTATTCTATTCTATTCTATTCTATTCTATTCTATTTTTTTAGGAACAACATATCCTCCTACTGCCTTCCCCAGGAGTTATTTCTGACTTCTCATTCTGGTTAATTCTCTTAGTATCTCCTGGAAATCTCTCCAATTTTTTTTTTTTTTTTTTTTGAGATTAGTGAAGGTCAGCTAGCTGCAGCTATCTAATGTCACTTCTGTACATACATCTTTGCCCACTTAGCTACATCAAAAAGACAGTTTAGAAGAGACCTTTCTTTGAACCCAGTTTTGGTGTTTTTTTCATGTCAGAAGCATCACAATTAAAATAAGACATGCTATACGACGTAAACTGTAGAATATAAAAGATTATGTACAAATAAAATTTGTACATAAAAAAAATGTGCAAATTAAACAGACCTTGACCTGGTACTTATGTTCCCAAGTGAAGCCAGCTCTGACCCTACATAATTTACACCCCAATTATGACCCTGTTTCCCCCAACCTCTCCCCAGGGTGTGTCATCAATCACATTCACCAACAGAGCAATTTCACGGGTTGTAGAAGTCACTCCCTTCCGGCTGCTGTAGGTAACCTTGGGATACAGCCTTGAGAGAGATAAGCATGGAATGTGCATCTGTCTTTAGCTGCCATGCCATTTTGCCGGTTTCCCATCTCCCCTGGCCAATGGCAACTCAAGAACAGGCCAGGGATGCTTTGCAAGTTGACAACAACATTAATTGCATTCTGTTGCACTGCCATGAGGTCCTGAAGTGTACACTGATCAGGACACAACAGGGCAGGTATACATATGTGTTGTTGTCTGCATGTCACCACAATCATGAAGAGCAGAAGCCACCGGATAGCTCCATTTGACCCCAATAGAAATACAGAATATCCATCCCCTATATGCCAATGCTTATGGCCAGTTTCTGAAGTCAGAAAGTTTTTCTTTTTTAAAAAATACATACAAGTCAGTTGCTTTCTTTAATCAAATGAAGCCTTCTTAGTGATCTCTATTATTAGTTTTCCCAAGTCTGAATAATTCACATCTGTCACAGTTAGCTATCAGGTTGCTAACTTGCTGTTCGTCTACAACCGTTATATCATCTCACCCTTTTCTCTCATAGAGCTGATGATCTGCGCGCACTTTCGTTGCCTTTTCCTTTCATCCCGCTGCAAGGAATAATAAGTTTTCCACATTAGCAAAAGGTCATTCTCTTCATTAATATCTTCCAGAAATGGCAAGTACAATCTCAGTATGAGGTCTATCTCTGCTTTCTCTTTAGGTCACCTTTTACATAGCAGCAGGCTCAATGCTGTATTTTCGCTCACTTGAATTTGTCAATTATTCAGGCTGCCAATCCTTTGCTTAGAAATAAAGAGGAGGCAAGGGGGCAACACATAACTAATGTAATTTCCTATTTTATTTTATTTATTTTTGGGGGAACATGCATATGGTCCTGGGGGACAAATAACCTTGTTGTTCTTGTTGTTAGTTGCGAAGTCATGTCTGACCCATCGTGACCCCATGGACAACATTCCTCTAGGGCAGGGGTGGGAAAATGTGGCTCTTTTACAATCTGTGGACTTCAACTCCCAGAATTCCTGAACTAGCTTGGTTGTCTCAGGAATTTTGGGAGTTGAAGTCCACAGGTTGTAAAAGAGCCATATTTGCCCACCCCTGCTCTAGGGTTTTCTGTCCTCTACCATCTGGAATCCATTTAAGCTCACGCCTACTGCTTCAGTGACTCCATCCAGCCACCTCATTCTCTGTTGTCCCCTTCTTCTTTTGCCCTCAAACTTTCCCAGCAATAGGCTCTTCTCCAGTGAGTCCTTCCTTCTCATTAGGTGGCCAAAATATTTGATGTTCATCTTCAGGATCTGGCCTTCTAAAGAGCAGTCAGGGTTGATCTCCTTTAGGACTGACCAGTTGGATCGCCTTGCATTCCAAAGGCAAATAACCTTAGATGGGTAATAACCTGAACTCTCGTTAGGGAAAAAAATATTGTCAGGCTCCTGGCAGAGTTGATTGGCTGCATAACGTCTGATATTCCACCATTTTACCAGCAGAAGAATTCTGGCAAAACAACTTGAATGTTTGCTCCATATAGATTTCCTGCATAACAAGATGGCCAATGACTTTATTTCCCTGTGTGTTGATAGGTGAGGGTTTTGTTTTTGTTTCTTTGTTACACCCGGATCTGCAGTAGTTCTGGGGGAGAGATGCAGATTGAACAATGTTCTTGCCATTTTCTATTGGGCAGTGGGAGCATTGACTGGCTCAAGGTATTCTCTGCATTATTTCTCCAAAGCACTTGAAGGCAGAACAAGAAGCAATGGATGGAAACTGATCAAGGTGAGAAGCAACCTGGAATTAAGGAGACATTTCCTGACAGAGAAAACAATTAATCAGTGGAATGGCTTGCCTCCAGAAGTTGTCGGTGCTCCATCACTGGAGATTTTCAAGAAGAGTTTGGACAACCATTTGGCAGGAATCGTGTAGAGTCTCATGCCTGAGCAAGGGGTTGGACCGGAAGTTCTTGAAGGTCCCTTCTATCAGAGTTTCTTGCAAATTTCAAATCCAGAAGCACACACAGGCAAACTGATTCAGCAGGATTCATTAACTTCTTTATATACATAATAACACATAAAGTAAATTTACAATACCAACAGTGGTTCTTCCAGGAGAGATCAGTTTCATTTCAGTTCAGACTAATTTCGTTTTAGAGCTGAGTACAGAGCTAAACCACGCCCAGGCTTCTATCTTAAGTTTCTGTTTCCAAAACAAGCCCCATTGGCTGACCTGTTACCATGCCTTCCCATTGGCTGATCTATTCCAGTCCATGAATATTCATACTCTTGACACCTTCCAACTCCATTATTCTGCATGTTATCAGCATTTCCATATCTGCAGAAAAGAAGATGGTGATCAATAGGTTTAGGTCAGCTTTATGAGGTGTGGGTAGAAAAAGTGATGTGGAATAAACCTCATGCAACTATTTAGGGCACTTTCCTAGAAAGATTCTGGATTAGTTTTTGAAAAGAGCTCTGGGCCTCTGGGTTCGCATGACATTAATAGTATTGGAGAGCTCAGCTGATTTATCTCTTGGCTGAGCTGCCATTTACTCTAAATGACTACAAAGCTGGGAGTTACGTTTCGTTTGGTCTGAGACGGTGTGGTTTTGTTTCCCCATTGAAGGAAGACTTTGTTTTGCTCATCCTTCAAGTTCCTGAGGTTTGTGGGAGGACATGTTTACATGATGGCTTTACAAATTCCTCTCCGTTGTTGAGATATAACGCGTTGTGTGAAGCTGGTATGCAAATGTCCTTCCACTGGTGTTCCCTTTTTGTGACGTTTGCAATTGGGGGACTTTTCTATTTTACACTTGTTTCCTTACTTCTATCAAGAGAAATAGCAATAAGTCTTAAGCAATAGCACTTAGACTTATATAACAGCCGTGGTGGTGCAGTGGTTAGAATGCAGTATTGCAGGCTACTTCTGCCAACTGCCGGCTGCCTAAAATTTGGCAGTTCGATTCTCACCAGGCTCAAGGTTGACTCAAGCCTTCTATCTTTCCAAGGTCAGTAAAATGAGGACCCAAATTGCTGGGGGCAATATGCTGACTCTGTGAACCACTTAGAGAGGGATGTAAAGCATGTGAAGTCCAAATGCTATTGCTATATACAGCTTCATACTGCTTTACAGAACTCTCTAAGTAGTTTACAGACTCAGCCTACTGTGCCAACAATCTGGGTCCTCATTTTACTGACCCTGGAAGGATGGAAGGCTCAGTCACCCTTGAGCTTGTCATGATTGAACTCCTGGCTGTGGGCAGAGTTTGCCTTCATTATTGCATTCTAATCATTGTGCCACCATGGCTCCTTATAAAGGGATTCATAGATTATCTTAAAATTCCTACTGCAATGCCGCAGGAGCAGAGGTGGATTTCAGCAGGTTTTGACCAGTTCTGGAGAACCAGTAACAGAAATTTTGAGTAGTTTGGAGAACCGGTAGTAAAAATTCTGACTGGTTCCGCCCCCATCTATTCTCTTCCTCCCAAGTCCCAGCTGATCTGGAGGAAATGGGGATTTTGCAGTAACCGTTCCCTGGATTGGTGAAGGAATGGAGATTTTTACAGTATCCTTCCCCTGCCATGCCCACCAAGCCATGCCCTCCAAGCCATGCCACACCCACTAAGCCATGCCCACAGAACCGGTAGTAAAAAAATTTGAAACCCACCACTGCACAGGAGTCTCTGTATTTTGCATTATTGCCCTTCTTTCTGACTTTTTCATTGCCATGAAGAGCATTTCATTGACTATTCCATCCCATTCATTATTTAGGATTGCATTTCACTTAGGATCACCCCCTTGAGATTTTCTAGCTTTGTTTTAAATAATAAATCCTTAGGTTCATTAATGCCCTTGGGTCTATTTTTGAAGGATCTTGTGCATTCTTGGAGTACACCCCAAAAGTTTTAGGAGACATCATGTCACCGTGGACTTGAATTATCTGCAAAGGCAGCATTTAAGTTGAATGTCACCTAAATCCTTTAATCCAACCGAGACTGATCTGTTGGTATCAGGTCTCAGCATCTAAAATGCACCCAGCGTCCAGCTAAACATTATTTTTTCAATCCTAGCGAGTTTGGTCTTTATTATAATCACCAGAATTCTGTTTTGGATTCTTCTTTTTTAAATCAGCGGGAGATACAAAGCTGCAGGGAATATCTGCTTATGTAGGGTCTCCGAGGTGGTTAGGTCCTGCAAACAGCATTTGTTGCTTGTTTGAACAGCAATTAAAACATCAGATTTTTCTTCTAGGTTGTAAATTGGCTAGCTTGGAGTTCAGTGAGGATACAGCCTGCCTGTGTCTTATTTATAAATGAAGGTTGTCTTACTTTACTTTTCTATCTATTCACTGTTGACATTTTCACATGATGCCCTTGTTAATTCCAAATAGATATAGAATATAGAATAATAGAGTTTTGGAAGGGACCTCCTGCTTGAGTGGGGGATTGGACTAGATCAGGGGTCCCCAACATTTTGGACCTCAGGGACCACTAAATTCATAATTTTAAATCCCACGGACCACTAGTACGATCTGCCTAATGACTGGCTGGGTGGGCCTGGCTAGGTGGTCACGTGACTGGGTGGGCATGGCCAACTTGCTAGCCAACTCGATGTCACTCACATCAAGGGGTGCCTCGCCGGCCTATATCCTAGGTTGCTTCTCTCCTTGGTTAGTTTCCATACATTGTTTCTTCTCTTGGCTTTTGGTTTTTTTGGAAAATAGTTTGATCCCGTCATTCCAATTATTGAAACAGTACTATCATTTGCTTTCCCTTGGTGTCCATCTTGTGTTTGCTTCTCAGTAATGGATTGGACTTTCCTAACTTGGTTTGCATTTTTACAATATCTGGTTGGGTGTTTGGTTTGATAGAACCACATTTCTGTTTCTTTTCTGCATTAAGAAAGTGCATAGATTTTTCTCATCTTCGTGCATTTGTATCAGTCCCCCGATATCAATATGACAGTAAGGATTTTACATTAATTGTGCTGATTGCAACAGTTTATTTACTTACTGGGCAACCAGTAAGTGGAGTCAATAAAAGTTGGCTCCATGTCAGAATCTACTTTCCCTGGGAATATTTCTGGTAGGCGGATATTTATTTTATCTTGCTTTTAAACTTTTAAGCTTTGAATTTCCATTAAAATCTGTTTTCAAAGACTTAGGGACTTCATTTTATTATAATGAGCCACAGTGGCACAGGGGTTAGAAATTTCAGTTAGAAAATTCAGTGGTGGGATTCAGCCAGTTCGCTGAACCAGCGAATTTGGGATAACCAGTTTTTAACTTTCTAAACAGTTCGGAGAACTGGTTGTTGGAAGAAATCTGATTTTGTTTCTTTCCACTTTACAGGGCTAATTCTGTAAGGAAGGCAGGAAGGAAACATTCTGGTGTTGTTTCTAGCCTAATTTTTATTGCCCTGCTAACAGAAACTGCCTCTCTGGTTAACAGCTAAGGCGAAACGCCCATCGATGTAAGTGATGTTGAGTTGGCCACGCCCACACAGTCACATGACCACTGAGCCACACCTACCCAGCTGGTCATTAAGGCAGAGAACCGGTTGTTAAATTATTTGAATCCCACCACTGGTTAGAATGCAATACTGTAGGCTAACTCCCTGCTCACTTACATACTACTACCTGCATTCCACCAGTATATTCAAGCTTTAAAACCTTCCCATCAGCTTCTTTGCAAACTTTTATGAAGGTACACAGAATCATGTTTGTTTATTCTTTGCTCTGAATTTTCACGAGCTACAGCTTGCTCATTGAATCCATGTTCTCTTATATATAGATTCTCTTTGCTCTTTGATAAATTAAGTTTCAGGGCCACATTCCTCATTACCTCCTGTAATCTACACACAAAATTCATTTGAATGCTCAGCTAACAAGAAGACACCCCCTGCATAGAAAAGCCTACGCACATTTTCATTCAAACACAAGCCACACACTTTTAACGTCACCACAACGCTCTTTATGCATGTATTCATCAATGCATGTTAAATGCTAATAGATGATTATGCATCCCGGCTCTACTTTCCGATCAATGTGGAACCATTCGCTTAACCAACCTTCAACTTCATCTTCATGCAGAACAATCTATAATTCTAGCCTATTTACTTTATCATACTCTTTTCTAAAGCAAAACAAACAAAAAGTGCAATACACTTATGTGGCCACATTCATACATTTTTCAGTGATCTGCTGAAGAGCAAAAAAAATCTACCAAGAGGCTGGCATAAAGTCACACAGCACTTCTTACATTTTCCCCATCGCTTTTAAACTGTGACAGATGGTGTCGATGGAGGAGGAGCCGGGGTGATGGACTATAATGAAGGAGCAGTTTCCCAAGAAGAAGGAAAAGAGGGATGAGAAAAAGAGGCAACCCAACCCAGAGGAAAAGAGACAGGGACAGCCACTCATTAGAATCTTCCAGGTACATCTGTTTGGATGAAAGTATTTATTTATTTTTATTTTATTTGTTTGTCAAACATGCACAAGTGTAAGTATGGACATAAACATGAACAAAGGAAGTAAGTACAGATAAATGGGGACAGTAGGACAGGGACGGTGGACATGCTGGTGCGCTTATGCACCCCCCCCCCCCACTCTTTACAGACCTCTTAGGAATGGGTTGAGGTCCATGGTAGACAGTTTGAGGTTGAAGCTGTGAGGATTTGAGGATGTAACAACGGAGTTGGGTAGAGCATTCCAGGCGTTGACCACTCTGTTGCTCTGTCGTATTTTCTGCAATCGAGTTTGGAGCAGTTTACCTTGAGTTTGTATCAATTGTTTGCCCGTTTATTATTGAGGTTGAAGCTGAATAAGTCGTTAACAGGTAAGATGTTGTAGCAGACAATTTTGTGTACTATGCTTAGATCAGACTGCAGGCAGTGTAGTTCTAGATTGTCCAAGCCCAAAATTTCAAGCCTGGTGACATAAGGGATTCTATTGTGAGCAGAGGAGTGGAGTACTCTTCTCGTGAAATATCTCTGGACCCGCTCAATCATATTAATGTCCAATATACAGTGTGGATTCCAGGCAGACAAGCTGTATTTGAGAATTGGTCTGGCAAAGGTTTTGTAGCCCTAGTTAACAATTCGATGTTACTAGATGTTACAATGTTAAGTAATTAACGTTTAACTTGGCCAGATTCTGTCTACTGCACCAGGAGACCCCAGAGTCGAAGAAAAAGAACTGGAAAAAATCATGAAATATCGCGACCTGGCCATCAAAACTACACGGCTATGGATGAAACATGTAACTGTGATACCCATTATCATCAGGACACTTGGTACCATGTCCAAAAATGTTATAAGATACATCAACAAATTGCAGCTTCCTGCAATAACATCAGTGGAACTGCAAAAAACTGTGCTACTTTGTACATCTTAAGAAGGTACTTGGTTGATACCTAGGACGCTGGCAGCAACCCGTATCAACCTTTAGCACCAGTCAATGGTATTCGTGATGCATTTTTGAATGTTCAATTGAGTTTCATGTTTAATGAATAAAGAAAATAATAATAGTAATAATAACAAGGCCTCAACTGTTAAACTCTTCAGACCCACAAGTTAAGTCTCACAGGTGCTCCATAAAAAAGCCACATATCTATCTAAACCTTTCTTCAATTGCATCATCTCCATCTTCAGCCCTGATATTTTTCAGTGTTCTCACACCACTTGTGATTTCATTAACCTCATTTTTCCTAGGATACTGACATTTATAGCATTCATTTCAATGCCACTGTTTGAATTACTGCTATATTTTCCTTGCAGATCTGTGAAATACTCCTTCAAGTATTTTCTCCCTTTCAGTTTCATGCCAGATAGTTTCATAACTTTTATTTTTAATTCCCTTCACTCTATTTGAAAGCTTCTGGTTTAACCCTTTTCATCTACTCCTAAAACACAATTTTTACTCTCATCAGAATTGTTCTCCATTTTCTCTTGACTATATTTTTTACAACTACTGTTTTCCTTCTGTATCCATTATGCATATGTTTTCCTTGTCATTTTTTTTCTGCATCAGAAAGTATTAGTGTTCTCATTTCCAGTCTTGGCCACTTTATCTTATAAGCATTCTTCTTGATATATGCCATTAGCATAACTCTACATATTTCTATGGAACTCTGTAACATAATTCTTTTCATTTTGTCCCGAGTAAATTTTACATCTCCCTGTCTCAAATAAAGAATTGTGGATGGAATATTTAAAAGCTTTAAAATTCAAAGGCTTTAAATAATAACTGTAAAATAAAAAAAAATAGCTGAAAATGTTCTCAAAGTAACCAACATTTATTAAGATTTGCAAGGGAAATTGATTGTAATTGCCTTTGTCTCTGGACTAAAAGTCAGTTTCCAAATGGATGCCTTTTCTGTTTTGTAAATTTATTTTACAGTAGAAACTGTAATTCATCTGAATGTAGACAAAAGGGAGATTTTTATTGTGTGTGAGAGAGAGAGAGGGGGAGAGGGAGAGAATGGGAGGGAGGGAGGGAGGGAGGGAGGGAGGGAGAGAATACCTGGAAAAGAGATCAGGAAGTGACAAGACATAAAGTAGGGACTGAAATATTTACTCTGGAATGGTGTGGATGAACGGGAAAAAGAAATAAGAAGGCAGAGAAAATGCAAAAATCTGTAGAATACTTAATAATATTAAAGTATAAGTGTTTCACCTTGGGAACTTTCAGATGTGCGGACTTCAACTCCCAAAATTCCCCTCTCCAGCAAGGCTAGCAGGAAAATTCTGGGAGGAATAACAGAGTTGGAAGGGACCTTGGAGGTCTTCTAGTCTAACCCCCTGCTCAGGCAGGAAACCCAACACCACTTCAGACAAATGGTTATCCAACATCTTCTTAAAAACTTCCAGTTAGAGCATTTACAACTTCTGGAGGCAAGTTGTTCCACTGATTAATTGTTCTGAGGGCACAGATAAACCTCCAAGTAGCCTCAGATCATGCTAATGGCCACATGACTTCGAGAGATATAAACCCTTCCATTCTCCACCATTCAATCAGAATTGAAGAAGCTTCTTGGATGAGAAGCAAAATGTCTTCAAGGAAAAACAAAGTCCAGTTGCACTTTTGGGACAACCCTAACCTGGATGACTGAGAATCTCCATAGACCATCACATCTGTGAATAATCATCCCATCTCCTTTTACAGGAACATTCATTCCAGTATGTTGCAATTTACCTCCTTGCCTTAGACCAAAGAAGGGGTGGGTTCTAAATTTATTTACTACCGGTTCTGTGGGCGTGGCTTATTTTGTGGGTGTGGATTGGAGGTCATGTGACTAGATGGGCGTGGCTAGCTGGTCAGAGTCATTTCTGGAAGGTCCTCGAACTTACGACCAGACTCATTTGTTTGCTTTTAACACTGATCAGCTGTAGGACGGCCCTTTGAAACCCCACAGCAAGAGTTTAAACAGTTTTTTTTCCTCTAGTCATCAGCTGGGACTCAGGAGGCAGCAATAGATTGGGGGTGGGACCACATAAAAGGTAAGAATAACGTGGGTGGGTGTGGGGGGAGGGTGGGTGGGGAGATCCGGTTCGGTAACGTCATATCGTCATCGCTACCGGCTCAGCCGAACCGGACCGAACCGGGAGGAACCCACCACTGGACCAAAGCTGTCAAACTCCTGGCCCGTGGGTGAGATGCCTCACATGCTAGCCATGCCCACGCCCATTTACTCAAAGGGGAGGGGAAAAATCCCTATATATCACGTGACAACGCCCTGACGCCATGAGTTGGACACCCCTGCCTTAGACAATATACTATTGTCAATCCTGCCATTTTATCTCTGGCTGACTTGAAGTGTTCTTTTAAATCTTGCCTTTGAAACCCACAAGTTAATTGCAGCACAACAAGATGATACTGAATTATATAGTCTAACGTTTTACATCGCCATTTGCATATTTGCTCTTTCTGAATTTAATGCAAAAAAATAAATAAAATACAAACAGAATACAAACAGAAACTCCTTCTGCACACACTTTATGATATAGGCTTTGTGAAAACATACCCTCTCAAAGCCTCAAGTAAGGCATACAATAATACAATAGTATTATCTACCGTGTAGCTCCCTAGCAGATAATCAGCAGCAATCAAAATGATATAAGGAAGCAGGAGAGACAGGAAAATTATGAAAAAGAACAATTTCATAGAGAAGAGAGAAAAGTAAACAAATGTTAATCATCAGGATGGTTAAGAGGATCAATTAGTGAGTAGGTGTCAACATTGGACTCTGCATTTCAAAGTCAGTTGTTTTGTTTCATTCTGACTTCCACCATAGTAACCATAAATTCCCCTGAGTGTTTCCAACAGTGTAAAAAGGCTGCTGAGAGCAGAAGCTTGGGGTTAACCTTAAAGTGATTTGTGCTTTATAATAACATTCAATATACACCTATCAAGGAAAACACAAGGGCTCTGAAATTGACAACTTGTACCGCTTAGAATGGGTCTCTAAGTTATAGGCTCGATTTGCAGAATAGAATAGAATAGAATAGAATAGAATAGAATAGAATAGAATAGAATAGAATAGAATAGAATAGAATAGAATAGAATAGAATAGAATAACGGAGTTGGAAGGGACCTTGGAGGTCTTCTAGTCCAACCCCCTGCTTAGGCAGGAAACCCTACACCACTTCAGACAAATGGTTATCCAATCTCTTCTTACAAACTTCCAGTGTTGGAGCATTCACAACTTCTGGAGGCAAGTTGTTCCACTGATTAATTGTTCTAATTGTCAGGAAATTTCTCCTTAGTTCTGAGTTGCTTCTCTCCTTGATGAGTTTCCACCCATTGCTTCTTGTCCTGCCCTCAGGTGCTTTGGAGAATAGCTTGACGCCCTCTTCTTTGTGGCAACCCGTGAGATACTGGAACACTGCTATCATGTCTCCCCTAGTCCTTCTCTTCATTAAACTAGACATACCCAGTTCCTGCAACCGTTCTTCAGATGTTTTAGCCTCCAGTCCCCTGTTCAACTTTGTTACTCTTCTCTGTACTCTTTCTAGAGTCTCCACATCTTTTTTTACACCATGGCAACCAAAACTGGATGCATTATTCCATGTGTGGCCTTACCAAGGCATTATAAAGTGGTATTAACACTTCACGTGATCTTGATTCTATCCCTCTGTTTATGCATCCTAGAACTGTGTTGGCTTTTTTGGCAGCTGCTATACACTAGTGGCTCATATTTAAATAGTTGTCCACTAGGACTCCAAGATCCCTCTCACAGTTACTACTGTTGAGCAAGGTTACCACATACACTGTACCTGTGTATTTTGTTTTATATATTCCAACGTATTCTGAAAACCTTGGTTTGCTGATCTGTGCATCAGAACTCGGACTGGAAATATGATTCTTCTGTAAGGCATCTGTTCTGAGATTCACAGAAGGCGGTTTAGTTGTGGTTAGCCGAATGCATTCAAGCTACAGAAAATAGAATGTCCTACCAGTAGGTTAAACCAAAAAGCTAATCATCGGTGACATGCATCCACTTGTGCTCTCTGCTGGAGAAAACCCTTTTTATATTTTATATATGTGTTTGCGTGTATTACATGTGTTTTGGGTAGACTCCAAACAAGCACTAATTTCTTCTCTTTCCTGGGTTTTGCAAGACTCAGCTTGTTCCTTGCATAAGAGATCTGCTGAGGGTGAATGATAGCAATGGGGAACACAAGTTAAGCCCGTCTGAAAATGTCTTACTGCGAAGACCTGGATGATATAACATGTCTTTTTTTAAAGACAGAAAGCAGACTCAGTCTTTCTTAATGCTTGCCCCCCAGCAGATATTTTGTGCCCATTAAGAAAGACTTGGCAAAGCAATAACAAAGACTGTATCTACTGTAGGAAGTTAGCACCCACCCCTTTCCTGGAAGAGTGAAATATTTTAGGAAACATGAAAATGGCAGAATATTATATTTCCCTGGATGAGAAATGGAGAAGCATATTTTACAGACAAAACAGCTCCCACCTTCCTGCCCCACACCCTTTGTTAATGGGCCAGAGGCAGAAACCCAATCCTTTGTCAAAGGACATTTGCAACACAATAGCAACACAAACTAACACAATGGGACCCATCTAGACAGAAATTCACCACATGTGACCTGCGAAGCACATGTTACCATCAGCCAGCAAGGCTAGCTAAGACCCCCACCCCCTGGGAGTCTGACAACCAATCAGGATACTCTTTTGGGGCCCCAAGAAATGCAGAGCCAGAGAGAGCATAAAAACCCAAAGATTTACTGTATCTGCCCCTTTTCTGTTCAGGAACTCAAGCCATGTGATCCTGTCCACCATTAAACCATCTTTACAAGCAGTCTCCATGTCTCCAGTGTCTTTTTCCCCACTTGGAGCAGAACCTAGAAGGATGTTTCTTCCAACACTACAAAACAAAAGACCTTCAGCTCCAGGGTGATGGATTAAGAACAGGACATGATCCTTCAGGACATAATAGTATTCACCCACTATCATTTAGCAGAAGAGACAGAGCTCACACTACATTGCACAATCTCCTTGCACAATTTCAGACGTTGCAACCCCCACTTCCCCAGAAGCATCTCTGAAACTTATAAAAATCAATGAACTCATCAAACCAGTTGTTCAGCTGACCCAGAACTGCATGCTGTCCGTGTGGGATTCTGCTCACCAATAAATGGACCCTCCTTCCAATCAGCCTCCATGTTGTTTCCAGCATAAACTGTAATGTGTCTGTGAAGATTCTCAATCATCCAGGTCATGGTTGTCCCAAAGGTGCTTTTTCAAGAGGCAACTCAGTGGTGAAATCTAATTTTTTTTTTACTACTGGTTCTGTAGGCATGGCTTGGTGGGCGTGGTGTGGCTTGGTCAGTGTGGCTTGTTGGGCATGGCAGGGGAAGGATATTGCAAAATCTCCACTCCCACCCCACTCTGGGGCCAGCCAGAGGTAGTATTTGCCAGTTCTCCAAACTGCTCAAAATTTCTGCTACTGGTTCTCCAGAACGTGTCAGAACCTGCTGGATTTCACCCCTGAGGCAACTGGACTTTCTGGTGTTTTTCTTTGAAGATGTTTCGCTTCTCATCCAAGAAGCTTCTTCACCATCCATTCTTCAGCTCTGACTGGATGGTGAGGAATGGAAGGATTTATACTCTTGAAAAAGCACTTTTGGGACAAACTATAAAGTGCATTTATAGCATGGATACAGTTGAAAACCAGTTCTCTTACTTTTTATCTTGCATATAGACCAGAAGTGAAATGCTCCCAGTTCGGACCGGCTCGGGTGAGTAGGTAGTGATGCCGGCAGGCAGTTCGGAGAACCGGTAGCAAAAATCCCTGCCCCCACCCCCGATGCCCAGCAGAGCTGCACTGGGCTCATCAGAGGCTTTTTTAATTTTAAATGCCTCTGATGATCCAAGCTCTGATGATCTCAGCTGAGTTGCCTGCTAACCAGTAGCAAAAATCCCTCCCTCCCCCCCACCTCCAACTTGCTTACCTTAGCTGTAGTCGCAATGCCTGCCTTGCTTCACTTGCTGTGATACCTGCAATCCATTGCATCAGCAAGCAACTGAATCTCCCTGCCTCAATCAAGCTCATTGGTGAGCAGCTCTATCTGCCTGCCTGCCTTCCTGCCAGCCTTGTACCTTCTATTGCAGGGGTCTCCAACCTTGGCAACTTGAAGACTTGTGGACTTCAACTCCCAGCAAAGCTGGCTGAGGAATTCTGGGAATTGAAGTCCACAAGTCTTAAAGTTGCCAAGGTTGGAGACCCCTGTTCTATTGGGTAAGTTTTTTTTCCCCTTTGGGAGCTTTAAAAAAAAAATAGTTAATTGGGGTTTTTTTTAGTTAGTTTAGTGCCATTTAAAATTTAGGAAGTTTTAAATTTGGTTGTTTTGGGGTTTTTTTTGTGGCTATGTGAGGTTCCTGCTTGTGGGTGAGCCAGTTGTGTTGTGTTGTGTTTTGTAGGTTAAAAAAGGGCAAAGAAGTGACATTGACTTGGCCACGCCCACCCAGTCACCTTATCACCAAGCCCCACCCACTAATTAAGCCACGCCCACAGAACCGGTAGCAAAAATATTTAGATTTCATCCCTGATATAGACTACATCAATTTCATGTCACCATGGAAGAAAATCAGAGAATCAAAAAATCAACCTTAATACCCAACAGATAGGAAAGTAAAAAGATCTATTTGCTTTTCTATCAGATAAAATTGATGTCATTTTATCAAGTTCCAAAGAAAGAAACTATTGGACAGCACTCCTCACTAGCACTGATGATGTTACCTAGTTAGGGTAATGAAACATTTGCAAGAAAACAAGTAAGCTCAGAGTGCACCAAGGACTCCTTATTGGGAGCACCTTTTTATAGGTTACACATAGCAATTTTTGGATTAATTTATAGCAATTTGGATACACATAGCAATTTTCAGATTAACTCAAAATTTCAGAACAACAGGAGAAACAATAGATTACTTCTCTGAGTAAAATAAATGATCACATTTGAATTATTTAAAAGTTTATCAAGGATAATTTGAAAGGGTCAGTGTTAATGGATATTTCTAAAAAAGTGTGTGTGCATATTCAATACACAGCAGCTACAAAAGAATAATTACTGAGTTAGTTATTTGCAATAATGAGTTGATGAATCAGAACAATTTCAAAATCCTTGAAATTTCTGTGACAAAAGATTCTAATTCTTAGGCGGTATCAGATGGACAATGGCAAAAGTGGGCTTTTATTGCCATTTCGACTGAGAAAATACTATACTTTCTAACCAGCCAGCCTGGCTCTAGATTAACTGGACTACCTTGAACCAAAAAAAAAAATATGTGAGTATTCTCAGGACTATCTAACTCAGGAGTCGGCAACCTTAAACACTCAAAGAGCCACAAAGGTCCTAACCAGAAGCCCACCATTCAATTCTGGAGCTGACCAGAAGTCCGGTTTCCCCACCATAGAGTCTCCCCTTAGCACAGCATCCTTTTTCCTCTGCTGACCGGAAGTCTGGTTCCTCCACCATAGAGTCTCCTCCTAGCATGGCATCCTTTTTCCTCTATCTGTCCTAACTGAAAACCCTATCAATAGTGGAGCTGACCGGCGACAAGGAGCTGCAGCAGAGGAATGAAAGAGCCACATGCGGCTCCAGAGCTGCAGGTTGCTGACCCCTGATTTAACTTCTCACCTATCTTTCTATTTTTTTTTCTTTTAGCAGTGTTTAGATTATAAACAAAAAGGAAAATTCCAACGTTTACTTCATTTAATTCTGATCACTCAGTGAAACATTCTTAATAGGAAGACATTTTCAAACTAAGGTTACCTGCAGAAGACTGAAATAAAACCCAGTGAACCAGTAAGCATAATAAATCAGGTAACCTGCAGTTGAGATGGCATTTGAACTCCTGCCTCCCAGGACTCGACCAACATGCCAATTGTCAAGTTTACCTTGCCATTGAGGAACAACTGGAAAAATAAGATCAAGGGATCATACATTCAGAAGTAAAACTTTCAAATACACTCTTGTTTTCATTTTACAAACATAAATGACCCTAATAATTTTTTTTCAATTTTATTGAAAAATAAAATTGAAGACAATTTTTCTTGTCTTCTCTTCACAGGTCTTCAAGAGAAGGAATGTAGACCATTCCTTAGATGTTAGCAACATGAGTAGATCCCTTTGAGTGAAAAATTCAAATAGCTAAGAAAGTCAATTGATTTCTTAAAGTTTGTTCAATTTCTAAGTGTGGATACTATAGTTACAGTTTCTTCCAGAGTCTGTAGTGGTACAACCAGTGCTGGGATTCACCTGGTTCAGGCCGGTTCGGGAAAATCAGTAGTTAAATTGCTGGCTGGCCCCTCCCCTCCCCGCCCCTTCCAGGAGTCCCCATGTGCCCTATTTTGGCTCCCTGTTAGTGCAGGGAGACCTACTAGGCCCAAAATGGGGTGTGGGTGGATGCAGTGGGGTGCGGGGAGAGTGTGGGGTGGTGGTGTGGCCTCTCTGCAGCCTATTTTCACTCCCAGGAGGCTTCAGGGAGGCCTCCTAGGCCCAAAACAGTGAGTGGAGGACTGCACATCCCCCCGTGGTCCATTTTTGCTCCCTGGGGGTAGAGGAGGCCAAGTGCTGCCTGTCACATCCCCTGGCCATGCTCACTATGGTCACGCCCACCCAGTCATTAGGGCAGAGAACCGGTTGTTAAATTATTTGAATCCCACCACTGAGTACAACCATTGCCTTGTGGTCTTAAAGACTTCTTCCTGAAGCTCTCATGGGAAGTGAAGTCTCACTGTTGAGCTCTGGACATTCCACAGTCAAGTCAATCCAGCTTCCAGACATGTGCACATTGACTTCAATTTTTAAAGGAGAGAAAATCTATCAAAATAGAGTAAAGGAAGGGAGTAAGTTCTCTTCACAGAAAGATCAAGGATTAAAGAAGGAAAATCTTGAATTAATGTTTAACTATGGCAAAGTAGGTTTGATACTGTCTTGTGTATATCACCTTTTTATAATTCACCAAGTATGTTAAGTCCACCTTTATTTATTTTAAAGAGTTGTTTGGATGCCCATCTTCGAAAAAGAAAATCCAGACAACTTTTAAGTGAATCACCACAACCTTATTAAATCAAGCTTACTATAAACAACAGAATCAAAATGTGATAACCCTTGAAGGAACAGAAATGAAAGAGACTGAAAGGCCACAAGGTCTTGGAGGAATAAATCATGAATAAAAAGCATGATAGGTAAGTCATCACGGAAGAGTCTTGGGTTAAAAAAATGGAAGGAAGCAGCCTGCAATTGCATCAGTTACTGGTAGCTTAATCCCAAATGCAGCAGAAAATAAGCAAAGCATATTCTGATTGTCGCTCAGCACATCAATAATAGATGCACAAACATTCTTAAGTCTAAAGAAGGGTTTCAAAAGAGGTAGCCACATTTTCCCACACTACCCTTCAAATTGTCAGGTTCTCCCTATTGAACAGTCCCTATTTACCTACCTTGAGTTTCAAATTGTAAGTTACAATTTTATGAGTGATCTCATAAAATCTTACAGAGTTCCAAAATTGGCTAAATTTTAGAACCAGATTCCAACTTTTTAAAAATTTTCTCATACATACATACATACATACATACATACATACGTGTGTGTGTGTGTGTGTGTGTGCGTGTGTGTTTATTGTTTTTAAGCATAAAATAGCGCTCTATTTTCTGGAAACCTCCCTGCTCTTCTCTAGAGGAAGAGTAGTATAAAAAGAGAATACAAAGCAGATATGAAACATCCATTTAAATATCCCTACACCTTTTTTTTGACAGTTTTTGGCCTCCAAATGCAGCAAACATAGGATAAAGAGTATTGTTGTGGTCCACCAGCAGCCTGCGGAGCTGGCAGCGGAGTCGGACAGTGATGAGGCTGAGGAAGAACAGGGGCCAGTCCTGGAGGCTGGGGAAGGCCCAGATGAGGGCTCTGCATCAGAGGCAGAGATGGGACCAGGGCCATCTGGGAGTGAGGTACAAAACTCCGGAGCCTCCAGAGGCTGACATCAGAGAGGCAGAGGAACAGGAGGAGCCTGTTCCTAGTGCATGCATGAGAAGAGCTGCCAGAAGGCAAGAGCAGCTAAAGCAAATAGGACAACTTGGGAGTAAGGCTGATGATTGGCCCCTCCCCAATTAAAAGACCAGCAATGGCTCTTGGGCTCTTTGTCGGAAAACAACTTTGATAGGTCTTCTGCTTCTGAACTTTTGCCAAGAGAAGCCTTTGGCAGTTTGTCTAATTATACCAAGGTTGGTGATTAGACTGAAGAATTTGTGTTATGAAGAATTTGTTTTGATTTAGTTTGGACTATGCTGAAAATGAGTTAATTCTCAGCTGTTCTAATAAAGTCTGTTTGTTTTGGAACTGTTTGCGTTAACTACTACCTACTGGTCAGAACAAGTATCAAATCTACTTATATGGCAGTTAAGCAAGCAGAACCATTACAGTATTAATCACATAGGGGAAATCACTATGGGGAAAAAATATGTCTGTATCAAAAAATGCAGACACTGTAGATACTCAATATTTATTTTGGCCGAAGGAGAAAATCGCTAGGGTAAAATAATATCGCTAGGGTAAAATAATGCATTATCTTAGACAAGCCTATAAGGAGAAGTTTGCTTGGAAAAGAATTGTTTCCATGTTGCTCAAGTATATTCTCTGATTCTAAAAAGCTAAAGTTAAAAATGATTCAATGAATTGAATCTGAGCAACAACTGGGAACAGACTTATCTTTATCTATATACCCAGAAGTATTTTGCTAGTGTAGAATTTATTTCCCAGGGCAGATTGATCAAAGTACAGAGTGGTGCAGTGGTCTAGAGCTGGAGCTCTCACCACACAATCAGGAGGCTGTGAGTTCGATCCTAGGTAGAGGCAGCTATTTCTCTCTCTGGGCGCAATGAGAATATATCTGCTTAATAAAAATCTGCATTGGTGACAGGAAGGGCATCTGGCCAGTAAACACTCCACTAGCTCCATTCAGTTGCCCAGACTCCACCCCGCAAGGGATTATGGGGTCATTAAAAGGAGAGATGATGATGATGATGATTGGTCAAAGTACTTGGAGGACTTTCATCTTCCTCTGAGCTTTCATCTATATGATTATCTAAATGAAGCTGGGAAATAAAACTATAAATATTACCATGGACATTATTATTATTATTATTATTATTATTATTATTATTATTATTATTATTAATTAAATTTTTATACCACCCCCCTCTCCCGAAGGACTCGGGGCGGTGAACAGCCAGAATTAAAAACACACAATACAAATATTAAAATACATTAAAACAAAATTAAATTATCCTAGGCCTCTCCAATTTAAAACCCCGTTACCCATAAAATTCACCCAATTAAAAATTTTTAACCCAGGACTTTGCCTTTTCATTGTTTTCTCTGTGCTGAGTTCACACTAACAATTCAGCCTTGTGTTTATCCCTCCTTCCGAAAGGAAGTACCCACTGCATTTGAAGGTACAAATTCCAAAGTTTGAGTCCTCCAAATGGCATAAGGGTAATCATTATCAGGGGAGTTGGGATGAATATTTTCCCCCCTGTTCTATTTATCCCTCCTCCTCCTCAGGACAAATTTGCCTCCAGAAACCTATGAATAAATAAGACTGGCAAATAGCAAGAAAAAGAGAGTAAACGGGAGTGTTGGAAGAAAAATCTGGGATGGCAAAAATGCCCCCCACCCCCGCCCTGGTGTAGGAGGCCGACTAGGCCACACCATAGCCACACCCACCCAGCAACCAGGCAGAGAACCCCTTGCTAAAATTTTTGAAGCCCACCCCTGGATATGTGCCTATAAAAGACTGGTTTTGTGAGTTGTGATACAACGGATTTATTTGTGGAGGGAAAGGACCCAAGATTAATTTCAATGAATGCTGGAAATCTTGGACATCAGTCTGGAAAACTGGATAGCATATAGAAATTTTGAGTATTATTATGGCAAAGTCTAATTTAGCTTGGCCTGGGAACATTATTTTTAAAATAGTGTTCTGTTTCTCATATCAGCACTGTCAGCACTTCAACCTGCATTTACTCTAGTGCTGACATAAGAAGGAGAAGAGGGGGCAGTTGGCAAGAGGACACTTGACATTTCACCTACTTATTTTCCTTGAAGATAATATCTCCTAGGAGATGAGAGGGAGGGGGACATTCCTGGGAGCTTAGGTAGTAGATATGGGGAGAGTGATTGGAAGAAGGCCAATGAGACACAGAGATTTGGGGAACGGAAAGGGAGGGTTTGGGGTCAGGAAGTCAGAGTTGGCTACGCCACGATCGGGGGCAGATTGTTGTGCTGAATAAAATGAAAGATTTCTTCAAAGACTATCTGTTTGGAAATGCAATTTATTTTATTTGAGACGATATCGCAACCTGACAAGCACATTCAAGATATGGCTCTTAATCTGAAGTTCTTTAAGTCTGTTGTGTCTGTAAGGACGTTTTGGCATTTCTTAATATAAATATTAAGCAGTACGAAACCTCTGCATTCTAGGGGCTGGGAAAGCAGAGTGTGAAGACTGTTTTCTTAAAGCAAATTATAAAATAAATGTTGTGATAGTGATATACTTTTCATTATTATTCTTACAGTGAAGATTAATCTGTTTTTTTTAAAAAAAATCTTCTAGGAACCTTCTTTAATACTAATCTAAGCTCTGGTGAAGTTTGTAACTAAATACTTCATTAACTTTTTAGCCTTGTATTGATTGCTAAACATGGTGAAAATGCTGGGAAAAGATTTATTTTAAAAGGGGCCTGTTTCTAATTTGACTATCTGCTAAGCAGTTAATAAGAAAAAGAGAGGGGGGGGGGAAGAAGGAGAGAGAGAGAGAGAGTGTACACATTCAGTATTGTAAGAACTCATACCATTATGGATGTTTTAAAGGATTTTATTTTTCCAGGGTATAAAATGTGTTGCATTTTCTTTGGTGCACTTGACAGTGAAATTGCTGGACCACCAAGGAAGAGTGATTTAATTACTGATGTTTTCTTCTGTAATTTGAGTGCTAAGACTGCTAAAAGTTAATGGACCTAAGCTAGAACATGATTGTGGATAATCAAATTGCATTATACATTGAACTGTGGGATAATGTCTGTGTAAGAGAAAACAATTTGGGTTCTTTTGAGGCCCAGCAGGTGAGAAAGACCAATCCTTGTCCCCTTCTCCCAAAAATACTTTGCTTGAAGGTCAAGTCTGACCTATTTCCAATGCTTTTGAGGATCCAGATCATGGTGGGTTCCACTTACCTTTACTACCGGTTCGCAGCGGCATGAGTAGATCGCTGATGATGACATCCGGGGCGGTGGGTGGGGCCTCCCACCAGTTTTACTACCGGTTTTTGCTAACCGGTCCAAACCAGGGGCAACCCACCACTGATCCAGATGTTGATCCCTCAATGAGCCAGCTCCCCACATAGAATACGAAGATCCTATTTCCAAATCACTAAACCAAAATGGACAGTTGTGGATACAACAAGCAATTAGGAGAAGAAGTGAAAAGGTTTCTTATATTAACCCAGTTCCTTCTCTTGATCTGTTGGTATCTGATTGAGGGATAAGAATGAGTCTAGAAATGTATTTTTTTGGGGGGGGGTAGAAATGTCCTTCTGGGTTCGGTTCCAAGTGGGGAGAAAGACACTGGAAACATGGTGGCTGTTTGGAAAGATGGTTTTAATCAGTGGTGAAATCTAATATTTTTTATTACTGGTTCTGTTGGTGTGGCTTGGTGGGCGTGGCTTAGTGGGCATGGCAGGGGAAGGATACTGCAAAATCTCCATTCCCACCCCACTCTGGGGCCAGCCAGAGGTGGTATTTGCGGTTCTCTGAACTACTCAAAATTTCTGTTACCGGTTCCCCAGAACCTGTCAGAACCTGCTGGATTTCACCCTTGGTTTTAATGGTGGACAGGATCACATGCCTTGAAGATTTTGGGTGAAGAGAAAAAGGGCAGAGATGCTAAGAGTGCCTTTCTGGGCTTTTGAATCTGAGCTTGTGTTCTGATTGGTTCTCAGACTCCCATGGAGCCATGCAGGGATAACTCTATAGGTTGTGTCTTGAGCCAAGCTTGGTTGAGCCTTGCTGGGTGATGATGTAATGAAAGGGCTTTGGGCAATTCCTACTATGGCTCTGCCTGAAGGAGGTAGATCTTTGTTATGTAGAATAGACTGGCCCAGGCCTTAATGGCCCATTGACAAAGGTGGGGGGGAGGGGGCTGAGTTTCTGCCTCCCTTTTAAGGAAAATATTCTGCCCTTTTAATATTTCCTAACATATTTCATTTTTCTAGGAGAGGGGTGGGTGCTAAACTTCCTACAGTCACATATACACTTTCTTTAAATCTGGCCCAAGTCTTCTTTGAAGCAACCCCTGAGATCAGAAATGTCGAAAAGTGTCGAAAAGAACTCTTCACTTGAAGAATCCAATTCTTCTCCTAAACATCTGGGAAAGTCACCGGAAAGGACCTTTCCTTTGGTTTTATGCAAAATAAGTAGTGGTATTTAAGGTCCCTCAAAGCTACAGTAATTGAAAAGCAGTGTACCACTTCCAAGAAAGCTGCTATGGTGCTTTATTCCATATCACAACAATGGGTTCTTTTAGCAGTGTCACTCTGTGAGGAGAAACAGTATTTTAGAGAAGCCTCCATCACACAAACCAATTTTCTGACGTCAATCACGATTCCTTTAAAGGCTCTAACATCTACTTAATTCTAAATATAGATGAATTTGTAATGCTCTCTACAACCATCTAATCATGGTTCTGAGGGAATGTATTTCCCTCAGAACCAAATATACCTTATTTTCTTCCCTTTTTTTAAAAAAAAAAACTTTATTTACCTCACGTCAGCCCAACGTGCACCTGTTATTCTATTATTAAATTAAAGCTTTTTTTTCCCCCTGTCACCAGTTATGAAAAGGTAGCTTTTGAGTGGAAGAAAGATGTGTTTCCACAGATTTTTCTGCTCTGATAATTACGGTTATTATTACTATTATTAGAGCAGCTCTCAGAATAAGCAGAATAATAAAGCTCAAATATTTCCCCAAAGAAAAAAAGGAAATCGTCGCTGGTTATCCCACAAAAATAAACATTTTGCAATTTCCTCCAGCGTTTTTTAGAAAATCATTCTGTTTGTTCCTGTCTTTCTCTCTATCTCATCAAATCATGTCTGATTATGACTAGGATCCCTGGTATTTAACTGTTATTGAATGTAGTAATGAAAGAAACCATGGAGCTACTTAATTATCCACCCGGTAGGTGTCCAATCGTGAAATTTCTTTTCAGTCCTTGTTGTTTTGTCCCAGTCCCTGTCTTCTGTGATAAGATAATTACTGTCGATGCAATTGTTTCTAATATAAATACCCACTGATTGTAAACTGTGGCCACAGGGCTCTTTCTGATAAAAAGAATCCTCTGAGTAACGGCAGGAACCCTTTTGCTCATTTCTCAACAAATGCACCCCAGTTGGGGGAGAAAAAAAGGAAGAATCTCTATTTCTAATGAAGAATAACCAATAGGGGGCCATAAAATCCATTCACAATGAACAAGCACCGAGAGGATTCCATAAATGAAATCACCTTTCATAACAAGGCTATTTTTGTGCACTGTTTGTTATTAAACATGCTGCCAAATTATACCCCAGATGTTCATTTTGGGGGGCCATTGTGAGCTGGGAGAAGTTTCTTAAAGGGCCCTACAGGCTCTCTCTCTCTTTTCCCTCTTTCTCTCTCTGTTTCTCTCTCACAAATTTTCTGTCTCTCTTCTCTTTCTCTCTTTCTCTCTCTTTTCTCTTTCTCTCTTTCTCTTCTCTTTCTATCTCTTTCTCTCTTTCTGTCTTTTTTTTCTCTCTCTTTCTCTCTAACTTTTTCTTTCTCTTTTCTTTCTCTCACTTCTCTCTCTTTTCTTTCTCTCTCTCCTCTCTTTCTCTCCCTTTCTCTCTTTCTTTCTCTCTTTCTCTTTCTCTCTCTTTCTCTCTCTTTTTCTCTCTCCCTTTCTCTCTCTTCACTCTGTTTTCTTTCTCTCTCTCTCTCTTTTGCTCTCTTTGCTCTCTTTTCTCTTTCTCTCACTTTCTCTTTCTCTCACTTTCTCTTTCTCTCTTTCTCTCTCTCTCTCTTTCTCTCTCTTTCTCTTTCTCTCTTTCTCTTTTCTCTTTCTCTATCTCTTTCTCTCTTTCTCTCTTTTCTCTCTTTCTCTCCCTCCCTCCCTCTTTCTCTGAATATAGGAAGGGTAGAGGAGGGTATATTAGTTTAATGTTTGGCTCAAAGTCACCAACCCAGCTTTTAGGCCTAAGGCAGGAATAGAACTCTCCATCTCCTGGTGATTGGCTCAAAGTCACTGTGGGAAGCCCTCCCCCCCTCAAAAAAAATGAAATATTTTGGGGAATAGTAAAAAGGCAGGATAGCATATTTGCCCTAAAGGAGAAATGGAAACAACAACAATAACAACCATCTTAAGGGAGGCAGAAACCAGCCCCAGTTTCCCTGCCCCAAGCAGAAACTGAGGAGGCCAGTTTTTAGAAATGAGGATTTGGTAATCCATTCTGAAAGACTAGGTCAGACAGAGACTTCAGATAAGCAACAAGCCAAACGTTGACAAGATTAACTCAGACAAACACCTAGGATTTGCATTTCCCCTTTTGCCTATAGAGCCAGCCATGACTCCTACATGACCCTATAGGAATCCGGAAGATATAAAACCCCACCCACTCTCAACTCCATTTGTCAGCTGTCCCAGAATCACACATTGCTGGTGGTTCTGCTTCATCAATAAATGGACCCTCTTTCCAATCAGTCTCCAGCCTCCATTTTATTTCCAGAGTCTTTCTCCCAGATTGGAACTGAACCAGAGGGATTTTTCTTCCATCTCTCAGCTGGTTTTCATGCCAAGGCAGAACTAGAAGTCACTGTCTCCTGTTTTCTATTCTGCTACCTTTACCATTAGATCAAAGTGGCTCATGACAATACAATCAATATATAGTCTTTCCAGGTTTAACAATATTGTCCAGACTTTCTGTTAACTCTTTTATACATATTTGATTTGGGCCAAGAAAGCTCAACACATTGTGATTTATACAAACAGTACCATCCATAAAGGTTTCTGGATTGTCCTGAGGATTGCTGTATATTCATTTTTTTTTTAAAAAAAATATAATTTTTATCCCATTGACTTTTGCAATGGAAATTGAAAGCATGAGAAACAGATCCTCTTATCTGAAGACTTTGGATTGGTTATAAAATTAAGAGATAGGAGTTGATGAAAATGGCAAAGTATCTGATTGAAGCCTTTCCCTATACTTCATTGATCTGGAATATTTTGATCTAAATATTCTGAATACTGCATGGATGGTGCAGTGGCCTAGAGGTGGAGCTCTTGCCTCACAAGCAGGAGGCTGTGAGTTCGATCCTAGGTAGAGGCTGATATTTCTCTCTCTGGGCACACTGAGAATGTATCTGCTGAACAAAACTCTGCATTGGTGACAGGAAAGGCAGCTGGCCTTAGAAACACTCTGCTAGCTCCATTCAGTTCCCCAGACTCCACTCTGCAAGGGATTATGGGGTTGTTTATGGAAGATGATGATTCTGAATCGTTTATTGTGTGTCAAACTTTTTTTTTTTTTTCTGCAAGGAGTTCTGAATATGCTATAAACCTCAAAGAAGACTTTCTGGCTGATTTTGTGGTCAAAAGGTAGCTTGATTTATTCTTGACTAATCACAAAAGCAAAATATTTTATTTTATTTTATTTTATTTTTTTTATTTGTTTTATTTCATCAAGCATGTATTTTATGACAGATACAAGTTTAAACATAATTATAAATACATGAAAAGGATATGAATAAAAGAAAAGATTAGGACAGAGATGGTAGGCAGTTTGATGCGCTTATGCACGCCCCTTACAGACCTCTTAGGTTAAAGTTTTGGAGGTTTGGGGAAGAAACTACAGAGTCAGGTAGTGCACTCTGTTACAGAAGTTGTATTTTCTGCAGTCTAGTTTGGATTGGTTTACCATGAGTTTGTATCTATTGTGTGCTCTTGTATTGTTTTGGTTGAAGCTGAAGTATTCATTTGTTGGTAGGACATGGTAGCAGATGATTTTATGTATTATGCTTAGGTCAGACCAAAGACGGCAAAGTTCTAAATTTTCTAAGCCCAAAATTTCCAGCCTGGTGGCATAAGGTATTCTGTTGTGAGCAGGGGAGTGGAGGATTCTTCTTGTGAAATATCTCTGGACTCGTTTGATTGTATTAATGTCCAATATGCAGTGCGGGTTCCAAACAGATGAGCTGTATTCAAGAATTGGTCTGGCAAAAGTTTTGTATGCCCTAGTTTGCACCAATTCTGGGTGTCATGGTTCTTGGTTGATCTTTAAGTGGCATCCTGGATTTATTTTACCGATTGGATGAAGTCAAAAGAATCAGAATGAAGAAACAAGCAGAGTGGAGACAATAACCAAATTCAGTTTAATTTAAAATTATCAAAATGTTCAGTAACTTTAGTACAATTACACTAACAGTTCATTATACATATAGGGAGTTTGCTCATCTTGTTAATACAGACATCTTTATCAATTTACCTTTGCCAGATTTACAATAAATTGTTTTAATTCAAATCTGAATTCTCATAACTTCAAGAACATAATTTATGCAGTTTTCCTAGCAACGAAAAGGAAAGTGGTTTGCCATTGTCTTTTTCTATTATATATTTCAACTAGTCTAAAATTCCATGAAATTCTCTTATCTAATAAATAACTAGCTTTGACTCTGCAAAGCTATTAAGCTATATAAGATTTGCCTCTGAGAGAAAGAGAGAGGGGGGGGGGCTGAAGGACAGATATGAAATAATTGATTTGTCCTTGCTATTTGTTTTTCTGTAGTCCCTCAGTGGAATATATCTATTAAATATCATATTTTAGAAAGAAAATAAGGAAAACATTATAAAATGGATGAGAGGACAAATTTAAATCTATTATTTTTCTTTTGCACTTCTGACTTCTTACTCTTTTGTACATGAAACCTTTATTTATGTATTTATTCATTCGATCAATCACGTTGTATGAATAAATAAATACATTCAATTTGATCCATTGACTGGTTTCTCTTTATATGGACGGAACGATTTGTAACCAGTGTCAAATCTCTATGAGAGTGCACCTATCTACCATACCTACACAAATGCACACACACACACACACACACAGCCAAGTTTGACATATTCACTTTTATGAATATTCAAGGTAATAATATTGGAAAAAATCTGCAGTGAAATATTTGTATTTCCACAGGAAATCTAAGCTATCTATTACTAATAACAGAGCAAAGACCTTAACAATGCGACATGTGCTTTTGCTACTTTAGACAAATGTTTTAATAACCATTCAACTGAATATTGCAATAAACATTAGAGTTTGCATGCTAATTGCTTAAGCTAAAAGTGCATATTCCCTTATTGCCTGGCTGAAGAAATTCTATTAATAAATTCATGTACAGTGAATAGTCATGGTTTTTAACATCCTTGTTCATGGGGATAATTTACAGGGATGTCTTCCAGTGGTTCTAGTAACTGAACAGTCAAGGGTGAATAAGATATTTTATGCAAAATCCACTCAAATGATATGGCCAACATTATTAGAAGCTTGTTGAGCCAACAGTAGAGGCAGAGGACTATAAAATGATTGGTTTTAGAAATCATATGACTATCAAGGGACCCCAATTTTGAACTGTAGTGTTTAATGATCCTAATATGTACTTCAGTTGTAATGCTTATAGATAATAATTAGTGATATGTAACTACTGATTACAGATGACACTTTCAGTAATTACCACAGCAGATATATATATATATATATATATATATATATATATATATATATATATATATATATATATATATATGTGTGTGTGTGTGTGTGTGTGTGTGTGTGTGTGTGTGTGTGTGTGTGTGTGTTTCTTTTAGCCAGGTTTTTCCTACGTAACCAAGATTTTTCTACAGCCCTAGCTCAGTGGAGTCACATCCATTCGATTCTGGGCTTTTTTCTTCTGGCAGCCAGCAGGCCCTATGCTGCCCTGTGTTGCCTAGTGAGAGACTTATATAGATCTATTTCTGGCTCGTTAGCCATCATCAGTAAGCAACACCCACATCTCATGTATCCTCCCTGTAAAGGTACAATATCTATTTGCTTACTTTTCATAGGTTTTATGTGTGTTTTTCTTTTAGCCAGGTTTTAACCTTTACAGGGAGGATACATGAGATGTGGGTGTGGTGTCCCTGCTTGTGGCCATAGAAAATATGGTGACTGGACGCCCCATCCATCTATTCATTAGTGCTGCATTGATTATGAAGTCCATTGGACAGCATAAATAATACCCAACTGCATTTCTTGTAAAGTGACAATATTATTGGTGTTGATGTGGTGGAATGTAGTCTGGATTCCCAGGAGGGAGGGGCCACACTCCAAATTTGCAAGAGACAGCAAGGTTGAAATAGTTTGGGTGGGTGAAAGAGAGTTAAGAGTCTTCTCCCTAGCAATTCTTCCAGTATATTTAAATAATGCAAGTCAATTTAACAAGATTTCTGTCTATACGCAAGGAGCAATAAAAGAAAACAGAGGAAGGAAGGAAGGAAGGAAGGAAGGAAGGAAGGAAGGAAGGAAGAAAGAAGAGAGAAAGAGAGAGAGAGAGAAAAAAAAAAAAAAAAAGAGAGAGAGAGAGAGAGAGAGAGAAAGAGACAAAGAGACAAAAAGAGAGAGAGAAAAACAGAAAGAGAGAAAGAAAGAAAGAAAAGAAAGAGCCTTGGTAGTACAGTGGTCTAAGGCACCCTGTTATTAAGCTGGTTATTAAGACCAGCTGCCTGCAATTACTGCAGGTTCGAATCTCGCCAGGCTCAAGGTTGACTCAGCCTTCCATCCTTTCTAAGGTAGGTAAAATAAGGACCCAGATTATGGGGGCAATAAACTGACTTTGTATAAATATACAAAAGAATGAAGGCTATTGCTTAGCGCATTGTAATCCGCCCTGAGTCTCCGGAGAAGGGCGGCATATAAATCAATTTTTTAAAAAAAGAGAGAGAGAGAGAGAGAGAAAGAAAAGAAAGAGAGAGAGAAAGAAAGAAAAAGAGAGAAAGACAAAGAAAGAAAAAAGAGAAAGAGGGACAGAGAGAGAAAGAGAGAAAGAAAGGAAAGAGAGGAAGGAAGGAAGGAAGGAAGGAAGGAAGGAAGGAAGGAAGGAAGGAAGGAAGGAAGGAAGGAAGGAAGAAAAAAAGAAAGAAAGGGTGCATCATCACTGGAGGCTTTTAAGAAGAGACTGGATAGCCACTTGTCTAGAATGGTATTTAAGGTCTTCTGTTTGAACAGCGGGTTGGACTAGAAAACCTTCAAGGTCCCTTCCAACTCTCTTACTCTGTTCTGTTCTGAAATTGTTTAGGAATAACTCTACATGTTTTTCTTGGTTCTTGGGGCCTGGAAGGAGTACAGGAGTACAGACAATGAAGAAAAAGGAGAAAAAAATCTTCATTCATTTAAAACAAAAACAAAACGCCTGGAAAAATCCCATATGTATCTAAAAACAGATGCTCTCTGAGTCATAGACAGCCATTTATGTCTACGTGCTATTTGTGCATGTGAGAGAATAGGTTGCATGAGAGAGAATACACTAAGATTATGAAAACAGGAAAGTTAACCCAGAGTTGTTGGTGTTTTTTCTCCGGAGATTTCTCTCACTGTGGTTGCAGCAATTTAGTAATTCTGAACTAAGTACTTTAGCGGTCTTTTTGCAGTAAGTATTCTACACCTGCAGTTTAGTAATATTTCACATCTATTATAATAAACCTTGTTTCTGGACAATGAAATCTTAGCTCAGCAGGGGAAGTAGCTATGTCATTTATCTGGCAACAGAATGGAAATATACATGCTTTTAGTTGGGGTTTTACATGGAATATATTTTATGTATGCTATGTATTTAAGTATGGAAATGATTTGCATGAAAATGAATTTTTTGTCCAGGTTTTTTTTTTCCACCTTTCTTTCCAGATCTATGCATAGGTAATGAACATTATTATTCATGAATCATATTGTATATTAAATATAGTGCGTATTGAATACAAATAGCTATTTTACATATTCTCCCCCCAACAACTGAATAATAATAATAAATAAATGGTAACATTTCCTTTGAGTAATTTAAGAAGAAAGTTACTGGTCACACACTAAATGGAGTAACTGGGAGGGATTTGATCCCCAAAGTTCAGAATATAATAAAAGTTGATTTCCCTATTATCTAATATTCACTTAAACAGGATAACAGTTTTGGGATACACACCTGTGGTGGATTCGCAACAGGGCTGAAATGCTCCCGGTTCAGACCGAATCGCCCGATCCAATAGCGATGGAGGTGGGTGGTTCAGAGAACCGGTAGCAAAAATCCTTGCCCCCCACATGCCCAGCTGAGCCACGCAATCATCAGAGGCTTTTTTTCTTTTAAATGCCTCTGACGATCCAAGCTGAGTTGCCTGATCGTCAAGCTGAGTTTGATGATCCAAGCTGATGATCCAAGCTGACGATCCAAGACGATGCCTGACGATCCAAGCTGAGTTGCCTGATCGGCAGAGGCATTTAAAAGGAAAAAAAAAAGCCTCTGATGATCAGGCAACTCAGCTGGCGAAGAGGTTATAGAAAAAATGGTTTTAAAAGTTAAAAAAAAAATTGGCCACGCCCACCCAGTCACATTACCCCCCCCTCCCCACCAAGCCACCACCACAGAACTAGTAGTAACAAATTTTAGATTTCACCACTGATTCGCAAGAACCGGTAGTAAAACCGGCGGGAGGCTCCGCCCACTGACCCGGATTTCATCATAGGTGATCTGCGCATGCACAGAAGAGCGTGCATGGGGGCGCGATGAGAACCGGTAGTAAAGGTAAGTAGATCCCACCCCTGGTACACATTCAAGTCCCAAAGGTGCTTTTCCAAAAGGCAACTGGACTTCCTTGGTGTTTGCCTTAAAAACATGTAAAATCTGGTCCGGTTCCAAGCTGGGAGAAAAACGGTGGAAAAATTATCTGCAAGCAAGCTGCATTATGGAAAGGAGGTCTCTGTTTATTTGGTAGCCAGAAATTACAGTGACAGCAGCATGTTTCAGGGGGTGGCTGACAGCCTGGCATGGTGAGTAGAGTGATTTTTTAATACCCCTTTGGACCTTTGAGATTGAGATGCCTGGTGGGGTTATTTGATTAGATTGATAATGTGTCTTTCTGTATTCTATTCCCTATTTGGTTTCCTGGGTGATGGTCAGGGTCAAGACTAGCCTTGGGGAAAGGTGGGGAATGTAAATTCTGTGTGGCTTTGTGTTTTCTGACTTAATCCTGTCAACTCAGCCTGTCTCAGTCTTCTAGAAGGGGTTACTTGAGGCCATTCTGGCTGGGAGGCAGGAATTGCTTGAGCTTTTGTGGATGTTTTTTCTTTGCCTTCTCTGGGGGCATAGAAATAAAGGGATGGGGGTGTGTCTTATGATTCTTCCCACAAACAGTTTGCTTCACATCCAGGTGTCAGGGTTCTAAGTAATATACCCATAGCAAGCCAAACTCCAAGGCAGGTGGATGCCTCAAAGAATAGTTTTATTGGCTACATCATATTGGCACCGTTCTGGTGAAAACCGACTCTGAAAGTTCCCATGGTTTTCACCTAATCAAAAGGTTTTTCTTCTTCCCCAAACAATTAGTCACATGGTCCAATCAAGGTGCTGTCCAGTTGCCTAGTAACGTCACTCCTCCTCTCTCTGACCAGGTGTGAGAATGTCCTTGGTTCCCAGGAGAAAGCATTTTGTTTTGGCTACAAAACCCCAGCTCTCTCTATTTCCTCCTCCCTATCCCTCAGCTCCAGCGTGGCAACACTGAAGCTTCAAAATGGCTTCCGTCAGGTCAGCTTCAGGGTTGACACCAGGAAGCTGTGTCTTTAAAGAGCGTTTTTAAGGGGGGTGGGGAACCCAAGAAAGTCCAGTTCCTTTTGGAAAAGGACCTTTGGGACAACTGTGGCCTGGATGATTGAGAATCTTCATAAACATAACGCTCAAGGTTCTTTTATGTTCTCTGGAAAAATGCTGATGCCAATATGATAAAAACAGTTTGGGATGGGAAAATGCTAATTGTTTCCAGATAGACCAGTGCAGCTCAGCGGTGAAATGCACTTACCTTCGCTACAGGATGGGAAATGCATGCATGTGTCCTCACTACATTCACACACACCTCTTCTGCACATGAGCAGAGGGTCAAAAATGGGATGTAATGATGTCCCAGTGGGTGGGTGAAGCCTCCCACCACCAGCCCTACTGCCTTGCGCGAGCCAGATAGATCCAGCTCGTGCTGGATCTGTCCGGCGCTGGTGTTAAGGATATTGTTGTTGTGTTACCAACCAGCAGAGTGTAGAGCACAGAGAAACGTTGCTGAGAGCAATGAATAAGAGATGTGCAAACTGGTTTTATCAAAAGTTTACTTTATAGTGAAAAAACAATCTCATAGTCTTTAAAATCAATCCAAGTCTTTGCCAGTTAAATCAGTCCAGTGATACAAAAATCTTCTTACCACACAAACAGTAGTTGGTTAGAATAACAAACTCACTCTGGTTCACAAACCACGATGGTAGCAGGTCCATCCAACGATGATAGCACAATGGTTGCAACTCCACACACAATGGTAGCTTATCGTCAACTGAATACGTTACAGTACCTTTCTTAAATACGTTCACAACCAATTACAGCATGACTCAGCATTACAATGAATCAGCAGGAAAACTTTAAAGTCACACAATACATATTCATATTAAAGTCACAGAACACATATATTGCCTAGACAACTTAATAATAATTTTATTTTATTTCTTGTTTGTTAGGCTCAAACCATATCCTAATAGCTGGTGCAGCTGGACTTCTGTTTTTCTACATCACTTTATACCCAAAGGGTTCTGTATGTCCCATCAAATTCAGTTGACTATAAATATGAAGACACGGAAAAATATAAATGTTAGAAGAACTTTAGGGATCTATCATTAGATAACATTGGTGGTTTTTTTATATATATTATTAATGCAAAAATAACCCCCAGATAAATATATTTATAGAGCAACGTAATACGTGCCTTCTGAAAAATCATTTTTCCCCCTATTTACAAAACAGAAAAAAAAAAAGTTAGAAATACAGAGACAAAACAAAACAAATCCTATCAACCCATGTACTGATTTCTCATTCTAAAATAATATCCGTCGGATTTTCAAGATGGAAAGGGAACGTAGATCAATCATCCAAGGGGGCCCATTTTTTAATAACCGTCTTCCTGATACTCTTTGCAACCCACCACAGAAAACAGTTTTACTTACCTGCAATTATTTAAATTGTGTGTGCATAAACTGGAAATAAATAGTAGCAGTGAGGCACTAAGAACACACTGTCCATTGTGAAGATTTTCTGAACTAGTGAGTTTTTTTTTTTTTCCCTGGGGGCTAAATATCGATGTATAAGGATTGGTACTGTAGCAAAAGGCACCAAACATTGGGATGTGCCTTGGTACACAGCAAACAATTGCTTCAGTTCTGGCAGAAATTCAAGACCAAGCAGCTGCCACAGCAGTTTTCCCAAATTGGAAGAAGTGTGTGTAACTTTCAAATCTTCCCACTCATTTTGTAGCTGTTGGCTTACTCTATTAGGAAGCCCGCATGGGGTAGGTGGCTGTGATCGCTGCCACTTGCTATAATGGGTGCTTAGGGAAATTAACATAAACCCTGTTTTAAATGGAAATTTAAACACCATTTGTGTCAACTTCAGCATAGCAGCGGGCAGAGGGGTAACGCTCTGATCCTGGAATTTGGAGCTTCTTGCAGGAACGATGAAACCAAGCTTCTGGCATATGTTAGCATAAAAGGTAAAGGTTCCCCTTGCACATATGTGCTAGTCATTTCTGACTCTAGGGGGTGGTGCTTATCTCTGTTTCAAAGCCGAAGAGCCACCGCTGTCCGAAGACGTCTCCGTGGTCATGTGGCCGGCATGACTAAATGCCAAAGACACACGAAACACTGTTACCTTCCCACCAAAGGTGGTCCCTATTTTTCTACTTGCATTTTTTACGTGCTTTCGAACTGCTAGGTTGGCAGAAGCTGGGACAAGTAACGGGAGCTCACCCCGTTACACGGCACTAGGGATTCGAACCGCTGAACTGCCGACCTTTCGATCAACAAGCTCAGCGTCTGAGCCACCGTGTATGTTAGCATAGCATTCTTTAATCTGGTGATCTCCAGATGAACTGAACCACAAGTGCCATCATCTCCAGAAGGGCCGATCTTATGTTAAGACCCCTTTTTGCTAATACCCCTTTGGTATCTCTTTCCACTGAGAACTTCTAAGCAAGCTTCTTTAAAAAGTTATATTTGGAATTTTTTTAACAATGGGTAAATAAAGGAATGGCATCCTGAAAGTGCATTCTTTATCCAAAGTGTACTTTTATCAAAGTTATCAAAGATGTTGAGACTCTGGAGATAATGCAGAGAAGAGCAACAAAGATGATCAGGGGGCAGGAGGCTAAAATGTATGAAGAACGGTTGCAGGAATTGGATATGTCTAGTCTAGTGAAAAGAAGGACTCAGGGTGACATGATAACAGTGTTCCAATATCTCAGGGGCTGCCACGAAGAAGAGGGAGTCAAGCTATTCTCCAAAGCACCTGAAAACAAGACAAGAAGCAATGGATGGAAACTTATCAAGGAGACAACCAATCTAGAACTAAGGAGAAATTTCCTGACAGTGAAAAAGAATTAATCAGTGGAATGGCTTGTCTGCAGAAGTTGTAGGTGCTCCATCACTGGAGGTTTTCAAAACAAAATTGGAAAACCATTTCTCTGAAATGGTATAGGATCTCCCCCTTGAGCAGGAGGTTGGACTAGAAGACCTCCAATGTCCCTTCCAACTCTGTTATTCTTTCATAACAGGGCCTTCAACTAACATGCTATGCTATCATTGGTTTCTGAGTTATTTGGAATCTATACAGGATTCTTGTAAATGCTTATATTTACATTGCCTCACTTGCAACTTTTTCATTCTCTTCTCAGAGCAAAGACAGCTGCAGCTAGCTTGGATAATGGAAAAGGGACTATACCAGTGATGGCTAACCTTTTTGCCGTTGCGTGCCAAAAGCAGGGGCAGCGTTGGGGGGGGGGTGTTGCATACACGCATGCCCACACCCATAATTCAATGTTCCCCACCCCCCCCCCCACGCATGCGCACATGACCCCAAACACACACTCCCCCCGCTTTTGGCACACGATGGCACAGTGGGCCCATTAGGGCCCATTCTAATTAGGCCTTCTAATTAGGCCTCCAGAGGCTTTCTTGGAGCCTGGGGAGGACAAAAACGGCCTTCCCCAACCCCCCAGAGGCCCTCCAGAGACCGGAAACGGCCCATTTGCTGACTTCTAGTGGGACCAGAAGGCCCGAAAACCAGCTGGTTGGCGTATTCATGTGCACTGGAGCTGAGCTAGGGCAACGCTTGCGTGCCTACTATTATGGCTCCGTGTGGCACCTGTGGCACGCGTGCCATATGTTCGCCATCACAGGACTATACACTCATTCTGACTTTACAGTAAAAATTCTGTCCTTGCTACTTGAATCCAATATCTGCTAGTCACAAAGTTTGCAGTGTCAAATCATGGTGCACGATTGGTTACCTGCTCCACTACTCCCATCCCCAGAGACCCATATATACCAGGAGTGAAGTCTAACCTATTTTTGAGCAAATAGGTCAGCTGTGAGCTCTGACTAAACATTGACCTTCACCACACGAAGTTTCTAAAACAGGCTCTCTCCAGTCCTCAGAAGAAATCTGAAGATGATCTATATATATTTTTTTGCTTCTCCCATTTTTTTGTTTAAAATGAGGATAAGAAGCAAGACACAACTTTTTAATTTACATCCTAGTCTGAGCTATTGCAAATCCCCTGATGTTCTAGTCCATAAAATTTAGAATTAGAATAAATCCTCCCTCCCATTCTATATTACTGTACATGCCATGTACATTTTCCTGGTTTGAGGAAAATACCTTTAAATCAGTGGGGGTTTCAAAAATTTTTACTACTGGTTCTGTGGGCGTGGCTTGGTGGGCATGGCATGGCTTGGTGGGCGTGGCTTAGTAGATGTGGCAGGGGAAGGATACTGCAAAATCTCCATTCCCTCCCAATCAGCTGGGACTCAGGAGGCAGAGAATAGATGGGGGTGGGGCCAGCCAGAGGTGGTATTTATCGGTTCTCCGAACTACTCAAAATTTCTGCTACCACTTCTCCAGAACTGGTCAGAACCTGCTGAAACCCACCTCTGCTTTAAATAAATCAGAGCAGGTCCAATGAGAGGAAGATGCAATGTTGACATGACATCATTCTTCTTAAAAGATCTTCTTGAATAGTAGAAATAAGGCAAGACGTCTTGCAAAAGGGGAACTGGCCATACATAAATTCTATGGAGCCAGGGTATTAACTAAGAAAATAATTGCTTTGAAATGTTTCAAACATATCCTTACCAAAATAAAATAAAAAAACAAATCTAATGATTCTACATCAAATGTCCAGGTATAAAGATGGGATGGTAAAAAAACCCGTTTGGTTCTTATTCGGTCACAATAAGGGCAACACTGCACGGCATTCAGTGGTGGGATTCAAATAATTTAACCATCGGTTCTCTGCCCTAATGACTGGCTGGGTGGGCGAGGCCATGGTGGGTGTGGCCAGAGGGTATGACAGGCAGCACTGGGCCTCCTGCACCCCCCTGGGAGCAAAAATGGACTGTAGGGGGAATGTGCCACCCCCTGCGCTCTGTTTTGGGCCTAGTAGACCTCCCTGAAGCCTACTAGACCCAAAATTGGGTCTGGGGGTGCGGCGCACCCCCCGTGGCCCGTTTTTGCTCCCAGGAGGCTTTAAGGAGGCCTCCCAAAACGGGGGTACCAGGGATTGCAGTGCTGCCCTCCACATCCCATTTTGGGCCTAGTAGGCCTCCCTGCAGCCTCCTGGGAGCGAAATCAGGCCACAGGTGAGGTGGCACACCGTACCCCCCATGCCCTGTTTTGGGCCTAGGAGGCCTCCCTGCACTTACCTGGCAGCCAAAATGGTGTGGGTGGTGACTTCAGGAGTGGAGGGGCGGGGCCAGCCAGAAATTTAACTACCGGTTCACCCGAACTGGCCCGAACCGGCTGAATCCCACCACTGACAGCATTGCCACTTCACAGATTTCTTTATGCTAACTTAAATTCACTGTGTAATCCTAACATTTTGTTTCTCAGGAATTCAGTGGAGTGAATCAATATCCCTGCATTCAGCCAGTGCCACTTGTGGATATGACTGGGTTGTTTAACCGATATAGCTGATTTAAGAAACTTCTAAATTTTGCAGTTCAAAACGTATCATTTTGTATATACTTGCCCATGATGTTTTGTTATTAAGGCGATAAAGTAAACCAAAGATTACATTTTTACTCCAGCAAATCTCTTTAAATTGACCGCTGCAGTTATTTTACATTTATTGGTGTGGTGGTTTAAAAGATAATAGTATTTAAAGAAACCTTCAAATTTTAGTTGACCATTTCAACTTAACTCTTTCTTTAGGCAGGAAATCTGCTTCATGCATTCCTATATTATTACTTTTATCTTCATCATTTCTAGGTCCTGGTGTGGATCAAGGCTCATATAAAGCTAAGTGAAGAGAGCTAATCATTCCTTTTTTTTTTAGTGATATATAACGTCCTGGAAAATTGAGACAACAGACCTGAAGATAATAAAATAAAAGTGAAAATGATACAGAAGAAATGGCAATTTAATTTAATTAGCTCCAGGTTATATGGCAAATGAAAAGAAATTGTGGAAAATGTATTCCACCATTTCTGGGAGATATGAAGTTGCCTATCTTGTATATTATAATATTTTTGAGGAGCGCTTTTATAAAATACGAAGATTCAAACTCTGTGGTATTGACTGGAAAGCTGCAGGAACTCTCTACATGGCCTCCAAGAAGTTGTTTTTACCTCATACTGAAATCTAGGGGCCATCCAGATTTTTCCCCCAGATTTTTAGTGATAGATCTACAGGACTCCCCCTTGGGATAGAGCTAATTTGAGTAAGAGAATTTAAAAACCCACTTAGCAGACATCTTTCAAAAATTAAGTTTGCAGGCCTCAGCCTTATGATAGACGAGCAGTGAGTTAATGGATCTAAACTAATTGAAGTATTATTCAGGTGGCAGAGAATCAATAGCATCATTAGTTCTCCCCATCCTCCCTCAGAAATAGAAAATACCACTTTCAACACAAGGGGGAACGTGAGAGCCCATCATGGTTCTGATTTAAGTTTTTGTCTCTTCCCGCCAAAGAAATAATACCTTTGTAGGCCTTTGCTATCTACTCTGTCAAAAGGGACGCGATGGCTCAGTGGCTAAGATGCTGAGCTCATCGATCGAAAGGTTGGCAGTTCAGCGGTTCGAATCCCTAGGACTGTATAACGGGATGAGCTCCCATTACTTGTCCCAGCTTCTGCCAACCTAGCAGTTTGAAAGCACGTAAAAAATGGAAGTAGAAAAATAGGGACCACCTTTGGTGGGAAGGTAACAGCATTCCGTGCGCCTTTGGCATTTAGTCATGCTGGCCACATGACCACAGAGACATCTTCGGACAGCGCTGTATCTTCAGCTTTGAAATGGAGATGAGCACTGCCCCCTAGAGTCAGGAACGACTAGCACATATGTGTGAGGGGAACCTTTATCTTTACCTTATCTACCCTGTCACTAGCTGGTCTCCCTTCTGAAAAGTATTTTTGTTTCTTCTCCTGGTCTATTCAATATTCAAGTCATATAAACAAGAAAAAAACCAAGATCCTAGTGGTCCATTCAGTTTGTCTTTTGAGGTTTTTTATTTGTTTATTTGTATTGGTACAGGTTTTCCTTGTCCAGTTGTATCCAACTCTAAAGAATGGTGCTCATCTCTGTTTCTTAGATGAGGGAGCCAGCATTGGTCGAAGACGTTTCCATGGTCAAATGGCCAGCATGACTACACTGAGGCATATGGAACACTGTTACCTTCCCACTGAAATGGTATTTATTTATCTACTCATATTTGCCTGTTTTCAAACTGCTAGGTGGGCAGGAGCTGGAGCAAGGAACGGGAGCTTACCCCGTCATGCAGAGCTTGGGTTTCGAACCTAGACTGTCAGCTTTTTAGCTAACAAGCTCAGCGTCTTTAACTGCTGAGCAATTGCGCCTCCCCTCCATTTATTTATTATATTTTAATTGTTATTTTTATCTTTTATTTATTTGTTGGATGATGGACATGCGTTTATCCCAAGCATGTCTAAACTCAGTTACTGATGATTGACCCACTATTTCCCCTGGAAGTTAGTTCTAAGCTCCTAAGCTACTCCTTCCAAGAAGTCATACTTTCTAACATTACTTTTGAACTTCCCTCCTGTGAGTTTGAGGTTATGCTCCCGTATTCTTGATTTTTGCTTAATATTGAAAACACTGCCTTCTAGGACCTTATTCACACCCTTAATATGTTTAAAGGTTTCAATCAGGTCCCCCTTTCCCTTCCATCCTCCAGGCTGTACATATGGAGCTCTTCTAATCTCTTCCAATTATGTCAATTCATTATTCCTTCAAATCCTCTAATGGCGCCATTCAGAAATGCTCAAAATGCACAATTCATCTGCTAAGGAAAAATCCAACGTTTACATATTTTTTTCCCCAATGCTGTTGGCGCACATGTTCTCCCGCTCCATGAGCTGAAATACGTCCACTCTTATTTCTGAGATTTCCTTCCCCTTTATGATACCCCCAAAATTTATTATTAAATGCATAAATTATTTATTTATTTATTTTGCTCCCATTATATTTCCTTTTATCATGCAATTAAATCGTCTATCGCTTTTGGAGCTTATTGCCTTTGGACAGAAAATTCAGGATTGGTGTCACTGCCAAAACTTTCAGAATGGATCCCAGAAATTATACACTCTGTCTGGAAAGCTATACAGGGAATTGGATTCCGTGGAATTGAATTTTTAAAGAGCATTTCTCTATTGCTGGGCACAAAGAAATGCAATCTTTTACGACTTAAATGCCTCTATAATATACAGTAAGCTATCTATGTCCTCAAGATTACCAGCCTCTGATGTAAATTTTAAAAAATAATAATAAATAGGTGCATGGGATGTCATTCATTACTCATAATTCAAGGTAATCTCTGTCAAATGGAAATATACTTTTGTACACTTGTTGTTTATCTTTGTCAGGGATCAAAGTTTTTTCCCCCATCTCTAATAACATCTTGCACTCAACAAGAACATAAGAGAGTCTATGTCTAACATCTACCTAATCATGACACAACCATGCTATGACAACACTTATTTTCCACCCTGAATCTGTGACACTGACTTTATCTTCTCCTCAGCACATGAATAAGGAAATTTTAATCCTTAGCTTGCCATTATTAATGTGGCCTTTTCTCCAGATGCCAACACCTTCCAATGATAGCCTCAAGGTGAGTAAAATCTGTTAAGGTTTCTTACCTGATAGCTTGAAGGGAAGTCTCAGAGGACTCCAGATGCTGGAAATGAAGGTAGAAAGGCAGGAAAGGAATCAATAGTAGTGATAGAAAACTGTATACTGGGTGGAGTGCACTTTATCTTCATAATGGGAAGAAGTCATGATTGGCAGAAGGCATCTTTCCAAGTTGTATCAATTAAATTTACATCTGTCTGGCTTGCAGATTCTGCCACATACTTCTTTAACTATGGTGTTTCGTCCCCTCCTCCTCCTCCTCCTCCTCCTCCTCCTCCTCCTCCTCCTTCTTGAGGCAAGTTGAGGCAACAATTAATCAGTGAAACAACTTGCCTCCAGAAGTTGTGTATGCTCCAACACTGGAAGTTTTTAAAATGTTGGATAACCATTTGGCTGAAGTGGTGTAAGGTTTCCTTGGAGGACTAGAAGACCTCCAAAGTCCCTTCCAACTCTGTTATTTGATATTCGATATTCTATTCTATTCTATTCTATTCTATTCTATTCTATTCTATTCTATTCTATTCTATTCTATTCTATTCTATTCTTCTTCTCCTCCTCCTCCCTCCTCCCTCCCTTCTTTCTCCTTCTTCCTTTCTCCTCCTCCTCCTTATCGTTCTTCCCTCTCCCCTCTCTTTTCTCCCTTCTCCTTTCTTCTTCTTCTTCTTCTTCTTCTTCTTCTTCTTCTTCTTCTTCTTCTTCTTCTTCTTCTTCTTCTTCTTCTTCTTCTTCTTCTTCTTCTCCTCCTCCTCCTCCTCCTCCTCCTCCTCCTCCTCCTCTTCCTCCTCCTCCTTCTTCTTCTTCTTCTTCTTCTTCTTCTTCTTCTTCTTCTTCTTCTTCTTCTTCTTCTTCTTCTTCTTCTTCTTCTTCTTCTTCTTCTTCTTCTTCTTCTTCTTCTTCTTCCCTGATTTGCCTTAGCTGCTGATTCATACTAGACACCAGAAATTTCAAGAATCTATTATTGTTATCAAACAGAACATGATAGTTGTCATGAGAAAAAAAGCAATATTGAATGTCTTCAAAATTAAAAGATAGGCACCTCTTCTGGAAGAGTCACACAACCAATATGAAGGCTTTGGAGAGTAGTATGGACAGCTGGGGAATCCTTGGTAGGAATCACATGGCTTTTTAGGAAATATAGAAACACATTACAATTGTGCAACTATTTTCTGAAAATTTTTCTTTTTATTCTTTTTACCAGCATTGTACCAATCAAGTTTCTCCTTGTTGTTGTTGTTAGCTGTGAAGTCATGTCCAACCCATTGTGACCCCATGGACTACGTTCCTCCAGGCATTCCTGTCCTCTATCATCCTCTGGAATCCATTTAAGCTCACAGTACTGCTTCAGTGACTCCATCCAGCCACCTCGTTCTCTGCCGTCCCCTTCTTCTGTTGCCCTCAATCATTCCCAGCATTAGGCTCTTCTCCAGCGAGTCCTTCCTTCTCATTAGGTGGCCAAAGTATTTGAGTTTCATTTTCAGGATCTGGCCTTCTAAAGAGCAGTCAAGGTTGATCTCCTCTAGAACTGACCGGTTGGATCGCCTTGCAGTCCAAGAGACTTGCAGGAGTCTTCTCCAGCACCAGAGTTCAAAGGCCTCAATTCTTTGGTGCTCCGCCTTTCTTATGGTCCAACTTTCACAGCCATACCTTGCAACTGGGAAAACCATAGCCTTGACTATACGCACTTTTGTTGGCAGGGTGATGTCTTTGCTTTTTAGTTTATCCTTGGGGATGTCCTTTTCCCCATCTTTTCCTAGGGTGCGAACACACTGGATACTGAGAACAGTGATTGTCCCATTAATAGCATTCTCTCTTCCAAAAGTAATGTAAATATGAGACCCACTTTTCATTATGTTGAAAGGCATAGCAGCTTTTTCAAGTACAGCAGCTGTTTTGCAAGACAATCCAATTTTGACTGGTGCCACCGAGACGAGAATATTAGCACAATTAGAACTGTCACACTAAATAAGGTGGGAATGAGATACACTAATTCATTTTAAAATGTCAACTTGATAGGATCTTGCTGAGATGGAAAATAAACTTTTGTTTTCCTCATTCCCATGATATACAATTAATTTCCCAGAAAGCTTTCCAATTGAATTAGCAAAGCTTTTGCAGAAATCTATGGAGCTACTTCCAAAACACATACTTTATCTATGGTGGAATAACTGCTGGCAGAAATATGTGTTGGCAAAATTAGTTAATGTTTTAAATGAGAATATCAGCATAGTTTCCATGCAATTTTGTGAGGAACATTAAGGACTTCAAGTAGGCTGTTACAACATTGGTAAAACTGGATAGGATCTTTATTTTTATTTTTATTTTTTCGGGGGGGAGAGTTAATGTTGAATGTTAAAGTCATTTTTTAAAATAGTAATATATATGGAAGCTACTATTTTTTAAAGTATCATCATCATCATCATCATCATCATCATCATCATCATCATCTTAGCCACTACAGGATGAAGGCCTCTTCTGCATGTTTCCAACCTATATGATCCTGAGCTTTTTTTTGCCCGCAATACTTGCTGAGGTCTTCAATCCATCTTGTTTTAGGTGTCTTTCATAGATGCTTTTGATCAAGTGGGATCCATTCTATGAATGCCTTGGTCCACCTGTCATCAATTCTTCTTGCTACGTGACCAGCCCATTTCCATTTCAATTCTAGAATAGAATAGAATAGAATAGAATAGAATAGAATAGAATAGAATAGAATAGAATAGAATAGAATAGAATAGAATTCTTTATTGGCCAAGTGTGATTGGACACACAAGGAATTTGTCTTTGGTGCATAAACTCTCAGTGTACATAAAAAGACAAGATACATTCATCAAGAACAATGAGAAGATTAATAGTAGTAGTAATGCAGACTTAGTGAATAGTTTGACAGTGTTGAAGGAATTATTTGTTTAGCAGAGTGTTGGTCTTCAGGAAAAAACTATCCTTGTGTCTAGTTGTTCTGGTGTGCAGTGCTCTATAGTGTCATTTTGAGGGTAGGAGTTGAAACAATTTATGTCCAGGATATGAGAGGTCTGTAAATATTTTCACAGCCCTCTTTTTGACTCGTGTAGTATACAGGTCCTCAATGGAAGGCAGGTTAGTAGTAATTGTTTTTTCTGCAGTTCTAATTATCCTCTGAAATCTGTTTACAAATCCATACATCTTTTTATGTTTATGTAGCTCTCCTTACCTAACATACTCTAGCAGATGTGTCCTTATACTGCTTATATACAGTAAAACCATATACAGTAAAACCATCAGATAAAACTCTTATCAAGTATAATTATTAAACTATTCTACTCAGAGGTCAAAGAATGATATTCCCACATAAATTCTGAGGTTCAATAAGGGTTTATTGTTTTTTTTTTCTAAATGATACTAGATGGAAATTAGTAAGCATTGCCTCCTGGACTTGATTCAGTGTGAATAATCATATACAGTATAACAATATATGACATCTTAAAAGCTTGCATAACGTTCTTCTGCATTACAAATTGAAAGATATTTCCTAAGTTCTTATCTGATTACAACCTATTGCATTGTACTAAGATGTACTGCTGAGCAAGGAATTGTGAAAGGCGTCTGTCTATCTGGATTTATTTATTTAATTTGTATGCTACTAATGACTTTAAAAAAGTGGTTTAAAAAGTGAGTGAGAGAGAACAATCACTAAAATAATATCCCAAAGGTACTTTTTCAAAAGGCAACTGGATTTTGTCTTTCCTTGAAGATGTTTCACTTCTCATCCAATAAGCTTCTTCTCCAAAATGGAGAAAGCATCTCCACCTAGACTCTACATCAGGGGTGTCAAACTCACATTGTCATGGCATCGTCACGTGACATATCGGGATTTTTTCCTCCTTCGTTAAATGGGGCAGGCGTGGGGCCAGCACATGACACATCTGGCCCCTAGGGCCTCCTGCTCTACATTGTTAGCTGAGGGATGACTTAAGTAGAGTTAAGATTGTGCTTTTTTCTCCAAAAGGCAATTGGACTTTCTTGGTTTTTTGCTTATCATCCAAGAAACTTCTTCAGAACTGTTGCCTTTTGGAAAAAGTACCTTTGGAAAAACCATGAACTGAATGATTGAGAATCTCCATAGACATTTACAGTAGCGGGCAAAATTGTGGAAATCTTTTGGGAAAAGTGTATTTTCTAAAATTAGCTAATAACACCATTTTTGGGGGGGAGTAGTACCATAAAATTATATATCAATGGAAAGATCATTTAATCAAGAATGTAATGCAATCACTTTTATGAAGGATTTGCTATTAGAATAGCAGTGACAGTATAAAGAAGAAAAGTGAAACGCAGAGAAAACACAAGATATTCAAAAATGATCACAATAGAAAAAACAAGATATACAAAAATTATCACCATGTCAATTATACTTAGTTGGGTAAGCTTTCACATGAATGATGACCTTACAATGTCTTCCCATGGAGTGAACCAAGTCTTTTAGTTTTGCAGCTGTTATAATGTGAAACCAAGCTTCTATTAACTGGGTTTTATCGCTGGGTCGCTTCTGACTAACAAGTTTCTTTAGTCGACTCCATAGATTTTCAATTGGGTTAAGGTTTGGCCTATTCCCAGGCCATTCCAGCAGTGGAATAGGATTATCTTGAAACTCAAAAAAAATAAAATAAAATAAAAAGTGGTGCTATTAGCCATCAAACCTCAAAAATACACTTTTCCTAAAAGGTTTCCACAATTTGGGCCTCTACTGTAGCTTCAGATTGAGGTTTGGGAACCCCAGAGTTCATTTTGCTTTGACATTAATATGCTGTGTATTCAATAAACAGTAAGGATTTACTGGAAACAGAATGATCCTGGACATTTATTTGAATTCTCGAGCTGGATGTTCTAAAGTTTGCAGGTGGAGATGGAGAGTTGTCAATCCTTTGATGGTGGGATTTGAGTGTGGTTGTTGACAAGGTGTTTCAGTAGTGTGAGACTCATTAGAAAAGCGAATGCAATCCCGGACTTTACTTTATCCCTTGGACTGCAAGGCGATCAAACCAGTCAGTCCTAGAGGAGTTCAACCCTGATTGCTCTTTAGAAGGCCAAATCCTGAAGATGAAACTCAAATACTTTGGCCACCTAATGAGAAGGAAGGACTCACTGAAGAAGAGCCTAATGCTGGGAAAGATTGAGGGCAAAAGAAGAAGGGGACAACAGAGAACGAGGTGGCTGGATGGAGTCACTGAGATAATTAAGACTATGATTATTAATTTATACTTGGTGGAGAATCTAGGCTATGCCAGATGCTCAGTTAAATTAGGGATATCAGACATGCTTCCTGTTGTTTTCAGGACCTCCGAAGTATTTTGGGTTCATTTATTCCCAAACAACCCCACCACAACACAGAATCCAATTTCTAGACTTGCAATTTCCTGCAAATGACTTTCGCATAAATCATTAGGAACACCAGTAATGTGAAACAGCCCGGACTGCACGATATTATTTTATGCTTTCAATATCCCTTTTTCTCCAAGACTCCTAATTCTGGGGCCAGTTGCAAAATATAAGCAAAAAGCCACGTTACTGGATGGCAAGCAGCCAATCATCCACCATCTATCCTCGGCGATCAATCCTCCCTATACTATAAATAAAAGAGTGGCTGTGAATTCTAATTTGCCAAGGGGGCGGAGGAGGTGGGGTGAATAATGAACAACTTTAGTCTGCCAGTGCGAGTTCCTGTGGAACACCATTTTTACATGCATGGAATGTCGGTGCAAAATTCCCCGGTGTTTCTGAAGCTGTGCTCTGGTGACAGCTGGGCGACAGGCGGTAATTGAACATATTTAAAAATCCGCCTCATGTACTGAACAGCTTTGAATGTCTGTTTTGTTTAAGGTCCACTGAATTGTGAAATGGTTGCTTCATTCACACAGATGTTAATATCTCCAGGCTGTTCTCCGCTTTTCCTCATTTACATACTTGCAAGCAAGTTTGCCATTCAGAGAGTGAAATGCTGTGACTTGTCAAATATTCTTTCTTGAAATAATGCATGTCCCAGACAAAACAACTAGAAACTGTAATTACACCTCATTAAAGGTTTAAGGGGAGGGGAAAATAATAAGGAACAGTCCAATAGGTATTTCACTTACGGTGCTTCATTAGTTCTTTTTTTTTTTTTTTTTTTGGTTTAAATCCATGGAGCCGATGAATATAAATTACTTACAATTGGGAAACAATACCCGATTGAATTGCCTTGGCCCTCCATCAATGAAAATATTTTCCAAGCCACAGCAGGGTTGGGCAAATTAGTTCAGATTGAATTCAGCCCTTCAAATCAGTTCAGGAAGTAAATCCCATTCAAAGGAAATGCTTAAGTTGATGGGAAATTTATTTATTTATTTATTTTATTTATTGGTTAGATTTATATGCTGCCCTTCTCCAGAGACTCAGGGCAGCTTACAATGCATTAAGCAATAGCCTTCATACTTTTCTATATACCTGCTTAGTAGGGCTTTCGGCCCCACCCCAAGCAGTGTTCTTTTTTTATACAAAGTCAGCTTATTGCCCCCACAATCCAGGTCCTCATTTTACCTACCTCGGAAGGATGGAAGGATGAGTCAACCTTGAGCCTGGTGAGATTTGAACTCACAGCAATTGCAGGCAGCTGGCAGCTAAGTGCTACTTAACAGCACTTTAGTCTGCTGCGCCACCAAATCTCCATCTGATTGGATTTTGATGACTAAAGCGATTCAAACCAAATCTCCAAATTGGATTTAAATTGGTTTGAACTGGTGGGGACTAGAGGTGGTATTCAGCCGTTTTGTACTGGTTCAGGCTAACCGGTAGGGGAGATCATGGGTGGGTGGGCGCCCTGGCTCTATGCCAAACCTATTTAGGCACATTTTTGAGATCAGGCACATGCGTGAAAGGCACACAGGCGAGCACAGTGCATGTGCAGAAGGCCGGGTGCACACGCGTGAAGCACGCCTGCATGAACATGGCAAACCGGTGGTAACAATAATGGAAACCCACCACTGGTGGGGACCATTATAATACATAGTGTCAGCCATGCAAAGATTGGACTGTGTAAGAGAACTAAGCATTAATACTTATATCTAGTAACTTTTGAAATATTGGGGGGGGGGATACAGTATATAACTCATTTTTATGATTCTGTAATCCCTTAATTCAGGGTAGAATCCTGGAAACTGGATGGAGCTGAACATTTATTGGCCGGATGCCCTTCCTGATGCCATGCAGTGTTCACAGCAAATATTTTTTTTCTCTTTTTCTCACGCTAGGAGAAAAACATCTGCCGCTATCTAGGATTGAACTCTCAACCTTCCAAGTGGGAGGCAAACATCTTTGCCACTAGGCCACTAGGCCGGTCTTGGGGAATACAGTATATAAAGTAGGATAAATCATTTCTTGATTCTTCAAAAATTCAGGCTAAGTTTGACAGACTCCCATCCTGTTTTTCTTATATAATCTTTACACGAATTGGAAAGGAAAAAGCATTGCTTTATATGAATGTGATGAAACCCAGCATAGACTATGTCAAATTTGCCTTATAAATCCTGATGAATTCTAAATACCCCAGTCCGATGTCGTGGAGCGCTCTAAAAGTGGTAACCGGGCACGCGGGTGGTTATGGGAGCGGCGTGGCGCTCCTATGTGACCCCCCCCCTCCTGCGCAAACTGCACTGGCTCCCAGTGGTCTTCTGGGTGCACTTCAAGGTTTTGGTTACCACCTTTAGAGCGCTCCATGGCATCGGACCGAGGTATTTACGAGACCACCTTCTGCTACCAATAGCCTCTCACCGACCAGTACACTCCCATAGAGAGAGGCTTCTCAGGGTGCTGTCGGCCAAACAGTGTCAACTGGCGGCCCCCAAGGGGAGAGTCTTCTCTGTGGGGGCACCTACCATCTGGAATGAGCTCCCCCCGGAGATACGGAGGATTCCGGATCTGCACATGTTTTGTCGTGCTCTCAAAACATTTTTATTTCAGCAGGCTGGCCTGGCCTAACTCTCCCTTTTACATTTTTAAATCGTTTAATCTGTTTTATAAATTGAGTATTTTAAATCTGTTTCAGCCAAAATATTTAATAATTTTAATGGACTTTTAATGTTTGTATTATCTGTATTTTATCTTGGCTGTTCACCGCCCTGAGTCCTCCGGGAGTAGGGCGGTATAGAAATTTGATAAATAAATAAATAAAACAAATAAATAAATAAATGCACACTGAAATATTTTAAGACTCTCTACCAGCAATTAAAGCAGCTGCAGAGAGTCATGCATGAAAAAACAAATGTAGGGAAAATCTGGAGAGACTTACCTGTGTATCTCTACTTACACATATCATTAAGGATTTCCAATTATTTTATTTTATTATGTGTGGATGTTCTATAATTAGATTCACAGTCTAAGACTGATGTAAACTGAATAATTTGAGTAGTAATCAAGGTCCTAAGAATGAGGTAGTGTCTAAGAATGTAGACAGTTCCAAGCAGGGTGTTTGCTTTGTAAAATTAGGATATTCAGGTCTAATAAATTCAATATTTCTAGATGTAGGGGAAGTCCTTCAGGTATTCCTCCAAGGACTCCAATCCAGATTCTTGTAGCAATGGGTTTCTTTTCCCATAAACATTTAATTTCTATCTTCAAATTCTGATATTTCCTTAATCCTAGCCTCAAGGAACCAGGCTTCAATAACTGTTATATCAGGCATTTTATGAACAAGATGCCTATCTATTTGGATCTTAAAGTCCCACAAAACCGTAACTTGCTCATTTCCCAAAATCTTCTCAACTTGATGGTCTCCAGACTTTTTACTACATTCACATCAAAAGGCACAGTTTCCAATGAATAATTCGGGCAATTCATTCATGATGCTGCTTACAGTCAATTTGTTGAATTTTTGCTGCCGCCATTGATCAAATGGCCAATGGCGTCAGCCTTTATACTACAAAAGAGACATTTGCTATTGTTCGTTACTTGTTGAATCTTCCAATTAAAAATGATTTTCAATTATTTCTCTCCGATATTCAGCCTTCCCCTTTGTTGTTTTCAAGAGTTTTCCTTGATTGACTGCCTGCAGCAAACATTCTTGGCTTCATTCGATTCTGTAATAAGTTGGAAGCTTCTAAAAATTCCTAAATATTTGTAGCTTTCTTCTGGTACTACTGCTTTTATTAAATCTTCATTACTAAACTGAATGGCATCATTTTCATTAACTTTGCCTGCCTTTGTAGCGGTAACCACACACTTATTATTTCTAAGATTTTAGTAAGCAATTTGATTGCATGTGATATGGACTCACATGATAGACATGGATTTTGAAGTGTCCTAGTGGACAATCACTTAAATATGAGACAGCAGTGTGCTACAGTGATGAAAAAAAAAACAAACAGCCAACACAATCCGAGGCTACATTAACAGAGGGATAGAATCAAGATCACGTGAAGTGTTAATACCACTGTACAATGCCTTGGTAAGACCACACTTGGAATACTGCATCCAGTTTTGGTCACCACAATATAAAAAAGATGTTGGGACTCTGGAAAGAGTGCAGAGAAGAGCAATGAAGATGATTAGGGGACTGGAGCTAAAACATATGAAGAACGGTTGCAAGAACTGTATATATCTAATTTAATGAAAAGGACTAGGGGTGATATGATAGCAATATTCCAATATCTCAGGGGCTGCCACAAAGAAGCAGGAATCAACCTATTCTCCAAAGCACCTGAGGGTAGGACAAGAAGCAATGGGTGGAAACTAATCAAGGAGAGAAGCAACCTAGAACTAAGGAGAAATTTCCTGACAGTTAAAACAATTAATCAGTGGGTGCAATTCTACCTATCACTTTACTATCAAGAGATAAAACATTCTTATTAGTATCCCAAAGGTGCTTTTTTCAAGAGGCAACTGGACTTTCTGGTTTTTCTTTGAAGATGTTTCGCTTCTCATCCAAGAAGTTTTTTCAGAGCTGAAGAAGCTTCTTGGATGAGAAGCGAATTGTCTTCACAGAAAAACCAGAAAAGTCCAGTTGCCTCTTGAAAAAAGCACCTTTGGGACAACCATGACCTGGATGACTGAGAATCTCTGTAGACATTTTTATTAGTAATAGTTTATTAATTGATTAGTTTTCTGACCATATCAATAAAGCAAAAGTAAAAATAAAATACATGATCTGATTCCAGGGTGAAATAGATAGAAGAATATATAGTGATAAAATACAGGCAGTCAGCAATCATATAAATGCATCACTTTTACAGGGTAGCCTAATTTATTCAGCATATCTGGTTCTTAGCTCAGCTGCCTTATCCTTCTTTGCATATTCTTATCATTGCTCTTGGTTCTTGATTTCTATGTAGTGGTTAATAGAATTCTAATAATAATGTTATCATTTCCTGGAACAAAAGGAAAATTACCATATTTTTCAGAGTATAAGACACTCCGGAGTATAAAATGCACATTAGTTTTGGGGGAGGAAAACAAGAAAAAAAAATCTGCCTCTGCCTACCAGCATCCATTGGTATTCATCTGGCTAGCGTCCTTGCAGCAAACAGCAAACGGCCTGGTCAGCTTCAGCACATTATCGCAGCCTGATTTAGCACAAACAGCTGATTGGTGGTTGGATCGGCCTCCTGGAATACTGCCAATCAGCTGTTCCAGGCTGCGGGGATCGCCACAGCCCATCGCCACCTCTGCGCATCACATTTCTGGCCTCTGCACGCTCTGTTTTAGACCCATTCCAGGCTGCCAGGATCGCCACAGCACATCGCCGTTGATTGCCACCTCCACATGTCACAATTTCAACCTCTGCGCATCACATTTCTGGCCTCTGAATGCTCTGTTTTAGACCCATTCCAGGCTGCCAGGATCGCCACAGCACATCGCCGTTGATTGCCACCTCCACATGTCACAATTTCAACCTCTACATGTCACATTTTTGGCCTCCGCACACCCCGTTTTTGGCCTCTGCGTGTTGCATTATTGGCCAGTTCCAGGAGGCAGCCCTGCCACCACCAATCCCTGCCACCTGAAACCAGTCATAAATGTGACATGCGGATAGCAGAAATGTGCGGAGGCCAAAAATGCAACGTGCGGAGGCGGCAATCGGCGACAATGTGCTGTGGCGATTCCCCGCCGCCTGGAATGGGTCTAAAATGGAGCGTGTGGAGGCCGAAAAGGCGACTTGTGGAAACCGAAAACTGCTGATGGGTGGTTGGCAGGTCGGCAGGGCCTCAGCAACATTCGATGTATAAGACGCACCACAATTTTAACCTACTTTTACGGGGAAGAAGTGAGTCTTATACTCCAAAAAGTATGGTAGATTTGTTTTTGAAGAAATTTATTACCATACAGTGTTTGATAATGACAGTGATAATTTGTGTTTGAATAGTTTGATTTTTTTTTAAAAAATGATGTTTTGCAATTGATAGCTGTGGGTTCAGCTCTCTCTCTCTCTCTCTCACACGGCATATTTGTAATAATTGTTCCTGAAGTTTTCCATTCCAAACCAGCCTTTTTGTTGTTGTTGTTGTTGCCTTCTTAAGATTCAATTGCCACCCTGTTCCAACTAAGTTATTTTTTTCACTTGGTTTTCTCTGACACCACGTCATCCATTATTTTCCCCACAATTTTTCAAGATCACATCACTGTAAACTGCTAACATTTCTTTTCTGCTTGAGAGGCATGTGAAATCATGAGAGAGAACAGATTGGGGATTTTTTTTTTTTTGCTTGCTTGCTTTTTTTCCCCCTTTAAGGTAGTTGCAAAAAGGAAAAAAAAAAGTTGTAATAAGTTTCAGTGAAACCTCTGGCTCAGTTTAAAATAAATCCATCTACCCAATCATAGTCCTTTCACTTTGCCAAAACCATATTGTTATAGTCAGGCATGATTTATTTATTTGTTTGTTTTGTCCTATAGTTACAAGAAATCTATTCTTCTTTCTTTCTTTCTTTCTTTCTTTCTTTCTTTCTTTCTTTCTTTCTTTCTTTCTTTCTTTTAATTTTATTAACGGTAAACAAACATACATATACAAACATACACACATAAAAACAAACTATACATAAACAAACTGTACACTAAAATCAAGTCATGCAACTTGAGCTTTGTGAATAGAGCTACATCGGTAATTTGTATATCCATATATCTCTCTATATATATCCTTCATTATATAACAATATTTATGTCATGATATTAATTTTGGTTCCTCATTTTTGTGTCCTTGAGTGGTTTTCCCTTATTTCGTCTTCTTTTTCTCTAACCAATCGTACCATTTTTGCCAAATCAAATAGTAATCTGAGTCTTCTTTTTCTTGAATTTCTTTGGTAAGTCTATCCATCTCCGCACATTCCAAGGTTTTTTGTATTGTTCTGTCTTCTGATGGTGTGTCTTCCAATTTCCACATTTGTGTGAAAGTAATTCTGGCTGCGGTAAGAATGTGTATTATCAAATATTGTATTTCTTTTTTGTAGTCTTTTGTCAATATTCCTAATAAATAAGTTCTATTCTTCTTTCTATGTATGCCGGTAATCCAAACGGGGAAATGGCATCATAGAAATACTCTCAGCATTCTGGAGAAACTGATAAAATAATAAGGGCACCGTGAATGGATGGGTTTGTAAGGCTATTTATGTTCAATATTCATTAAGGGTTAACCCAGAGGTGGGTTTCGCATAATTTTACCACCAGTTCACCGTGCAGCAAAAATTTGAGCGTGTACATGCGTGCATGCTCATTTTGCTCGTTTGCCCATCTTCCGCACATGCACGCAACCTTCCATGCATGCGCTTTGCTCACGCATGAGGCTTGCACACATGCACATGGCTTAGAAAATGTGGCTAAATAGGATGGCATAGTGCCGGGGCGGGCACCCCCACCCGCAGGCAGCCACTATCGGTTCGCCCAAACCTGTCTGAACTGACTGAATATCACCGCTGGGTTAACCTAACCGAAGGTCAGACTGTGTTAATGCTTGGACAATGAAGAGGAGCCAATATTTCCATGAAAATAGGAAGCTGAAAAAAGGAAATAGGAAACCACTATTGAACCAAGATACGAACATGTCATTGACGTTACTGGGAACTGTATACCATTTCAGACAAAAAGAGACTGGACGGGCCATTTCTTTGAAATGGTATAGAGCCTCCTGCTTGTTCAGGAGTTTGGTCTAGCAGACCTTTTCACTTTACAGAAGCTAGGGGGAGGAGCTGCTGTCTGTGAGGGAGGAGTCTGAGAGTGAGCACAGCGAAAAAGCAGAGTGAAACTTGCCTTCATTACATTTCACTTTACAGAAGCTAGGGGGAGGAGTTGCTGGCTGTGAGGGAGGAGTCTGAGAGTGAGTACAGAGGAAAAAGGTAGCGGCCCTACCTTTCATATATAGCCAGCCGTGTGCAGCAACTGCCAAAAAAGCCAACACAGTTCTGGGCTGCATAAACAGAGGGATAGAATCAAGATCACGTGAAGTGTTAATACCACTTTATAAGGCCTTGGTAAGGCCACGCTTGGAATATTGCATTCAGTTTTGGTCGCCATGATGTAAAAAAGATCTAGAAAGAGTGCAGAGAAGAGCAACAAAGATGATTAGTGATTAGTGAACATTTTTAAATGTTCAGTTGACTTGAGGTTCATGTTTATTGAATAAAAGTTTATAATAATTATTATTTGAATACAGACGGATCATCATTTGGAACACAACATGTCAGATATCACAGTTGTCGAAAACCGAAACATACAATTTATTGATATCGCTGTTAGAGGCCATCGAAACTACACGGCTATGGGTGAAACATGTCACAGTGATACCCGTTGTCATCGGGGCACTTGGTCCAAGAATTTTATAAAATATATCAAGAAATTGCAGTTTCCTGCAATAACACCAGTGGAACTGCAAAAAAACTGCACTACTTGGAATATTGTACATCTTAAGAAGGTACATGATTGATACCTAGGACATTGGCAGCAACCCGTATCAACCATTAGCACCAGTCAATGGTATTTGTGATGCACTTTTAAATGTTCAGTTGACTGAGTTTCATTTTTAATGAATAAAAGAGAATAATAATAATAATAATAATAATAATAATAATAATAATAATAATAATAATAATGGCAATAAAAGGGGGAAATAAAAATAATAGAGGGGATAAATAATAATATTGCAGCCACACCCTATGGATTAATAGAATAATAGAATTGGAAGGGACCTTGGAGGTCTTCTAGTCCAACCCCCTGCTCAAGCAGGAGATCTTATATCAGGAGGTGTCAAACTGTGGCCGGATGTATCACATGCAGGCCCCACCCACCCCGCTAATGGGAAAAACATTGTGAAACATCACGTGACGGCAACATGACACAGTGAGTTTGACACCCATGCTCTATACAATTTCGGACAAATTGTTGTCCAATCTCTTCTTAAAAACTTCCAGTATTGGAGCACCCACAATTTCTGGAGGCAAATCATTCCACTGATTAATTCTTCTTATTGTTAGGAAATATTGCCTTAGTTCTAGGTTGCTTCTCTCCTTGGTTAATTTCATTCCAATTCTTCTTATCCTACCCCCAGGTGCTTCGCAGAATAGGTTGAACCCCTCTTCTTTGTAGCAGTCTCTCAAATACTGGAATACTGCTATCATTTCACCCTTAGTCCTTCCCTTCATTAATACATACATTAATATACATGCACATTAGGTAAAAAAAAAAAGAACCTTAGTGATAACTGTATTTTGTGAGCTGCAAAAATTAGGTGTTCAGCAGACTGATGGCACAAGGGAAGAAACCGTCCTGTGTCAATAACATGCTACTGACACAAAAGCAGGGGTGAAATTCAGTAGGTTCTGACAGGTTCTGGAGAACCGGTAGAGGAAATTTTGAGCAGTTCAGAGAATCGGCAAATACCACCTCTGGCTGGCTTCAGAGTGGGGTGGGAATGCAATATCCTTCCCCCAGGAGTGGGGAGGGAATGGGGATTTTGCAGTGTCCTTCCCCGGGAGTGGGGAGGGAATGGGGATTTTGCAGTATCCTTCCCCTGGAGTACGGTAGGAATGGAGATTTTGCAGTATCGTTTCCCTGGAGTGGAGTGGGAATGGAGATTTTGCAGTATCATTCCCCTGGAGTGGGATGGGAATGGAGACTTTGCAGTATCCTTCCCCTACCATGCCCACCAAGCCACACCACGCCCACCAAGCCACGCCCACAGAACCGGTAGTAAAAAAATTTGAATTTCACCACTGCACAAAAGTCATTATCAAGTCAAAAATAACACAACTGATGTAACTTGCAATGACATTTGATTCATTGTCTGCAAAGTTCATTTCATCGACAGTCTGGAAAGTTAAGGTTTCGTTGTATATATGTTCAGAACTTGCTACGCAGTGTTTCTGCAAGAGAGAATGTCTTGCAGTTGAGACAATTTCCTAATTTAAAGTCTTCCAATAACCACCTGGATATTGGTATAAGTCCTTTTCCCAAAATTAATATGAACAAGAACAAACAGTACTTTAATAATTCACCCTTACGTAAGGGGATAAAAGAACTCTGCAAGGCCTAAACTTTTGCCTATTAAATTGATTTTCCTCTACTTTTTAAGGCCTTAAATATATAATATTACTTATTCCTTTGATTCCCCTCCCTATGCTTGAGTCACAAAATCAGTGCTTGTGTAATTGCAGTTCCCATGGACACTCCAGAAAATAGACTCATCTTGAGATAATCAGTTTCTGATCAGAAGGAAGAATTACTCTGAATTGCTTTGCTGTCCCTACAGGTAAACGGTTTATCTAATTAGAAGGAGAGTGAAGAACCTGGGTTCACACTCGGCATATTGGAATACAAATAATTTTCAGAGACCTGTCTCCCATGAAAAGAAGCTCAAACACAAAAGGCAGAAAACTCTCAAATTAACATACAATCTTGATTTGGCAACAATAACTCGAAGAGGGAAAGGTGAGAAAGGATGTGACTGCAGAGAGATATTGGATGTTAAACTGGAATTAATCTCATTGATTCATATTCTAAGTTTGCTTCCAGTGGATAAAAAAATGTGCGCTGCTGAAAAATTTGCCCCCTTTCCTTTTCATTATATTTATATCAAATTATAGCCTTTAGATTGTGGGGGATGAACTGTCATTAACCCACTATTTATCTATTTATTTATTTTTGCCCCATAAGCCATTGATAGCTCTTTATTATTATTCAGCTTTAATGTGCAATTTAGCCATTCTTGCTGTCTTATGTAACAGAATTTAAAATTAATACTATTGTCTTTAGAGTTGGTTCTACAGCATAGTCTGAAACGAATTGCCCAAGATATTTGCTCCAGTATCTGAACTCTTCACCTTGATCAGTACAAAGTCTTTAATTCCTGATTGGATATATTCAATCATCTTCCAAAAGACCCTGACTTTTCTTTTAGTACAATTAACGTTAGTTTTTTTCTTGATTTCCATTGTAACTCAAGCTTGTCTAAAATTGTCCGTCCAATTCTGGTAAGTGGAAACCAATTGTATTTATTGGTGTCCAAAAGGATATGGAATTGGATGTAGGCTAAATCTGGAACAGTTGCTGACTCTTAAATATGCATTTAATTTTTTGGGTGTGTGTGTTATACTCTTATATTGGGAATTTAGCAAGATATCAGGAATTGTGGATTTGTAGGGCATGGTCTATGGCTGAGAAGAATAATTTTAATTTCTCTTGGAAAGAGAAAGATGTTCCAATTCTGCAGCAAATGATTGTTGTTTGGTATTCTTTGTTAAATCAGGCTTGTCAGCAGAGGTGGTATTCAGCAGGTTCTGACCAGTTCTAGAGAACCGGTAGTGGAAATTTTGAGTTTGGAGAACCGGTAAATACCACTTCTAACTGGCCCTGCCCCCATCTATTCTCTGCCTCCAGAGTCCCAGCTTTTCGGGCGGAAATGAGGATTTTCCCTGGAGTAGGAAGGAAATTGAATTTTGACAGTATCCTTCACCTGCCACGCCCACCAAGCCACACTATGCCCACCAAGCCACGCCCACAGAACCAGTAGTAAAATTTTTGAATTCCACCACTGCTTGTCAGATGTTATATCTTTTCTGTCCTGCTCTACAGAATGGATAGTTGGTTTTCGACAGAAAGGTTTCTGTTTATCAGCCATACCTACTGTTTAGTTGGCTGTTCTACATTTGGTGATACAGGATATTAGAAATGTTAAAAGACAAAGTGATCTACCTATTACTTCATCTGTTGTAGCAATGTGTCTTGGTTCTTGAGTGTCAGGATTTGTTAGGGTTGACCAAGGCATCTTTTCTATCCTGGTCTACGGAGTGGAGAGTTGGTCTCTGACAGAAAGCCACTTGAAGAGACTAGAAGCATTTGAAATGTGGATTTACAGGTGGCTGTTACGTATAAGTTGGGTTGACAAAATCAGAAAAGAGGAGGTGATAAATCGCCTGGGAAAGCCAAAAAAGTGAATATTTTAGACCTGTGATGTGACACCTGAAAAAATACTACATACTTCACTTAATCCTCCAAGGTGATCTGTCCCCGTACCCACACACACACAAACACAGCCAGCCGAGGGTTAAGGAAACACTTTGGAACACACCCAGTTTCTTTATCTCCAACTTGGCAGTGATAGACACACCGTCTGCCAAGTGCCTTTATTTTCACAGAAAAACAGAAAGATAAATACTCAGCTTCCAAATGTCCAAGAACCATAAATATTTCCCTCAGCAGTTCCGAACGAGGCTTTAGTGACTATCCAAGGTTAGTTTTGTTCATCACAAGGATCACTGACCACCACCCTCTATTATATAGTCTCTGGGGTGTGGTCCAGTGACTCAGTTCTAATCCCTAGCATGCCTCCTGAGCTGCTGCAATCGTTTATCATGCCTTCGGAGGCGTGCGTCCAGGAATGATGTTTCTCCGTCACTCTGATCCGAGCCACCTGTCTCCCTGCTAATCTCCTCTCCCTCGACCGGCATCTGAGACAATGCCAGAGGGGAGGGGCCTGGAGAGGGAGGCCTGGCTGACTCCTCTTCCTCATGCTCGGAGCTTTCTTCCTCCGAAGGGACAGGCTCAGAGGGCGGGGCCACAACACAAGGAAAGATTGAAGGCAAACAAGGTCCAGGCAGAAGAAGAACATCATGGCTTCAACATCTAAGGGACTGGTTTGGAAAAAAGCTCAACAGCCCTTTTTCATGTGGCTGTTGATAAAAATAAGATTGACAACATGATCGCCAAAGTCCGATGATGGATATGGCACAAGAAGAAGAATTGTTTGTTAACATTTGCATGTACATGTATCTGAGACACAAATTGATGTAGCGGTTAAGGCATCAGGCTAGAAATGGAAGATGGTGAGTTCTAGTCCCACCTTGGTCATGAAGTCAGCTGGGTGGAATTGAGCCAGTCCCTTTCTCTCAGCTCTAGAAAGAAGACAATGGCAAACCACTTCTAAAAAAAAAACCTTACCAACTGCAGGGACTCATCCAGGCAGTCTTGGTTTGTGGTGACTGTAAATTTGTCCCTGCAACAAATACCAAGGATATCCAGGTGAGTTTATTAAAGAAGAGACTGATGCTTGTCAGATCATTCATATACACAGCTTTGTTTTATTTTTATTTTTTTTCCTCATATATTTTGCCTTTATTATTTTTTAAGAGTGGGTCAATCACAGGATTATTTTGCAGGACTGAGTCAACCACAGGGACCAGTGGTTTAATCTTCTGAACTTTCGGACTCATGCAGGGAAATTGTCTCTCACCAAAATATTTTTTTTCTTACTTGGGCAAAGTACTTTAAATACTGGTTGGGCAAAGCTATTAAATATTTTTAACCAGGTGAGATGAGAAATCTGGCATGCCACAATATCGTCTCACCCACAATGCCAATGCAGCAAGTCATTCCCAACAAAGGATAAAATTGACTATTTGATCTTCTGCATGGTACACCTAACTCAGGGGTCGGCAACCTTAAACACTCAAAGAACCACAAAGGTCCTAACCTGAACCCCACCCCCATTCAATTCTGGAGCCAACCGGAAATCCAGTTCTCCCACCATAGAGTCTCCTCCTAGCACGGTGTCCATTTTCCTCTACCTGTCCTAACCGAAAGCTCTATCAATTGTGGAGCCGACCAGCGACAGGGAGCCACAGCAGAAGGATGAAAGAGCCACATATGGCTCCAGAGCCATGGGTTGCCGATCCCTGACCTAACTAAAGTTTAAAATCTGCATGCAGAGATGGGAAACATACTTCTAAATTCTTATATTTCCCCAAGTAGAAGGGGGTACATCTAAAAAAAAATCCCTCATTATCAGCATTAGCTGAACAGCTGTTTCCCCACATATTCCCAGGGTCCCTCTACTTTCTACTCTGAATTAGTACTCTTAAATTTAATGAGTTGTAATATAACTTACGTTCACAGCTCCCTGGGACTCTGTGTAAGTCTTCGTGTTCTGTTCTGTTTCACCATTTACCTCTAGTACATGATTTATATACATTTTATTTTACATTTGTTTATAGCCAAAGAAGCTGCTCAGTTATATCAGAGAACAGCTTTATTTTCATATATAAGTAATCAGAAGAATGTAGTGGCTAAAATTGTGGAAACCCTTTGGGAAAAGAGTATTTTCTAAAAGTAGCTAATAACACCACTTTTTTTGGGGGGAGTAGTACCATATAATTATATGATATATGGAAAGATAATTTAATCAAGAATGTAATGCAATTACTTTTATGAAGGATTTGTTATTAGAATAGCAGTTACAGTATAAAGAAGAAAAGTGACACACGAGATATACAAAAATTATCACCATGTCAGTTAATACTTAGTTGGGTAACCTTTAGCATGAAAGACAGCCTTACAATGTCTTCCCATGGAGTGAACCAAGTCTTTTAGTTCTGTAGCTGTTCTAATGTGAAACCAAGATTGAAGGATTGCTTCTACTAACTGGGTTTTATTGCTGGGTCACTTCTGACTAACAAGTTTCTTTAGTCGGCTCCATAGATTTTTCAATTGGGTTAAGGTCTGGGCTATTCCCAGGCCATTCCAGCAGTGGAATAGGATTATTATTATTATTTATTATTATTTATTTAATTTCTATACCGCCCTTCTCCAAAGAGGACTCAGGGCGGTGCACAGCCAAGGTAAAAACAGAGCATACAAAATTTAAAAACAGTATTAAAATAATTACATATTTGGCCGTAAATTAAAACAACCCAATTTAAAATCAATTTAAAATTTAAAATTTAAAATTTGGCTCAAGCCAGCCCAGCTAGTTGGAATAAATGGGTTTTCAGGGCCCGACGAAAAATCCGGAGGTCTGTTATTGTACGCAACTCTGGGGGAAGGTTGTTCCAGAGGGTGGGCGCCGTCACAGAGAAGGCTCTCCCCCTGGGGGTCGCCAGCCGACATTGTCTGGTGGACGGCACCCTGAGGAGGCCCACTCTGTGAGAGCGTACTGGCCGGTGGGAGGCTATTGGTGGCAGAAGGCGGTCTCGTAAGTACCCCAGCCCTAAGCCATGGAGCGCTTTAAAGGTGGTCACCAACACCTTGAAGCGCACCCGGAAGACCACCGGAAGCCAGTGCAGCTCGCGCAGGAGAGGTGTCACATGGGAGCGCCTCGTCGCCCCCATAATCCCCCACGCGGCCGCGTTCTGGACCAGCTGGAGCCTCCGGGTGCACCCCAGGGGGAGCCCCATGTAGAGAGCGTTACAGTAGTCCAGGCGGGAAGTGACTAGTGCCTGAGTGACTGTGCGTAAAGAGTCCCGATCTAGAAAGGGACGCAACTGGTGTATCAGGCGAACCTGATAAAAAGCCCCCCTGGCCACGGCCGTCAAATGATCTTCTAAAGACAGCCATGCGTCCAGGAGGACGCCCAAGTTACGAGCCCTCTCCGTGGGGGCGAGTGATTCGCCCCCAATAGCCAGCGATGGCGTCAGCTAGCTATATCAGGACACTGGAAGCCACAGCCACTCGGTCTTGGAGGGGTTGAGTCGGAGCCTGTTTCTCCCCATCCAGGCCCGCATGGCCTCCAGGCACTGGGACATCACTTCAAGGGCATCGTTGGGGTGGCCTGGGGTGGAGATGTACAGCTGGGTGTCATCAGCGTACTGATGGAACTCCACCCCGAAGCCACGGATGATCTCACCCAGCGGCTTTACATAAATGTTGAACAGCAGGGGCGAGAGGACCGACCCTTGTGGCACCCCACAAGCAAGGTGCCTCGGGGTCGACCGCTGCCCCCCCGTCAACACAGATTGCAACCGGTCAGAGAGGTAGGAGGAGAACCACCGCAAAACGGTGCCCCCCACCCCCAACCCCGCCAACCGGCGCAACATGATACCATGGTCGATGGTATCAAAAGCCGCTGAGAGGTCTAACAGGACCAGGATAGTGGAGCAACCCCTATCCCGAGCCCTCCAGAGATCATCCACCAATGCGACCAATGCCGTTTCAGTGCTGTGCCCAGGCCGGAAGCCGGACTGGAGCGGGTCTAGATAGACAGCTTCATCCAGGTACCGGGGAAGCTGTTGCGCTACCACACTCTCAACAACCTTCGCAACGAAGCGAAGGTTGGAGACTGGACGATAGTTAGCCAAAACAGCCGGATCCAGAGAGGGCTTCTTGAGGAGGGGCCTCACAACCGCTTCTTTCAAAGCAGCCGGCAGGACCCCCTCACTCAAAGAAGCGTTAACAATCTTCTGGAGCCAGCCTCGTGTCACCTCCCGGGAAGCCAGTACCAACCAGGAGGGGCACGGGTCCAATAAACATGTGGTCGCGTTCAGCCATCCCAGGACCCTGTCCATGTCCTCGGGAGCCACAGGATCGAACTCCCCCCAGATAACACTCTCAAGACCTGCCTCAGTCATCCCGTCCAGACATACCCAGTCAGAGGCCAGCCTTTATCTTAAAACTCAACAACAACAACAACAAAAGTGGTGTTATTAGACATCAAACATCAAAAATACACTTTTCCCAAAAGGTTTCCACAATTTTGGCCACTACTGTACACACACACACACACACACACACACACACACACACACAGACACTATACAGGTAGTTCTTGACTTACGACCACAATTGAGCCCAGAATTTCAGTTGTTAAGTGAGACCTATGTCGACGGAGTTTTGCCCCATTTTACAACTTTTCGTGCCACAGTTATTAAGCAAATCACTGCAGTTGATAAGTTAGTAACCCAGTTTTTAAGTGAATCCGGTTTCTCCATCGACTTTACTGGTCAAAAAGTTGCAAAAGTTGATCGCATGACCTTGGGACACTGCAATGGTCATAAATACGAACCAGTTGCCAAAGCATCTGAATTCTGATCACATGGTCATATATATCAGGGTGGGTGGGTTCTACTTACCTTTACTACCGGTTTGCAATGGGATCGCATACGCGTGCTCGCACACGCGCCTTGCTTTTGCACATGCCTTTTGTGCATGCTTTTGCACAGAGCCGAGGTGGCGCAGTGGTTAGATTCATATGTCTACTTGAAGAACAATGAATGTTGTGTGAAAAAAGATGTATTGTATTATTTAGAAATGCAAAGAGAGAGACAGACACACCGAGACACACACACACACACACACAAACACACACACACACACACACACACACACACACACACAGAGAGAGAGAGAGAGAGAGAGAGAGAGAGAGAGAGAGAGAGAGAGAGAGAGAGAGAGAGATTGAGATTTGGATCTTGAAATATATGATTCTTGCCCCAACAGTTCAAGTTTATTAATAAATTAAGAAGACTGTCTACTACTTAATATATTTCAATTTAACAATTCCCTAGCAACATTATTTGCCAGTTGTTCTAGAATTCCCTCTGCCCCATTATTACCCCATCTCACCATGAATTTTTGTTTTAGAGACCAGAAAGGACATTCTCAAGTCATTATTTGAAAAAGAAGTTTCACCAGTGACCTAAAAAGATAGGAAATATAGATTCAGATTCAGATTCCTACGGGGACTCCTTGCACTTGGAAAAAAATGTAAATAAATGTTGAAACTGTGTTTAAAAACATGTTTGGAATTCTACAGTATACTCTGGATACTCGGATTCGGTTGGCAAATTCTTGTGTTTTTCATTTACTTGTTTCCTTCTCTATGGGCATGTCAACAGTGTAATCTGTTTTCTTTCATTTGACTCATTATGGTGATAAATAAATCATTTATTGCTCATTACAGTTTCTCATATTTCCATACACTCTGTCAGCCATGTTCATCAGTCTGTGCCTTAGGCCACTGATGACCTCTATATGTATATGATGCTCATCTTCTATTCCTACCCAACTTAACAATGTAAAATCCTTTTTTTTCTAATGAGAAAAATAGTAAAATGGCATCTTTTTCACCATGAAAGGAATGTCTTAAAAAAATCTGAGAACAAGGATGCAAATATTGTGATATCAGTCGTCAGGGGCATCATGTATCTAGTATGTGCTATACCAGGGGTGTTGAACTCCATTTCATTGAGGGCCACATCAGGGTTGTGTTTGACCTCAGGGGGCTGCAGTGGGTATGATCAGCATGGCATCACCTGGGTCGGGGGGCACCTGTGATGGCCCGAGCACTCTGCCAACAAAAATGGGCTCCTGAGCTCTGTTTTCAGTTGTGACGACCTCCTACAACTCTCTGCCAGTGAAAACAGAGCTCGGGGAGTGGGGGAGCACTCGCGGCCCTCACAAGCTCCATTTTAGTGTAAGATGGCCTCCTGCAACCCTCTGCCATCAAAAATGGAGTTTGGGAGGGGCATGTGTGGCCCTTCTGAGCTCCATTTTTGCTGGCAGAGGCACCATGGGCTGGTCCTTCACTGTTTCTGAGGTGGCCCCATAGGCCAGATCCAGCCCCCCAGGCCTTGAGTTTCGCACCCTTGTGCTATACTTTCATTTTGTGAAATTAAATGATATTTACTTATGCATCCATACCTGCATTGTAAAATTATAATTGTGAGAGCGAGATTTTTATTTTTCTAAAGCTTTGTAATTTTTTTCCAAAATTACAAAAATTCTAGTCTTGCAGTATACTTGTTTTGAAGTACCTCTCAGAACTTGACAGGTATTGACCTGAAAATATCTTCCCTCATCTTTCTTTTAACCCTCTCCAGTAACGTTCATCTTTCAAAAAGAAACTTCAAATTCCTTTGGGAGTTTCTGTGATTTCCTCTCCCCTCCCACAATGAAAATAGCATAATTTTACCTCAGAGCACCAACCTAAGTGAAGTTTCTTTAGATGTGAAGTCTAGAATGCCAAATGTAAATATATTTTGGAGGGTTCTAATTATTGACTCACCTTGCAGTGGTGGCACGGACAGCGCAGCCCAGCAGGAGCCCACTTCTGGCCCACTTCTTCTGTGGCCGCTTGCCACCACTCGCACGCATCGCCCCGGCCTTCATTTTGCTTTCAGATGCCTTCTGGTAAGCATCTGAAGGCGAAATGGAGGCCAGGGCAATGTGTGCGAGTGGTGGCAAGCGGCCACAGAAGAATCAGCCAAAGAAGAAGACGAGGCAGGTGTCAGAGTGTGCAAGGCCTGATAAGTAGGACAGCTCCACTCTCTATCCCCACCCTGGCTTATTTTTTACCTGTGTGCCTAACCCCATCCCCTGTGTCCTGGGGTGGGCGGGGTCTTAATTAGGGCTAATTTTGTGGGTGGGGCTTAATTTTTTTTATTTTTTTTTATTTTTATTTATTTAAAAATACAAACAAAACAAGACAAGTAATAACAAAACAGGCAAAACATGTAAACAGAAAAAGAGGTCAAATATAATCATGTTGAAGTTATCACAACTGTAATCTGTTATATAATTCTGTTTTGTATATTTGACTCTTCCCTAATTGGGTCTTTTACATTGTGTCTGAATTTTTTAAGTCCCTATTGGCCTATATTGAATAATGTGTATTTCTATAGCTGTCTTGGGTTCCACTGGCTGCCTCCTAATCCTGTTTTTTCCTTTTCCTATCTTCCAACCAATCGTACCACTTATCCCATACTAAATAGCAATCATGTTCTTCTTTATCTTGAAGTTCCTTTGTGAGTCTGTCCATTTCTGCACATTCCATGATTTTACTAATTACTTTCTCTTCGCTTGGTGTGTCATTACTCTTCCAACTTTGTGCAAAAGCTATATGAGCTGCCGTTGTTATATGGATTGTTAAATATTTTATTTCCTTTTCGTATTGTCCAGATATAATACCTAGTAAGAAAGTTTCTGGCTTCATTTCTATTCTATGTTGTGTGATTTGTTCTATTTGCGTTTTGATCATTCGCCAGTATTGTTTTGCCTTTGGGCAGGTCCACCATGTATAATAGTACGTTCCTTTATGTAGTTTACATTTCCAGCAGGTTGGAGATGTATTCGGGAACATTCTTGCCAGTCTGGTCAGGGGAAGATGCCACCTATAAAACATTTTGAGCTGGGTGGGGCTTAATTTAATCGCATGCACTCAAAAACGTGATAGGGCTTCTTTTCAAGGTGGGTCGTCTTCTTGGAGAAACATGGTATTTATACTACTACTAGCCTATTAATGTATTTATTGAGGTTTTTTTAAAAAAAATAAAGATTGTATGCCATCCAAAACCACGTTCATGTGAGACGTGTGACTATAAAATATGATTTTTTTAAAAAAACCAAACAAATTATTCCATGCAGTACCTGGACTTGTCCATCTATTGTACATTTTGTAATCAAGTATGGAAAATTGTGACACCTGTCTGAGGTCTACCCTGTGTTTCAGTTTTTCTCTTTTGCTTTTTTTGAATACTGAAAGTGGATCATAAACTGGAGATCATGTGCTTTCCAAACATCACAATAATTGAAGGAGCACGGTGGCTCGAGGGGTTGGAACACTGGGCAGGAAGTTAGCAAACCCATGTTCGATGTTCAATCCCAACCAAGAGCTGCCATGGGATAGGGTTGAGATGGACTCTTTTACCCCTCTTTCAAACCATCTATAGAATAGAATAACAGAGTTGGAAGGGACCTTAGAGGTCTTCTAGTCCAACCCCCTGCTTAGGCAGGAAACCCTACACCATTTCAGATGAATGGTTATCCAACATCTTCTTAAAAACTTCCAGTGTTGGAGCATTCACAACTTCTGCAGGCAAGTTGTTCCACTGATTAATTGTTCTGTCAGGAAATTTCTCCTTAGTTCTAAGTTGCTTCTCTCCTTGATTAGTTTCCACCCATTGCTTCTTGTCCTGCCTTCAGGTGCTTTGGAGAATAGCTTGACTCCCTCTTCTTTGTGGCAGCCCCTGAGATATTGAAAGACTGCTATCATGTCTCCCCTAGTCCTTCTTTTCATTAAACTAGGTATACCCAGTTCCTGCAACTGTTCTTTGTATGTTTTAGCCTCCAATCCCCTAATCATCTTTGTTGCTCTTCTCTGCACTCTTTCTAGAGTCTCCACATCTTTTTTACATCGTGGCGACCAAAACTGGATGCTGTATTCCAAGTGTGGCCTTACCAAGGCATTATAAAGTGATATTTTCACATTATCTTTTTTTTTTAATTGATTTATATGCCGCCCTTCTCCAGAGATTCAGGGCGGCTTACAGTGTGTTAAGCCATAGCCTTCATACTTTTATATATTTTTATACAAAGTCAGCTTATTGCCCCCACAAACTGGGTTCTCAATTTACCTATCTTAGAAAGGATGGAAGGCTGAGTCAACCTTGAGCCTGGCGAGATTCGATCTTACTTTAATTGCAGACAGCTGGTGTTAAATTACTGTGCTTAGTCTGTTGAGCTATCCAGGCTCCATCTTGAATCTATCCCTCCGTTAATGCAGCCTAGAACTGTGTTGGCTTTTTTGGCAGCTGCTGCACACTGCTGTCTCATATTTAAGTGATTGTTCACTAGGACTCCAAGATCCCTCTTACAATTACAGTACTACTATTGAGCGAGGTACAATCTATACTGTACCTGTGCATTTTGTTTTTCTTACCTAAAGGTAGAACCTCCCTTTTTTCACCATTGACTTTCATTTTAATAGATAGCACCCAATGATCTTGTACTTCACTCCAGCTCCTGCCAGAGATGGGAAAGGACCCCCCCCCCAATTGGGTGTCTCCTGGGCAACATTGATATCACCAGCTAATCCTTTCAACCCAGAAACACCTCAGTGCTTCTGTCACCAGTGCAAAAAAAAAAAAAAAAAAAAAAAGCACAATAATTTGCATCTATGTTGTGAAAATTGTGGATCTGTTACTGTAGGCAAATGTCTCAGTTATTCATTGCAAGCATGTGGAAAGTTAAAATATCCACATTAATAAAAGGCATTTTTCTCCGAATCCCTAGCTGGCATTATCTTAACTGTTCTCAAGGTTACAGTTAATATGGGAATATTATACTCATCACAATACAGATTTCTCTCTCTCCCCGCCCCCAACGACTGCCAACCTAATATTTTATACCCTGGTGGTAAATAATTAAGCTGACTTAGCACTTCAGCATAAATAAACTAACAATATGCCTGTCCTATAAATGTTATACATTCATTGTAAAGTAAGTCTAAATCAAGATTATGCACTTTAACAACAAGAAGGCGCAGCAATAAACCGCCAGAAGTAAACACATCTGCGAAGATGTAATCGTATTTTCTAATAAAGGATGCTTATATAAAGCACCCTGCAATGTATATCTATTTTTTACCCCTAATTTTAAATGTAATATACGAGCTTTAATTTCAGCATGTGTGCTATTAAACATCTACCAAGAAACATATTGCAAATTAACATAATTATATCTGGAATTCCCAGTAGCCCAAAACGCTATTTGTCAGATTGCATTATGAATACCGGAATCAAACATTTCTGGTTGAGGTCATTTGTCACCAATATCAGACATTTCAGCTTCTGCATATCAACCCAAAGCAGATGAATGGGGGGAAAAATATAATATGGAGTGTACTTTGCCTATGGATATCCAGTACCCCAAATTAAACATGTTCACGGGAGTCTGAACAATTATTCAAATGTCCTTGATCTTTCCCTAAGTCTGTGTTTCTAGCTAATTGAGAATCATCTCCATCCACTGTTCTATTCTTCTTACTCCCAATTACAATTTCTCATTTCCTAATTTAAGTGACCAGACTATTCGTTCATTTGCACATTTGTTCTCCTACGGCTCGTGATAATAGCGATTCTGCCGTTCATGTCAATCTTGGGGGGGAGGGAGGGGCTTACTATGGCAATTCTTTACATTTTCTCCTAAGCAAGAATAGCAAAAAAACAACAAAACAACAAAAAAACAAAAAAAACCTATGTACCACCTAAAAAAAATCTCTTGTTCCCTTGGCTGGTGAGTTTCTTCTGTCTCAGTTGTTTATCAGTGTCTATGAACAGAGTTTAACCAACCATGTGGATTCATTATTTCTTGAGAGTCCTAAGTAGCAAAGTATGGAAGGCATCTTGTTAGGATCTTTCAAACTTTGCCAAGTTGACTCCTTCCAAATTTGAAATAATTTTGTCATGCCCCCGTCAGAGTCTGAATCTGAGATGGAAGACGAACAGCTGAAAGAGAGCAGGAGAGTGGATCCATTGGCAGTGGAGGAAACTAGAGAAGGCAAAGCAGGGGAGAGATAGAACAAGGGAGAGGGGGTTCAGATGAAGACCAAGGCACACTCCCTCCTCATCCTAGGGCACTCAGGGAAGAACACAGAAAAGAGCAACGTGGGTTGTGTGGCTTACGAGGAAGGAAAGAGCCCTGATTCCCATCACAAAGCACACCTGGGGATGGAGTTTAAAAGAGAAGCAGTTGGGAGGGGTGTTTGTTGGGAACAAATGCTGAATTCATCTAGTGTTGAGAGTTGTGGCCTGCATTCCTGGCATTCCTCCTGACTGTTTGAATTAGGGCCGTGCTTCTGTGTGCTTATCTTGTCTTGCTGCAATTATTCTTCATTTCTGGGACTCCTTATCTTGCCCTGCTGGAGTGACTGATTTGTAGGCATTCTGCATACAGTGTTTGGACTGGAGTATCTGCAACCAGAAGCTGTTGCAGGTTTGTGGGAGAGCTTTTCTCCAGGCCGGGAGAGTAAATGGGACGTTGGGGGCAAAGTTGGTGCCAATAAAGGGACTCATACTGGTTCTCTGGCTGTGTTGCCTTCATGCCACACCCCAGGTCATCACAAATTTGGATAAAATAAAATAAATGACTCCTTCCAGATTTGAATTCCAATGACTCCAATGCCTGCAAGATGCAGTAACCATTATTCAGGTCTGCTGAACACTATCTTCTCTAAGTAACAATATATGTATGTAGAAGTTCTAGCAGCTGATCAATAGAAAAGCATGGACAGGCCATGGCATGCTGGTTGAGCATTTTATTTCTTTAGAATAAATGTAAAGACCTCTGTAAATAAACTGGCATTTTTAAAATCTCATACCCAAATTTAGTCAGGATTTTCACCATCTTTATTCTCCTGGGCGAACTTTTCTTAAAGTCTGAAATTTTCTACCCTTATGAAGTCATCCCCTTCTGGTTTCTTCTGCTGCTTCTATGAGTTAACTATAATATATCACTATTACAGCTACATTCAAATACTAGCAAAATAAGCCCACAATTAAGAAGGCACTTGTAAAGGTTCTAGCATATTTATGAAACAATGTAGAAGTTCAACTCTGATCTTTAGTAATTTCTCACAAAAATGCATTAATAATGTATGTTTATCCCATTATACTTTCAGAACCATTAGCAACATTCTGTCACCCAAAAGCCACTACTTGCTGAATAGTATTGTAAGTGAAAAGAATGTGTAACATTCCATGCTAAATCTTAAAACATCCACATTCTGTGAATTCTATGCTTTCCTGAAGTGTATTTTCATAATAATGACTTATGCTATTACAGAATACATTGTTTTGCAAAAGAAAATACAATTTATCTAATCTTTGTGTAGCTAACTGTTGCAATAAAATAAAATAAAATATTGACAACTTTGTTAAACAATGTACCTGGGAAAACATTCGTTTTTGCACGCATCAAAGAAATGATGGAGGTGTATTTATTCCAGATTGCTGTGGTGCCATGCATGGAAGCTTGATGAAGATCTAATAACATTTTTGGCATTGTCATCTACCTATCGGTTTTATTTATTCCTATCGTTTGTATGGCACCTCCTACCGACTCATAACTCAATAAAAATGACAAGAAGAAAACATCAAACCGATTCACATGTTGAAGTCTTGATATTGTAAAACTTAGAACACAAAGGACCATTTTCATAGCTCTCCAAAATGTGTGTGTGTGAGAGAGAGGGGGGGGAGGGGGAGGGGCAGAGGGAGAGGGAGAGGGAGAAGGAGAAAGAGAGAAAGAGAGAGAGAGAGGAGGGGGGAGAGAGAGAGAAATTGGTGCAGCTGAGAAGGTTCTTCCCCAAACCCCCAAAATGTTGACCTTAGACTATCTACTGTTGACCTCACCCCATTCCTAAGAGGTCTGTAAGGGGTGTGCATAAGCGCACCAATGTGCCTACCGTCCTTGTCCTAATGTCCCCCTTTTATTTGTAACAATTTCATGTATTAATAACCATGTTTATATCTATATCTGTTATCTAATATGTGCTTGAATAAACAAACAAACAAACAAACAAATAAGATTCTCAGCCTCCTAACAATCTAGGGCAGTGGTTCCCAACCTTTTCAGCTCTGTGGACCAGTGGTGGGAGAGGTTAGGAGAGGGGATGGTTTTGCAAATACAAATTTGTGAACATGCCCACACACCCTTGCCCACTGCTTGCGAGGCCTGGTTCCCAACTGGCTGTGGCCTGGCACCAGGGGTCTGGGTCTAGGAGATAGATCTTCTCTGCATGACCTCTCAGTTCATATTGTCTATAATAAACGGACATATTCTGCTTAAAGATTCTCTAACCAGCTTCTATGGTGGAATATATTCTCAAATAGGGAGATACTTGGATGAAAACGACTTTCCACTTTTCAGTATGTGAAGCTCTTAGAATCATTAAGGACTCAGTTACTATAAACTACTTGTTTTCTTTGCCACAACTGAATTTCACATTTTATAAGTAGGTGAAAATTAAAATTTGCTTGGGTTTTGCATTTGATAATGATGTTATTCACCCTTATGGCTCTAACATCTATAAATATCTATTAAGGACAAGTCCTCATACTCAATGAGATATATCACACTGAATGTCAGACCTGGAAGCCATCTTTTATGTTTGGGCCTTCAGGCATGCCACATCTTCTTCTGTGGGAAAATGGGAGGGGGGATTGCATAAAGTGTAAATGATATGTAGTCAAAATAACATTCCTTTCTCAGAGCGTCAAGGACGCATTGCCCTGGCACTTGGAGTCGGATGACTGGGAGGTGTCTTCAGTTTGGATGGTGGATGATTGGACCATGTGATGGACATGAGAGTGCTGGGCAGGGACTTGGATTTTCATTTGAGTGGGGAAAACCTGGACACTTTCAGATTCGGGTTTTCACAGATGTGCCAATATGACATCTCTAATAAAAAGTAACTTTGAGGAAATCCAAGCCTCGGAGTTTTCTTTCATTGGGGGTGTTACTTGGAACCCTGACACTGAGATAATATGGATACATGTGGATAAATGTTAATGAATATAAATGAAATATGGTTATTATTATGGGGCAGAAATTAGACCTGTGATCATAAATAACTTGGGAAAAAAGCCAAGAATTTTTTTTAAAAAAAAATGTGTCAGTTTTATATCATACAAATTATATGGACCACACATTATTATGGGATCTAATAGTACTAATGGCAACCCTTAAGTGATTAAGTATGAAAGAATGGCTCAAAAGTTGTCATAAATCAGTGAATTGAATAGACAATAGATATGTCTATATAGTTAGACATAGAGATGATAGATAGATAGATAGATAGATAGATAGATAGATAGATAGATACTGTAGATAGCTGATAGCAGATAGATAGATAGATAGATAGATAGATAGATAGATAGATAGAAGCAGACAAGCAGGCAGGCAGGCAGATAGACTGACAGACAGAGACACATGCCAGCTTCTATCTCATAATTTTAGGAAAAGCTCACAATGGTACAGGGAAACAACAAGAAAGCTCTGTGTTATTGTCACTGCTATGACTAAGCCTCACTCCCAATAAATTATTGGAGAAATTATTTTCCCCTGGACAAATTTGAGGATCGATTTCTCTAATGTTTTCCCGCCCCCCCTTTCTCTGTGGGAGGAAGAATTTGGAAGTGGTATTTGCGCCTAGCTCTAGACTGAAATTTAATTATGAGTTCTTCGGAATGTGCCATTTGCACGCCATGTTATTATCTATTAATAATCGTGTTTTCCGTTTCAGAAGTGAAGGAATCTATGAGGGCTGACCTCCTATGGATGCAAGTAGCAAACCATGCCTATTTGTAAAGCAATTAACAAAGGTTGTATTCCACAGGTACCTCTATTCTGAAGTTTGAATAGCCACTTAAGGAAGATAATTGCTATCATTAATTGTATATTCATATATTTAAACTTACCAAAGGGATTTTTTTTTTAAAAAAGGCGAGCACTACAAACTTACCCATGTTCACTCAGGAAATGTTCCACTTGGGTACAATGAGTTTTTTTCGTCTAACTAAAATTTTGTAAGATTGTAGCTTGGATGATTTTTACCTTATTAACTTCAACTGATTCGGAAGCTGGGATAAAAATACAGAGAAATCCCCAATTAATTGAGCTTGGCTAGAGGATAAACCAAGATGGTTGTAGCTCTAAAATTAATACTTTGTTACAAATGTGTGATAGTTCCAGGCCAACAATGGCAGTGTCAATACATGGTTAATTTGCAAGGTTGTAATGATATGTGTGAATGACCTTGGTAGACAAGAAGAAGAACCACAGATTGGACAACTATATCAATAAAGGAGAATATTTGTAGTTCAGAAAATAGAAATAGCACTTAGACTTATATACCGCTTCACAGTACTTTATAGCATTCTCTGGGCAGTTTATAACATCAGCCTATTGCCCTCAACAATTGGGGTTCTCATTTTACCTTGGAAGGTAAAGACATTTTACTTGGAAGGATGGAAGGCTGAGTCAACCTTGAGCCAATCATGACTGAACTCTTCACAGTAAGCAGAGTCAGTGTGCCTCCATTCAAAATTCAAGAAAGAAAAATCCCAATTCCATGTTTGTAGAGAAAGGTACTTGACTGCATCTCTAACGATCCATCTGTTAAACTACTGAAGTTCGCAGATGACACAACAGTGATCGGTCTCATTTGAGACAATGATGAATCTGCATACAGATGGGAGATTGAACAACTAGCCTTGTGGTGCGACCGGAACAATCTGGAACTGAACATACTCAAAACCATAGAAATGGTGGTAGACTTTAGGAAAAACCCTTCCATACTTCCACCTCTCACAATACTAGACAACACAGTAGAGTATCAACAGTAGAGACCTTCAAATTTCTAGGTTCTACCATATCGCAAGATCTAAAATGGACAGCTAACATCAAAAATGTCATCAAAAAAGTACAACAAAGAATGTTCTTTCTGTGCTAACTCAGAAAACTCAAACTATCCAAGGAGGTGCTGATCCACTTCTACAGAGGAATTTTGAGTCTGTCATCTGCACCTCTATAACTGTCTGGTTTGATTCTGCAACCCAACAAGACAGACACAGACTTCAGAGGATAATTAGAACTGCAGAAAAAACAATGGCTACCAACCTGCTTCCCACTGAGGACCTGTATACTGCACGAGTCAAAAAGAGGGCTGTGAAAATATTTACAGACCCCTCACATTTTGGACATAAATTGTTTCAACTTCTACCCTCAAAATGACGCTATAGAGCACTGCACACCAGAACTAGACTCAAGAACAGTTTTTTCCTGAATGCCATCCCTCTGCTAAACAAATAATTCCCTCAACACTGTCAAACTATTCACTAAGTCTGCACTACTACTAATCTTCTCATCGTTCCCATCACTCATCTCCTCCCACTTATGACTGCATGCCTGTAACTTTGTTGCTTGTATCCTTACGATTTATATTGATATTGATTGTTTCCTGATTGTTTATTTTTACCCTATGACTATCATTAAGTGTTGTACCTTATGATTCTTGATGAACATATCTTTTATTTTATGTACACTAAGAGCATACCAAGACAAATTCCTTGTATGTCCAATCACACTTGGCCAATAAAAATTCTATTCTATTCTATTCTATTCTATTCTATTCTATTCTATTCTATTCTATTCTATTCTATTCTATTCTATTCTATTCTATTCTAGTCCAATCCAGTCCAGTCCAGTCCAGTCTAGTCTTTTACTGAGTATGAACTGATAACAATGAAAGAAAAGCAAGATCTGAGGCTAAAGGCACGAAAATTGCACATTGAAAATAATTCCAAATCCCTCCCCGCAGGACCCTACCTGAATGTCCAATCCCCATCCCCCATGGTGTCATGTGGGGTGCATCTGGCTTCCCTGTGCACAAGGGATTCCTTGTGCACAGTCACTAACACCCTCGTCACCTCTCACCTGTACTACTGTAACGCTCTCTACATGGGGCTCCCCTTGAAGAGCACCCGGAGGCTCCAACTGGTCCAGAATGTGGCCGCGCAGGAAGTTACAGGAGCTACGCTCCCACATAACACCTCTCCTGCATGAGCTGCACTGGCTCCTAGTGGTCTTCCGGGTGCGCTTCAAGGTTTTGGTTACCACCTTTAAAGCACTCCATGGCACAGGACCTAGTTATCTTCAAGACCGCCTGCTGCTACCAATGACCTCCCATCGACCTGTGCACTCCCACAGAGAGGGCCTCCTCAGGGTGCCATCAGCCAAACAATGTAGGCTGGTGACCCCCAGGGGGTCTTCTCTGTGGGGGCACCTAATGGGGAATTGCCACAGCACGAGTAAGGCAGAGAAATTGACAAACATTGCAAATTATGGTCCTTACAAATATTCCTAAGCATCCTACGGGCAACAGCAGTGAGCATGTCCTGGTAGGAGAATCCATATGTTTCATAGTAACTTTGTACACTATCTGCAGATCCCATATTTATGTCAAGCTCAGTAGCACTACCATGCTTTGAGCTGCAAAATTCCAGACCAGCAGAAAATGTCAAGAGAATTATTAGAAATTCTAATACTTGGCTGCCAACAACAACTTTTAGTTAGGTGGAATTTTGAAACCCAGAAATGACCCTAATTCACTTCTGTATAACAAGTACAGATTTACAGGTTGCAAGACCCAAAGATTTATCAGCCTAATTGTGAAAATCACTCTGAGAATTTTGATTTAGCAGGTTTAGTTGGGCGAAGAAGCCTCACTTGTTAACAGCTATGCATATTAATATATTTTCAATTATTAAAGACATTTAATTACCAAAAAGCCAGTGGTTCCGTAATGAGGCATTAGTAAATTTTTTGTTTGTTCCAAAATCAATGCAAATATAACTCGCTGGAGAAAATCCAGCTGCAAAACTACTGATGCATGCTAAATTTTATTTATGTCTTATTTGTTTAAATGCTTTTAACCTAATTCTTCAGGTGAAAGAACTCAAGACTGGATTTACAGAATAAAATAACAAGGGGGAGAGAGCAGGAGATGGGAGGGAGAGAAGGAAGGCAGGAAGGAAGGAAGAGAAGGGGAGAGGAAAACCAGTGAATTCAGAACATCTACACGAAGCCCCGTTTCAACGTTAGTGGTCTTCATTAACCGTATATCATCCCCATAGCATAGCAAATTTAATGCTGCAACCACCACAAGCAAAAAAAATTAACCCTCTCTGATTGTGACCAAAAAAAAATTGTACAAAAGTTATCTACATTGACCAAACCTTATGAGGATGGCTGGTGTGTAAACTGCAAGAAAGAAAATACTTACATAGAAAATCTTTTAAATGAACAGTCAGTTAGCTAGAACACATTTCCTGCTAGTCCATTCCTTAATAACACAAACCTTTCTGCATCCTAGTGGGATGCAGAAGCATAGCTCTTAGCCTTATATCCCACTCCATAGTGCTTTATGGCACTCTCTGAGCGATATTGCCCATCCACCCACCGCCAACGATCCTCATTTTACTGACCTTAGAAGGATGGAAGGCTGAGTCAACCTTGAGCCAGTCAGGATCGAACTCCTGGCTGTGGGCAGAGTTAGCCTGCAATACTGCATTCTAACCACTGCAACACCACAACTCTTTACCATTATCCCATACCAGTACACTATCACATGTGGTGGATAACCTACGCAATGTGTCAAGTTAGTGGTCTCCGTTTCAAATTACACAATCATTCCCATTCACCCGTTAAAAATGAAAGCTGGTCCTTTCCTTCCCACTGCTCCCTCTAGTGTTTCATGTTGGAATTGCTGCTGCCCCAGGGCCATGACGGAAATAGTATTTGATAAATTTGGCAGTGCTAAGGGGGTGATCTTAGGTCCGGTTCTATGTCTTTTTCTGTGGCTGCTTTCAGTGGCTGCTCTTTGTCAGGGCATTGATTAATCCCATGTTTGGCTCTGGGACAAATCACCCTGATTAATTAGAGGACAGATCGTGGCTTCCTCCAAGTTGCAATATTCTGAAAAGAAAACCCGAAGAAAAGTTCTCTAATAAAACTCATTTATTTGTTATAAAGAAAATAAAACACCTCACTAACTAAGAAAGATAATTTTGAAAGTAATTCGGGCCGGCTGCTTTTCACAGCAACCGGCACTCCTGGCAAGAGAACAAAGGAAAGAGTGAAGGAATGTGGGTGGATGGACATGCGTAGTAGCTTTTGATAACAATTCTTGGCAAGGTACGGAAAGTCTGATAGTCCAGAAATAATTAGCTCAGCTGGTAAATAAAATGATGCAGTGACACTCTTTTCTAACCATTAATTCAAGAATCCAGTCAGTTTGGGTCTTTTAGCAGAACTGATAAAATAATTCTACTCCCTGTCTTTCCTCTGGGATGGAAGGATTTTATTTTTTGGGGGAAAAAAGTAAAATAAAATGTAAAGTCTGTAATTTAGAAGTATTATAGACCTCTGGAAAATAAAGGAAGTCAGGTTAGTGGTGAATATGAAATCTTAGAATGAATAGACCGACCGACAGAGGTAGGGATATGGAAGAAGACAATAAAGTGAAGCAAGTCATTAGACAGATGCTCTAATTTGGATTTCAGCAGACAAGTCATTCCTCATTATGATCTAGAATTATAGCAAATTCTCCTGCTGAGCCCTAGTTGATGAATTGGTAGGCAAAACAGAAATCTACATGGGGACTCTGAATCTTGCTGTGCTGCCTTATACAAAATGAATACCAGTGTTATATTATTAAGCCACCTACATTTTTCATGGACCCTTTGGGTATTAGAAACTACGAGCTAATCATCAATAAAAGTTGCTTTGCTGTTAGGTAATTTTCTTTGGGGCATCTAGTTCATTTGCCATCCCTTCCTAGCAATGGCCATCGACTGCCTACCTAATGGACGATAACTGTGAAGCCATTCTGGTGCATTAATCTGTTCACTTAATTAATACCTCGCTTATTTACAAAACAACAAAACTAAACAAGAATCCTGCAAAGTCTATACAACTTTAAGCGGCCTGTGATATAAGGTAGAGTAGAGTATTCAAGATCATGTTTAACCCTTTTCAGAAAGGAAAAGAGTTGGCAATACACATACAGTAGATGCACACATGATTTGGGGAAAGCAAATTAATTTAACAGAGTAACAGAATAATAGTATTATAAGGGGCCTTGGAGGTCTTCTAGTCCAACCCCCTGCTCAAGCAGGAAACCCTAAAGCATTTCAGACATATGACTATCTCTTCTTAAAAACCTCCAGTGTTGGAAGATCCAGAACGTCTGGAGGCAAGATGTTCCACTGGTTAATTGTTCTCACTGTCAGGATATTTCTCCTTAGTTCTAGGTTGCTTCTTTCCTTGGTTAGTTTCCATCCATTGTTTCTCATGGCTAGTAGCTATTGAAAGCTATACTCTTCTGAAGCCATCCATGTTAGTGGCCAAGGATTCTTCATGCAAATTATGCACCATGTTATGCAGCATTTGCTTTAAATATTCTTCAACCATCTTCAGTGGATGATTCAAGAACAATCTTGAACTAAATACACTCATAACCATAGAAGTGGTGGTGGATTTTAGAAGAAAACCTCCTGTTCTACCACCTCTTAGAATACTACACAACACAGTATCAACAGTAGAGTCCTTCGTGTTTCTAGGTTCTATCATATCTCAAGACTTAAAATGGACACCTAAAATCAAAAACATCATCAAAAAAGCTCAACAAAGTTTTCTGCGCAAACTCAGAAAGTTCAAATTGCCCAAAGAGCTGCTGATTCATTTCTACAGAGGAATGATTGAGTCTGTCATCTGCACCTCCATAACTGTCTGGTTTGGCTCTGCAACCCAACTAAGACAGACAAAGATTTCAGAGGATAATTAGAACTGCAGAAAAAACAATGGCTACCAGCCTGGCTTCCAATGAGGATCTGTCTACTGCATGAGTCAAAAAGAGGGCTGTGAAAATATCTACAGACCCCTCACATCCTGGACATAAATTATTTCAACTTCTACCCTCAAAAAGATGCTATAGGACACTAGACACAAGAACAACTAGACACAAGGACAGTTTTTTCCCGGACGCCATCATTATACTTAGCAACTAATTCCCACAACACTGTCAAATAATTTACTAAGACTGTATCACTATTATTCTTCTCTTCCTTACTAGCATCTATCTCTTCCCACTTATTACTATAACCACGTTTGTTGTATCTTTCAATTTATATTGTTTTCATTTGTTTCCTAGTACGATCTGATGGCTTATTAGTAACTTCGACTATTACTACATGTTGTATCTTTTTATTGTTGATGAATGTATTTTAATCTCCTTATGTATACTGAGAGCATATACACCAAAGACAAATTCCTTGTGTGTCCAATCACACTTGGCCAATAAAGAATTCTATTCTATTCTAAGAAAAAAATATCCCTGTCAATTTTCTCCAAGCCATGCATGATTTAATCACCTGATCACCTCCTTATTGTGTTTTATCTAAAATGCTCCAGCCTTTTCTTATTAAGAAGTAAATCAGACATGGACAGGAACAATGTTTAAACATTTTTAGGAAGTCCCAGTTAAGAGACAATTCTAAAGTCCCCCTTAACCAAAAAAGTCCAGATTTAATCATACCAATTTACTGATAGAAGGCTATAAATGCAATAGCATTTAGACTTATATACTGCTTCACAGTGATTTACAGCCCTCTCTAAGCGGTTTACAGAGTCCGCATATTGCCCTCAACAATCTGGCTCCTCATTTTACTGACTGTGGAAGGATGGAAGGATGAGTCAACCTTGAGCTGCTCAGAATCGAACATTGAATGGGGACTGCAGCCAAGAAATTAAAAGACGTTTGCTCCTGGGGAGGAAAGCTTTAGCAAATCTATTTAGCTGACTAAAAAGCAGAGACATCACCCTGCCAACAAAAGTGTATATAGTCAAGGCGATGGTGTTCCCAGTTGCAATGTATGGCTGTGAAAGTTGGACCTTAAGAAAGGCTAAGCGCCAAAGAATTGAGGCCTTTAAACTATGGTACTGGAGAAGACTCCTGCGAGTCCCTTGGACTGCAAGACAGTCAAACCGGTCAGTCCTAGAGGAGATCAACCCTGACTGCTCTTTTAGAAGGCCAGATCCTGAAGATGAAATACTTTGGCCACCTAATGAGAAGGAAGGACTCCCTGGAGAACAATTGAGGGCAAAAGAAGGGGACGGCAGAGAATGAGGTGGCTGGATGGAATCACTGAAGCAGTAGGCGTGAGCTTAAATGGACTCCAGACTCCAGACTCCAGAAGATGGTAGAGGATAGGAAGGCCTGGAGGAACGTAGTCCATGGGGTTGCGATGGGTTGGACATGACTTCACAACTAACAACAACAACAACTGTGTTCATGTTTCAGAAAGCCTATTTCTGAATTTGTGTATCCAAATTTTGATTTAATTAAAACATGAAGATATTGTGGCTTTGTTTTTTTTTTTTAAATAAACTGTTTTTCATTAGAACTTCCAACCTTTAAGTTCAGTTAACAATTTAAATTATTGAACACGGAATGCAAAATTCATCAGAAGCTTCCAAATGAATGATCACAGTTTTCCACTGTGGTTTCCCCTCACCTTTTTAACTTGTTTACTAGTATATTTTACACATATTAAGTTAGAACTTATGGTTCTGGTTGTCTCATGCTGATTTTTCATGTTTATCCAAGCTGACAGTTAAGTTGCATTCTCAGTGAGTTTCAGCTTAATGAACTCCTGAGGGAAACTAGAATATCTCTAACACAATTAACTTCCCATTCTTATGCAAATGAGAAAATCCAAGGTCTTTGATACAAACTTTTTTTTTTATAACCTGGCTACCACTATGAAATGATACACAGGGCTCCCAGTTGAAATGTAGACTTCACTAATTTGTTCTGAAACAAGAAAGGGAGGGGAAAAAAACATATATTTTCTGTGACATGAAACATGGTTGGTTAAATGTAGCTGATGCAGTGAAATTATCACCTCTGGCAGGCTTGCCACTCATTGCAAGATTACCTTTCCTTTTCCATGCTCTGCAGAGCTCTGACGTACATTTCACTAAATGCCTTGTGTATGGTATTATTATTTTTTTTTAAAAAAAGAAAGAAACAGTCGAAGTTATTGATTTACAGCGAAAAGGCATAGTGGATGGATTTACATCATCCAGAAGCCATAGCTTCCTCTAACCATGCTTTGATAGATGTACCTTGCTCAATAGTAGTAACTGTGAGAGGGATCTTGGAGTCCTAGTGGACAATCACTTAAATATGAGCCAGCAGTGTGCAGCAGCTGCCAAAAACGCCAACACAGTCCTAGGCTGCATAAACAGAGGGATAGAATCAAGATCACGTGAAGTGTTAATACCACTTTATAATGCCTTGGTAAGGCCACACTTGGAATACTGCATCCAGTTTTGGTCTCCATGATGTAAAAAAGATGTTGAGACTCTAGAAAGAGCTTATAGAAGAGCAACAAAGATGATTAGGGGACTGGAGGCTAAAACATATGAAGAACGGTTGCAGGAACTGGGCATGTCTAGTTTAATGAAAAGAAGGACTAGGGGAGACATGATAGCAGTGTTCTGATATCTCAGGGGTTGCCACAAAGAAGAGGGAGTCAAACTATTCTCCAAAGCACCTGAGAGTAGAACAAGAAGCAATAGGTGGAAACTAATCAAGGAGAGAAGCAGAACTAAGAACTAAGGAGAAATTTCCTGATGGAACAATTAATCAGTGGAGCAACTTACCTCCAGAAGTGAATGCTCCAACACTGGACGTTTTTAAGACAATGTTGGATAACCATTTGTTTGAAGTGCTGTAGGGTTTCCTGCCTAAGCAAGGGGTTGGACTAGAAGACCTCCAAGGTCCCTTCCAACTCTGTTATTCTATTCTATGCAGTAGAATGAATGTCCCAAACCACACAATGTTAAACCCAAGCCAAACAAAACAATGTTGCAGTGTATTACATCATGTTGTGTTTTACATGTTGCCACAAGCTCTTTAACTGCAACTTAAGAGTGGTATGGTTAGACAGGTGGTGTTTATGAATTCACCATAATCACATAGAGCTGAAGTGAAGTTGCTGGTTGTATGTAATAGTTATTGTGGTGTAATTCTTACAAATAGTGGATTGTTAATTTTGAAAGTGAGATTCACATCCATATCGGTTACAAAACTCCTAAGGTGAATTTGCTCCACTCACTCTTTGTCAACTTAACCTATCTCAAAGAAGTCTTGTGATAATATATTGGTTGGGAGAAAGAATCACGAAAGTTCAGGAAAGAAAATGTAATAAGCAAATGGACACAAAGAATGGAGAACTGAGTTATTAGGTGAATAAGGCCATCATTGAAAGAAGAACAGAATAACAAAGTTGAAAGAGACCTTGAAGGTCTTCTAGTCCAACCCCCTGCTCAAGCAGGAGGGCCTATATCAGTGATGGCTAACCTTTTTGCCATCGTGTGCCAGGAAGGGGAGCGGGGGAGTTTCACACACACACGTGCCCACAGCCATAATTCTATGCACCCCACCCGGCGCATGCGTGCATGACCCCCCTCACCCCCCACTCCTGCCACGCAATGGCCCAGTAGACCCATTTTTCTTTCTCACCTGGCTCCAGATCCTCTCTATGCATCTGGGGAGGGTGAAAATAGCCTTCCTCACCCCTCGGAGGCCCTCCGGAGGCCTGGAATGGCCCGTTTCCCAACTTCCAGTTGGACAGAAAGTGACCTTTTTTGCTGTCCCCAGCTTCCAGAGCCTCTCTAGTTCCCCCCAAAATAAGACATTCCCTGATAATAAGCCCAATAGCTCTTTTTCTGATGATGATGTTGATGATAATGATGATGATTGATGATGATGATGATGATGATGATGATGATGATGATGATGATTGATAATGATATCCGTTCAGCAGTTTCCAATTCTTGGCAATTCTATGGGCCAGGTCTCTCCACATTTCCGATGTTGCATGACTTCTTTTGAGTTGTTTTATGCTCTGGCTGGTGTCACTTTTGATGGTGTCCAGCCATGATGTTCTTTGATGGCCTCTGTTTCCTTTTACCTCTAACTCATCCAAACATAAAGCGAATCCCCCCGCATGACATAGCCAAAATAAGTGAGACATAGTTTTCTGATTTTGCTTTTCCTAGTCACTCTTGGCAATTGTTTGAAAGGAGTCTATTATTGCCTTTTGAGATTTCGTTTTTGACTTCCCAGACTATTCTGCAATATTGCCACACTTCCAGGTGACTTCCAACTCAAAGATGAGCCAGTTTTCAACTTGCTGAGCTTTCTTTTCTTTCTTTCTTTCTTTCTTTCTTTCTTTCTTTCTTTCTTTCTTTCTTTCTTTCTTTCTTTCTTTCTTTCTTTCTTGAGATCCTATACTTCTTTTTAATTAATATTCTCAATAAGCCTTTGTTCTGGTCTAGATACATAGTTTTCTTTTTGGTAATTGCCTGTAAGATTCCTTTTCTAACCGTGGGTAGATTAGATATTTAATATATGCAAATCATGATTCATTTCCCTATTGAAGAGAAAGAGAAGAAGATCTTTGAAAAGCTAACAAACGAAAGAGTTTTTCCAGAGCACTTCAGAAAACATTTCAAAGCATCATTATTATTTGAATGTGAAGAAAAGGTTCTGTAAATGTTGTGTAGTTTAAGAAAATTGGTGACATTGTCTGCTTGTTCATTATCCCAGGATAAAATGGGTTATTGGTTTGCTTTTAAGGAGTGGCAATTCTTCATTGTTGTGGTGCTCTCAACTCTAAGTAGTTCTTCTTAGAGTCAACAAACTTCTTGACCGCTTAAATTCCAAGGATGTCTAGATTGGCTTGAATCTTGACAAACTAGTTTGAGAACACTGTTAACAATTCCATCTTATGAGGTCAAAGAAGGTGTCAGAGAGAAGGAGAGAGAGGGATACCAAATCCTCCTTCTACTTCATAGGCATCTAGGCATGATGATGTTGTCATGTTTTCTCTGAAGTTTCATTTCATTAGTAATTTGTACAGATCATTAAGTTGAGTTCTAAAAGAGTGGAACAAATTGAAATTCTTTGACTAACTTTATGACAAGAGGAGGGAACTGACCCAGGTAGTAGGTCCATAAATCAGGGCATTGTACAAGTTTTCCTCCCTCTTTCTCCAGTTTTAATGAAAAGGCCATTTGATCATCTTTGTATCCGATAAAAATGCCTGAACTGTAGAAGCTTTGATCCCACTAGCCACCCCTCTCATAAATCCTTCAGATAGTTGCCCAAAACTAGCATTTCATTCTCCTTTAATCTATACCAGTGGTGGGTTGCTCCCAGTTCTGTCCGGTTCTTTAGAACCTGTAGTAAAAGCTGTGTTAGACTCTGTCCACCTGCCCAGAGTTCATAATTGATGATCTGTGCATGCACAGAAGCTTCTGCGCATGTGCAGATGCACATGCTCCTGTTACAAACTGCTAGTAAAGGTAAGTAGAACCCACCCCTGATCTATACGAGGCTTATTCCTCAGTCTTGGGCCTTTTGCATTTCATGTGTAGCTACTAACCCACAGAGGTTTACCACTGAAATCCAAAATTTGTGTCCCAATGCTTTCCATTCCCCAACCGACCACATATATCTTTCAACATCAAGCCAAACTCAGATGATTAAAAAAATATATATATTTGGTCTTTGCAAAATGTCTCATTAAAAACATTGGGATGAACTTCTGAAATCCATTTTCCAACTTCCCCAATCAAGGAACTTTTGTTGTCTACTCATCAATGGCCATATCAAGTTGAAAAATGCAAGGATTTCCACACACTTTGTTGTTAGTTGCAAAGTCATGTCTGACCCATCATGATCCCATGGACAATGTTCCTCCAAGCCTTCCTGTCTTCTACCATCCCCCAGAATCCATTTAAGCTCATGCCTATTGCTTCAGTGACTCCATCCAGCCACCTCGTTCTCTGCCGTCCCCTTCTTCTTTTGCCCTCAATCGTTCCCAGCATTAGGCTCTTCTCCAGTGAGTCCTTCCTTCTCATTAGGTGGCCAAAGTATTTGAGTTTCATCTTCAGGATCTGGCCTTCTCAAGAGCAGTCAGGGTTGATCTCCTCTAGGACTGACCGGTTTGATCACCTTGCTGTCCAAGAGACTTGCAGGAATCTTTTCCAGCATTCCACACACTACAGATGATGTTACTTAATACTGTAATGTCCGAAACAACTGAGCTCTGAAAGAACCAAGGACTACAACCTTATAGTCCTTGGTTCAACCCTGAACTACAAATACTCTCTTCGACTGGGTAATTTCACACATCTGGTGTAACATGGCATAGAGGAGCAAAGAGGTTATCCAGGAGAAGATATATGGACAATATTATGCAAAACATCAGTTCAATCTAGGAAAACAACAAAGGGTGAGGAAGAACCTTAAAATGAAATTGCCTTGATTGTTTTTATTATAAGAGTCAAAAGCGGGGACATTGGCAAGTTTTCAGGATTATGTTATATATCTCTATATGTTTATATGTCTATAACTCTACAGTATATCTCTATATCTCTATCTATCTGTTGTGACCTAGGCCCAAGTAGTTATTACCAGACACAATTAGTCCTAAACAAACATATTTTATTAGAACAGCTTTATCATTAGAACAGCTGAGAATTACTTCATTCTCATCTTAGTCCAAATAAAGTCCAAAACAAATTTTTCATAACAGTCCTTCAGCCTTATCACCAACCTTTGTCTTCTTTGGCACCCTGCCAAAGGCTTTTCTTGGCAAAAGTTCAGAAGCAAGAGACGCTGACAAGAAACAAATGTAGCAACGTTGCTTTCCTACAAAGATCCCAAGAGCTGTTGCTGCTCTTTTAAGCCTTCTGGGAGGGTCCAATCATCTCCTGGCCTTACTCCTGAGTCGTCCTTTTTGCTTTACCTGCTCTTGCCTTCTGGCAGCTCTGTGCATGCGAGCACGAGGAACAGGCTCCTCCTGTTTCTCCGCCTCTCTACTCTCCGCCTCTGGAGGATCCAGCATCTGCACATCGCTCCCAGATGGCCCCGGCCCCATCTCTGCCTCCAACGCAGAGCCCTCATCCGGGCCTTCCCCTGATTCCAGGACTGGCCCATTGTCCTCCCCAGCTTCCTCACTGTCCAAATCTGCTGCCAGCTCCCCAGGCTGCTGGCGGACTACAACTCTATTTATCTATCTATCTATCTATCTATCTATCTATCTATCTATCTATCATCTATCTATCTATCAGAGTTCTAGTATTTCTTATTTTCTAGTTTCTGACCTGAACTATCTCAGAGGGCTGACATATTTTGGAAGGTGACTAAATTTGTGCAGTTGATGGACAGGGTTGAATAAAGCATTTCCTTTATTTTTATTTTTATTTTAAAAACAGACCTAATAAACTTCAAGGCACAGTCATGGCTTGCATAACACTTTCACTGTCAGAAAATGGATTAGATTCATCTTTGGAAATGCTGAAATTTTGGATCATTAGGTTAAATGTTCTCTTCTGGTTTGAAGGCTCATGCTGTGCAATGTGCATCGCCATATGGCGGGGAAAGCTTCAGTCTATATCATCTAAATACATGGCAACTAAAAGAAAGATAATTCTATATCTCCCTGTGCATGGCCTTTTCGGAACATGGTCTTCATTCCTGATGGAGGCTGTTGATGGTTTCTGGATCAGAATGGTGAAGAAATAAATTAGAGATCCTTCAAAATTATTGACTCCAGTTATAAGTCCATAATGTTATTGCTGAATTTTCTGACCTTTTGCTATTCATCCATCCATTCATTCACACAAGAACAACTAGACACAAGGAAAGTTTTTTCCTGAATACCATCACTCTGCTAAACAAATAATTCCTTCAACACTGTCAAATTAGTTACTAAATCTGCATTACTATTAACCTTCTCATCATTCCTATCACCCATCTCCTCCCACTTATGACTGTATGACTGTAACCTTGTTGCTGGTATCCTTAAGATTTATATTGACTGTTTCCCTATGACTATCATAAAGTGTTGTACCTTATGATTCTTGATGAATGTATCTTTTCTTTTATGTACACCGAGAGCGTATGCACCAAGATAAATTCCTTGTGGGTCCAATCACACCTGGCCAATAAAAAATTCTATTCTATTCTATTCTATTCTATTCTATTCTATTCTATTCTATTCTATTCTATTCTATTCTATTCTATTCTATTCTATTTTTACCATGTTGCTTGCATCTTTATAATTTATATTGTTTTATTGTTTCTTAGATGATTTGATTGCTTATTAGTATCCTATGACTATCACTAAGTGTTGCATCTTATGATTCTTGATGAATATATTTTATTTTTTCTTTACGTACACTGAGAGCTTATGCACCAGAGATAAGTTCCTTGTGTGTCCAATCTGGGTCCTCATTTTACCCACCTCGGAAAGATGGAAGGCTGAGCCAACTTGAGCCGGTGAGATTTGATCTGCTGATCTGCTGAACTAACAGTCAGCTGAAGTAGCTGCAGTACTGCACCCTAACCACTGCACCACCTCGGCTCACAATCCGCACATAAATGTGACATCAAACAACACGGCAATTTGCTCGCATGCACCATCCACACATGTGTGTCGGCACCCAAAACACAGCAATATATGATGGGATTGTGCTGGGCTGGTGGGTGGGGGTGGTGGGCCCACCCACAGGTTGCCACTACCGGTTCTCCTGGTCCGAACCTGGTGAGTATCACCTCTGGAAATAGCTTGCATATTACTGATAAGAAAACAGCATGGACATTTTCATAAGGTCACCAGTACAACATGATTTAGTTATTTTTTTCCCCCATGCTGAAATCAGAATAATTTCAGCCGAGATATGTATTTCCCAGTTACTATTTGGGAATTATCACATCACTGAAGAGAATGGTTTCTGGGAATCCTGATTCTTGAGTTTTCTCTTTTAATTTGTCACTTGATTCTAAAGGCTACTGTAAAAGGCCACCAAATTCTTAATGGTCAGTAGTGAAATAATAAATTGCTGCTAGAATTTAAAGGCAAGGCATCAATCAAACACTTTCTGTCTTTCATCCTCCGCCAAGGGAGGTTTTCCTTTCATCTACAAAGTTCATGTGTTATAATTTGAACAGAAGATGGAAGGAAGGAAGGAAGGAAGGAAGGGAGGGAGGGAGGGAGGGAGGGAGGAAGATTATTGATTGCCTATTTTTGCTTGATCCAATATTTGGACTGAGGTCATTTATGTAACCAAATGGCCAGTACCTACATGTAAGATAGACATATGTCAAAATAGGAAAGTCATGTGTAATGTTGACTGTGAGGACATTCCAGAATATGTATTTAAGAGGAGGGAGGGAGGGAAGAAGGATGGACTGACAGGAGGATGGATAGAGGGACTTCGAAACTCTTTAAGCAAGTGGTAACACTTGATCTCTTTTCTCTGGGCTTGGGAACTATGTTGGACCAATTACACCTTGATTTTTCTTTATCTTCAATCTATATTTCTAGATTGAAAGAAACAAAAATTTCTCTAGAAAGAGTGCAGAGAAGAGCAACAAAGATGATTAGGGGACTGGAAGCTAAAACATATAAACAGCGGTTGCAGGAACTGGGTATGTCTAGTTTAATGAAAAGAAGAACTAGGGGAGACATGATAGCAGTCTTCCAATATCTCAGGGGCTGCCCCAAAGAAGAGGAAGTCAAGCTATTCTTCAAAGCACCACAAAGCAGGACAAGAAGCAATGGATGGAAATTGATCAAGGAGAGAAGCAACCTAGAACTAAGGAGAAATTTCCTGACAGTGAGAACAATTAATCAGTGGAACAACTTGCCTCCAGAAGTTGTGAATGCTCCAACACTGGAAATTTTTAAGAAGATGTTGGATAACCATTTGTCTAAAGTGCTGTAGGGTTTCCTGCCTAAGCAGGATGGTTGGACTAGAAGACCTCCAAGGTCCCTTCCAACTCAGTTAATCTAAATTCTAAAAAAATGCTGTGGTTACTTTCCATTTCTGAACATCCAGAATTCAGTTCTTGCCTGAGATTTTCATCCTCTCCTCTGGCCAACATTTTGATAGATAGAAGAAGAGCACATCATGTTCAGTGTCCATTTGATCACATATAATGTAAGCAAATTAAATCCCTTTAATAAAAAGCTTTCGCCTTTCTTCCTTTGTGTGCTTACATTGCACATGGACCGTAATCGAAATCACTATCCTTTACTTAATTTCTTGTTCCGTGAGATATTTCATCTCAATCTCCTTCCAGTCCCTGGAGCCTCTTCCGATCACAACTTTAAAAGATGGCAACATAATTTTCCACTATACACACGTACACTCACACATCCCTATGATGTAGTCCCTAAAGTATTTTAATATAGCATATTTTTTTTTTAAAAAAAAATCTCTCTTTTTCAAACTGTAAGAGAAAACCCACAAAATCTTAATCCAGTGACCTGCTCTCTCTGACAAGTTTCCACAATGTTCAGATGCAAAAGCTTGCCCCTCTCCCACCTCTCTCTGTGTGTGTGTATGTGTGTGTGTGTGTGTGTGTGTGTGTGTGTGTCTTTGTGCTAAGAGGCTCTCAAAATGGTAGTCATGGTGATTTCTTAACAAGAAGAACCAAAACATGCAAACTGCAACTGAGGCTGGCAAGTAATTTCATGGAATTGTGTTTATGGTTGCATGGTTTTCTTTCTCTACGGCGTATATGTCATGGCCTTTTCATACATGCAAATTACTGGCTGATAAATATGCATGTGAGAAATTGACACATTACGTAAAAGCTGACATTACTGCTTTCAGGGGTGGAGGGGAAGTTGAACGATCTCTAGGGATGTCTCAGATTTTATTGTCATTTGAATTCCCCCACATATTTTGGAGCTCCAACTAAACTTCAGAATCCATGGAAAGTGAGAGAGAGTTATGGTACGTTTATTTATCACACTTACTTTTATTCCAAGTATTCCACTTTTATAGCCAAGAAATTAAAAGACGCTTGCTCCTGGGGAGGAAAGCTATGGCAAATCTAGACAGCTTACAAAAGTACGCACAGTCAAGGTTATGGTTTTCCCAGTTGCAATGTATGGCTGTGAAAGTTGGACCCTAAGAAAGACTGAATGCCAAAGAATTGAGGACTTTGAACTCTGGTGCTGGAGAAGACTCCTGCGAGTCCCTTGGACAGCAAGGTGATCAAACCAGTCAGTCCTAGAGGAAATCAACCCTGACTGCTCTCTAGAAGGCCAGATCCTGAAGATGAAACTCAAATACTTTGGCCACCTGATGAGAAGGAAGGACTCAATGGAGAAGAGCCTAATGCTGGGAATGATTGAGGGCAAAAGAAGAAAGGGACGGCAGAGAATAAGGTGCCTGGATGGAGTCACTGAAGCAGTTGGCGTGTGCTTAAATTTATTTTATTTATTTTATTAATTTAATTTGTATACCGCCCTTCTCCCAGAAGGGACTCAGGGCGGTGAACAGCCAAAATTAAAAAACATACAAATACAAAAGTTAAGATAATTAAAAAAATTAAATAATTGGCTACCCAATTTAAAACCCCAAATCCATAAAATTTAAAATCCCAGTTAAAAACCATTTAGGCTAGGCCGGCTTGATGAAATAAAAACGTCTTCAGGGCTTTACGGAAGGTCCGGAGGTCCGGGATCAATCGTATTCCGCCCCCACAGAGAAGGCTCGCCCCCTGGGGGCCACCAGCCGACATTGCCTGACCGACGGCACCCCGAGGAGGCCCTCTCTGTGAGAGCGTATTGGCCGGTGGGAGGTTATCGGTAGCAGCAGGCGGTCTCGCAAATACCCTGGCCCTAAGCCAGAGACTCCAGAGACTCTGGCTTAGGGCCAGAGACTCTGGAGTCCAAATGGACTCCAGAGAATGGTAGAGGATGGTAGAGGACAGGAAGACCTGAAGGAAAGTTGTATATGGGGTTGTGATGGGTCAGACACGACTTCGCAACTAACAACAACTTTTATTCCATGGAACTCAAGATAGTATATAGTGTATAACTTTGCATCCCATATTGTTCATCCTAGCCTCCATTTGAGTTAAATGAAAGTGGACATTAGTTGAGTACAAGGAGCTTTAAAGCCTAAGCCCCCTTTTTAAGACTCATAACTATTGTCCCAAAGATGCTTTTTCAGGAGGCAACTGGACTTTCTTGTTTTTTCTTTGAAGACATTTCACTTCTCATCCAAAAAGCTTCTTCAGCTCTGACTGGATGGTGGGGAATGGAAGGATTTATATTCCTTGCAGGTCATTTGCATCTTTTTAGGGGGTTGTTGAAGCACTTGGAGGTTTATCTGTGTTTATCAGGGTCACCTGAGTAGTGCTCGTGGTTCCTGTAATCTACAATTTTTTCCTCTGGAAATCCATTCATACTCCCACACCATTCAAAGGACGTTCATCCCAAATTGTATAGTTAAAAGCGAAATGTCTTCAAAAGAAAAAAAAAACCCAAGAAAGTCCAGTTGCCTTCTGAAAACAACTGGACAACCATGACCGGGATGACTGAGAACCTCTACAGACTTTTAGTCATAACTATTGTACCATGAGTTAGATGAGTCACATAAAAGTAATCAAGATCTGAGTTTGTTGTCTATGTGAGAAGTGAAGAGAACAGGGGAACTAGGCATGAATTTATATATAGTCACAATAAGGCATTTGTGTTCTGTTTTACCAATCTGATGAAGAACTGCATAAATCAATCTCAATGTATCTCAACAGTCATAAGAGATCAACATTAAGACTGGTTTTTAATTGTTTTCTTTCTATAGGTGCACATTCAGTAATGTTTGAAAATTATCTGAAGGAACTGAAAAATGCAGCAAACTGATCTTACTCTAATTCTTCAATTAATCTGAGGGGTATTCCTTGATGTAGAAGATTAAATGGTAGGACTTGCTGAATATTAAACAAGGAACTAAATAAACAATGCTGTCTCATTGCAAGCATGTATAACATATCGAGGGAGAGAAAAAAACGGATGTTTTCATTAAATAGATGCCTGAAAAGCATGGTATAAAAATCAATTGATTAATCAAATAAATAAATTATTTTATTATGGAGATTTTGTAAGCATTTACAATGCAACCTCTATTCAACTTCATTCAATTACATTTATCTAAACAAGACAAAGTTCTATCTAGCAGTAGACATTGGAGTAGGAGAGGTGGGGAACCAATGCATATTTAATGTAACATTATTTATCATTCTGAGTAAAATATAACAGAAATGGCTTTATTGTATTTCGCAAGTTTATTTCAGAATAAAAAAGATCTGATATATGATAGGAATTTAACCCTAACCTCTATTGATATTCTGTTTTGCAGATCTTCATGGAAGAGTAGATAAATGATCTGTACTACTTCTTCTTCTTCTTCTTCTTCTTCTTCTTCTTCTTCTTCTTCTTCTTCTTCTTCTTCTTCTTCTTCTTCTTCTTCTTCTTCTTCTTCTTCTTCTTCTTCTTCTTCTTCTTCTTCTTCCCCTCCTCCTCCTCCTCCTCCTCCTCCTCCTCCTCCTCCTCCTCCTCCTCCTCCTCCTCCTCCTCCTCCTCCTCCTCTTCCATTAGGTCTTCCAATAGAGGCTGATTTCTCTAATGATTCTGTACTTTTGAAGCCCCAGTAGCTACCAAACCCAAGTGAAAAATGAACACAAGCTTTTACACTGAAACGATGCTTCGATTACTGAGGTTTGCAGAACACAAGTCTTCAAGACAGCAAAAGGGCATAGCTGTAACTATTCTCTTGCCAGCTTGAATAAAATGTTGCTTGATTGCCTGTATAAAATTAAGTATTTATATAGGGAATAGAATACATTTTCTTTTTCCTTACTTCTTTCATAATTCAAGGGACCCAGGCTGTGTGAATCTGATTTTTTCCCCCCTCTATCAAACAGTGCTTAATTAAACAAGGGAATATGTTTCCACATAATTTTAGAAACGGTCACCCTTTTTTTTTTTTTTAAAGAAATGAAATAAATTCATGGAGGAGAGAGCTTAGGTTGTTAATCATGATAGCTGTGAAGTAAGCTCAGCAGCTCAGGCTTGCTTTTAAATGGTGATCGCTAAGGAATAGGAATATAATCATGCTCTTATGAAATGCAATTTTAATTTCTTCTGTTCCTTAACAGCACAGGGTGATCTGTTCTGCACTGTAGGATCAAGAGAGAGAGGGAAAGCGGGAGAGGGAAACCATGTGCATGCTGAATATATAAAACCACCAAATCTAATACAACACACTTGTATTAAGGGATTACTATATTCTATACATATTCCTATTGAAATTATCACCAAGAGGACCAAACTGAGGGTATAAAAGAATCTGGAATGCTGTCACTCTTTCTTATCTCTTAGTCTTGCCTTTTTTTTTAAGTCTGGAAAATTTGACTCATTATTACAGCATCTCTGAGACTGGTGCGTTGGCCTAGAGGTGGAGCTCTCACCTCACAAACTGGAGGCTGTGAGTTTGATCCTAGGTAGAAGCTGTGAGTTCTCTCTCTGGGCACAGTAAGAATATAACTGTTGCAAAACTCCGCATTGGTGACAGGAAGGGCATCCGGCCAGTAAACACTCAGCTCCATTTAGTTGCCCAGACTCCACCCTACAAGGGATTATGGGGTCATTAAACAACAACAACAACAACAACAAAATTATGTGATGTGAACAAGCTGTCTTGATAGTTCCTAAAAAAAGCTTCCTATACCTTTTCTTTTAACACTTTTTCAGCCCTGCTTTTTTCTGTCTGACTGGGCAAACTTTCCCAATATATATATATATTTTAATTAGATTTATATGCCACCCTTTCCAGAGTCTCAGGGCGGCTTACAATGCGTTAAGCAATAGTCTTCATACTTTTGTATATTTTCTACAAAGTCAGCTTATTGCCCCCACAACTGGGTCCTCAATTTACCTACCTATTGTTTAATGTATTGTAAGCCGCCCTGAGTCTCCGGAGAAGGGTGGCATATAAATTAAAGCAAAAAAAAAAAAAAAAAGTGTTCTCCTTTTTATCAATGAACCAAGCATCTGCTGGCAGATTAAGGGAATGGAAACAATTGTCAAATAAAAAAAAATATGCTGGTAAATTACAAGTGGTGAAAAGATAACGGTAAAGGTTCCCCTTGCACATATGTGCTGTTCATTCCTGACTCTAGGGGGCGGTGCTCATCTCTGTTTCAAAGCAGAAGAGCAAGCACTGTCCAAAGACGTCTCTGTGGTCATGTGGCCAGCATGACTAAATGCCAAAGGTGCACAGAACGCTGTTACCTTCCCACCAAAGGTGGTCCCTATTTTTTCTACTTGCATTTTTTACGTGCTTTTGAACTGCTAGGTTGGCAGAAGCTGGGACAAGTCACGGGAGCTCATTCCTTTATGCGGCACTAGGGATTTGAACCGCTGAACTGCCGACCTTTCGATCGACAAGCTCAGCGTCTTAGCACTGAGCCACTGCGTCCCTTATAAATTACAAGTGGACAATCACTGGAATATGTGCCAGCAGTGTGCAGCAACAGACAAAAAAGCCAATGCAATCTTAGGTGGTATTAATAAGGGATAGAATTAGGATCACACAGAAAGTAATAGTACTGCTTTAATGCAGCCACGCTTGGAATACTGTGTCCAGTTCTGGCAACCACAATATTAAAAAAAAAATGTTGAGATTCTAGAAAGAGTACAAAGAAGAGCAACAAGAGGATTTAATTTAATTTAATTTAATTTCCAATTTATATACCGCCCTTCTCCCTGAGGACTCAGGGCGGTGTACAGCCAAGATAAAAAACATAGAATACAAATATTAAAACATTTAAATATATATATAAATTTTGGCCCGAAAGACTAATTAAAAGAATTTAAAAATTTCTTCTTAAGCCAACCCGGCTTGCTGGAAAAGATGGGTTTTCAGGGAACGACAGAAGGCATTGAGGTCATGGATTCTCCTTATCTCCAGGGGCAACTGATTCCAGAGGGTAGGTGCCCCCACAGAGAAGGCCCTCCACCTGGTGGTCACCAGCCTACACTGTTTGGCTGATGGCACCCTGAGGAGGCCCTCTCTGTGGGAGCGCACGGGCCGATGGGAGGTCGTTGGTAGCAGCAGGCGGTCTTGGAGATAGCTAGGCCCTATGCCATGGAGCGCTTTAAAGGTGATAACCAACACCTTGAAGCGCACCCGGAAGACCACTGGGAGCCAGTGCAGCTCGCGCAGGAGCGGTGTTACATGGGAGCGCCATGTTGCTCCCATCACTACCCGCGCTGCTGCATTCTGGACCAGCTGTAGCCTCCGGGTGCTCTTCAAGGGGAGCCCCATGTAGAAAGCATTGCAGTAGTCAAGGCGAGAGGTGACGAGGGCGTGAGTGACTGTGCACAAGGAATCCCGATCAAGAAAGGGCCGCAACTGGCGAATCAGGCGAACCTGATAAAAGGTCCCCCTGGTAACAGCCATCAGATGTTCCTCCAAAGACAGCTGCCTATCCAGGAGGACTCCCAGATTGCGAGCCCTCTCTGTGGGGGCCAAAGACACTGACCAATAGTCAGTGATGGAGTCAACTGACTATATCAGGATGCCGGGAGCCACAGCCACTCAGTCTTGGAAGGGTTGAGCTTGAGCCTGTTCCTCCCCATCCAGATCCGCATAGCCTCCAGGCACTGGGACATCACTTCAAGGGCATCGTTGGGGTGGCCTGGGGTGGAGATGTACAGGATTAGAGGGCTGGCGGCTAAATCGTATGAAAAACAGTTGAAGGAATTGGGCATGTCTAGTCTAGTGAAGAGAAGGACCAGGGGAGACATGATAGCAGTGTTTCAATATTTAGGGGCTGCCACAAAGAAGAGGGGATCCACCTATTTTTCAAAGCACCTGAAGGCAAGAAAAGAAACAACGAATGGAAACTAGTCAAGATGAGAAGGAACCTAGAACGAAGGAGAAGTTTCCTGACAGTGAGAGCAATTAACTAGTGGAACAGCTTGCCTTTAGAAGTAGTTACAGATATAGATTAACAGAGTTGGAAGGGATCTTGTAGGTCATCTAATCCAACCTCCCTCCCAAGCAGACCCAACACCATTTTTGACAAGTGGCAGTCCAATCTCCTCTTGAAAGCTTCCAGTGATGAAGCTCCCACAACTTCCGAAGGCAACTTCTGGGTTGATTGTTTTCACTGTCAGAAAATTTATCCTTATTTCCAGGTTGAATCACTCCTTGATCAGTTTCCATCAGAGGTGAAATCCAGCAGGTTCTGGAGAATCGGTAGCGGAAATTTTTTTAGCAGTTTGGAGAACCGGCAAATACCTCCTCTGGCTGGCCCCAGATTAGGGTGGGAATAGAGATTTTGCAATATCCTTCCCCTGCCATGCCCAAGCCACACCACGCCCACCAAGCCATGCCCACAGAACCGGTAGTAAAAAAAATTAGATTTCACCACTGGTTTCCATCCATTATTCCTTGTCTGGCCTTCAGGTGCTTTGGAGAATAGCTTGACTCCCTCTTCTTTGTGGCAGCTCCTCAAATATTGGAAGACTGCTATCATGTCTCCCCATGTCCTTCTTTTCATTAAACTAGACATATCCATTTCCTGCAACCATTCCTCATATGTTTTAGCCTCCAGTCCCCTCATCATCGTGGTTGCTCTTCTCTGCACTCTTTCTAGAGTCTCCACATCTTTTTTATGAAATTTGTGGGTGCCCCATCACTGGAAGCTTTGTCTGAAATAGTGTTGGTTTCCTTCTCATGCAGGGGGTTAGATTAGATAATCTCCAAGGTCCCTTCCAATTCTGTTAATGCTGTTCAATCCAGTATTGTGTTTCTGTGAAGGAAAGAGGCATGCCATTTGCAAACAAGTTGTGAGCTGTGTTTCATTAATTTCTTTTTTCATGAGATTGTTCTGACATTTTGTCGACCCAGGCAAATCTTGATTGTCTTGAATTGGTGCTTTTGATGGATTGTGGCAATACAGATTAACATCCCGTAGTTTCTTCTGGCACTTCAATGTTTTCATTTGCCATTGTTGTAAACTCTGCTATTTGACTCAAGGAATCCTATTTTTCCTGGTAATGCTTAAACAGGGTTAAAAGTTATTTATTTTAGCTATTCCATTCTCCCTTGCCTATCCATCAAGGAGACAAAAAATAAAAAGTTGAGAAACTCTTTGCCAAAAAGAAATACTTTGGAGCTCAGACTACACAACTCCGAGCCAGTGAGAACCAAACTGTGCTCAACTGATCGACAGCAGTTAATTGTAACTATCCATTAAAAATACTATTTGTTGTTGATCATACTTATGTCGTAATTTATGGTTGCAATAATTCTGAGAGTTTGGTACAGGCCCAAATATCAGTACATGAATATTTCAAAAGCACCCATCACTATTAAAGCAATATTTAAAATTAAAATGATAGCAATTCAATGGTCATATAAAATTTATAGACAAAGTGCTATTAAACATTATCTGGCTTACATGCATGGCGTTTAGAAAGTAGACTTCTCTTGTAGTGTGATTTAGAGAATAACCGAATATAGTACATAACCTGAACATATGTTGTACAGCTTGGTTTAGGCACAATTGGGACCTAAGTCTAATATAACCAGAACAATCCAATTTGTGCAGAATGGAGGTGTTCCACCAGCTAATAAATTTATCAGAGAAAAAAAAATAAGACCCATTCCATGAGGCAGAAAACTGTTTTTAATCCAATAATTCAATGTACTAAGCCACCATAGAGTCTAAACTTTTTGCACAATATTTGAGCTGCCTTGTAGTACCTGAAATATATTTCTCCAAAATTTAAAGATTGGAGATCCATCCGTAAAGGATTTGTACAAGATTCGATCAATAGGAATACAGAGATTGAGCTGGCTATATTTATAAATAGTTAATTGCTGATTGGGTATATAATGCTCCTGAGCTCTATAGGTAGTCCTCGATTTATAACTATTTGTTTAGGGACTGTCCGAAGTTACAACAGCAAAAAAAAAAAAGAGACTTATGACCAGTTTTTTTTTACATGTACAACTGTTGCAGCACTCCCATGATTACGTGATCAAAATTCAGATGCTTGGCAATTGACTCATATTTATGACGAGTCTCAGGGTCACGTGATCCCGTTTTGTGACCTTCTGACAAGCCAAATCAATGGGGAAGCCAGATTCACTTAATAACTAGGTGACAAACTTAACAACTATAATGATTGATTTAACAGCCATGACAAGAATGGTCATAAAATGGAGCAAAATTCAACTATGTCCCTTAGCAACAGAAAGCTATGGTCATAAGTCAAGGACTAACTGTAAAAGACAATGAATAGACAATGTGATTTCTGTCCCTTCTGTATGGCATCCTCTAGATATGTATTCTGGTTCTCCATAACTTGGAAAGCTGTTTAGGGATATTTGAATATTATGTTCCAAAGGTACTTTCAAGACTTTCTGTTTTTTCTTTGAAGACATCTTGCTTCACATCCAAGAAGGGAGCAATCTCTAATTTTTTAAGAATCTTTCCCTAAGAAACTGGCAAAATAATTTGATACCGAATCAGTGTCCCAAAGGTGCTTTTTTCAAGAAAAAAAAGGGACTTTCTGTTTTTTCTTTGAAAACATTTTGATTCTCATCCAAGAAGCTTCTTCAGCTCCGACTGGATGGTGGAGAATGGATCCCACCATCCAGTCCCACCATCCGGTCGGAACTGAAGAAGCTCTTTGGATGAGAAGTGAAACATCTTCAGAGAAAAAACAAGAAAGTCCAGGTGCCTCTTGAAAAAAAGCACCTTTTTTTTTTTTTTTTTTTGATTTATATGCCGCCCTTCTCCGGAGACTCAGGGCGGCTTACAGTGCATTAAGCAATAGCCTTCATCCTTTTTGTATATTTATACAAAGTCAGCTTATTGCCCCCACAAACTGGGTCCTCAATTTACCTACCTTAGAAAGGATGGAAGGCTGAGTCAACCTTGAGCCTGGGAAGATTCAAACTTACTTTAATTGCAGGCAGCTGTGTTAAATTACAGTGCTTCTGTCTGTTGAGCTAAACCAGGCTCCTCAAGGTCAACCCAAAGGTTGTTAATTATTTAACCCAAAGGTCAACCAGGTTGACCTTTGGGACAACCATGACCTGGATGACTGAGAATCTCCACAGACATTGAATGTCATGCCCAGTTTTGCAAAAGCCATAGTGTTGTATATTTTCGAGACTGTAACTTTGGTCCTATTGCAGTTAATTGATCCAATTTCTTCTTCATAGAACCCTTTCAGGAATCACAATGTTTTTTAGGCCAACCTAAATCCGTGCCAATTGTACTGTGTTGTCTGTTGCATAAATAAGGACTGAAACTTGTTTCTAAGCCAGCTCTAGAGCATGATGTAGCCAATTATGTAAAATCAGAACCAGGAAATTTAGAGCAAGGCTGGAAAGGAGCCATAATATGATCCAACAAGATAATACTAGAAGAGGGGTCTGCAACCTTAAGCACTCAAAGAGCCATTTGGACCCGTTTCCCTCAGAAAAGAAAACACCGGGAGCCACAAAACCTGGGTGGGTGTGGCCAACTTGATGTCATTCACTTTCACCAGTCACATGACACCCACCCACTAGCCACGCCTACCCAGCTGGTCATTAGGGCAGAGAGCCAGTTGTAAAAAAACACAAAACCCTTTTGACATATATCTCTCTCCCCTCCCTCCCTCCCTCCTCTCTCTCCCTATCTTTCTGTCTCTGCCCTGGCCGCTTCTCCATCTCCCATTGCCCTTACCTTCTCAGCAGGGGTGGGTTCTACATTTTTTTACTACCGGTTCTGTGGGCGTGGCTTATTTTGTGGGTGTGGCTTGGAGGTCATGTGATTAGGTGGGTGTGGCTAGCTGGTCAGAGTCATTTCTGGAAGGTCCTCGCACTTACGACCAGCCCTCACACTTATGACCCAACTCATTTGTTTGCTTTTAACACTGATCAGCTGTAGGACGGCCCTTTGAAGCCCCACGGCAAGAGTTTAAACAGTTTTTTTCCCTCTAGTCCCATCAGCTGGGACTCAGGAGGCAGCAATAGATTGGGCGTGGGACCAAATAAAAGGTAAGAATAACATGGGGTGGGTGGGGGTGGGGGGATTTTGGGGGGAGAACCGGTTCGGTGATGTCATATCGTCACCGCTACCGGCTCGGCTGAACCAGACCGAACCGGGAGGAACCCACCACTGCTTCTCAGGCCAGGATAGGAGTGACTAGGAGGGGAGGGTGAGGGGCGGGGCAGGGCAGGGCAGGGCAGGGCAAGCCAGTGGTGGGTTCACACGACAGGGAGCCACAGCAGAAGGCCCAAAGAGCCGCATGTGGCTCCAGAGCCACAGTTGCTGACCCCTGTACTAGAACAATGGCCCTGAAATTAAAACTGGACTTTTATGCTAGAATTATCAAGATGGTTTTTATAATAAAAGGAGTAAACAACTGATATAGAGAGAAAAATGCTTAAAATTAGTGCTGGGGAATGAGCTGATTTTTAAAAGTTCTTAAAGAAGATTGACCAAGGAGCTATTAACCATGTTTTCCCAAAAATAAGACCCTGTCTTTTATTTAAAAGTAGTTTTTATTGAATATAGATATTAAAAAAGACATACGTAACATATACACAACAAACATTTATACAACATATACACAAAAAGAGTGTAATTTCTTCTTAAGCATTTTTTCAGAGTGACGTTCTACAATTCTACTTATGATATATTCCTTCACCTCTCCTTAATCTAATAATATTTTTATTAGATATATATATATTTAAATAGGTAATATTTCCCCTATATTTTTTGTATATTTCTGATTTTTAACCAATTGTACCAATTATTCCATATTTTATAATAGTCTGATTCTTATCTTTCTTGTAATTCTTTGGTTAACCTATCCATTTCAGCGCATTCTAAAATTTTCCCTATTACTTCTGTTTCACTTGGTATTTTTTCTTGCTTCCAATTTCTTGCGTAGGTTATTCTTGCAGCAGTTAATATGACGTCATCACGAACGGGTGAGGAAACGGAGGCTCTGTCTCTGATACCCAAATTTCCTCATAAATTGCTCTTTAAGGGCATTCCCGAACTTGGAAGACCCTGTCTTATATATTTTTTTGCTACCAAAAAAAGGCACCAGGTCTTATTTTTTTGGGGGGGCGGATGATGTCCACTGACCCACCTCACTTGCGTGCTTCACCCCTGACCTCCTTTTCGCTGTCAGAGGCCTTCCGGAACTTCTTCATCTGGCAAGGCCAAAAAGGCTTTCCTGAAGGCCTCTGCAGCTGATAACAGAGCTCCAGATTGACCCAGAGCTCTGTTATCGACTACGGAGGACTTCAGGAAAACCTTGCCAGCTGCAGAAGAAATGAGCCGTTGTGTGCAAGGCCTGGCTGCAACTGTCCGAAGGTAAGTGGTAGAGCAGCTCCACTGTCAGGGTTCCAAGTAACACCCCCAACGAAAGAAGAAAACTCCAAAGCTTGAGTTTCCTCAAAGTTCCATTTTATTAGAGGTGTCATATTGGCACATCTGGGAAAACCCGAATCTGAAAGCTTCCAGCTTTTCCCCATCCAAAAGAACGTTCAAGTCCCTGCCCAACACCCACATGTCCATCACATGGTCCAATCAAATCATCGTCCCAACTGGAGATGTCTCCCAGTTCCAGCCCTCCAGGTGCAGGGCAAGATGACCTTGACTCTCTGAGAAAGGAATGTTATTATGACCGTATATCATCCTGGCTCCATACAATCCTCCCTCCCAATTTCCCACAGTAGTAAATGTGGCAGGCCTGAAGATCCAATGAAAAAGATGGCTTCCAGGCCTGACATCCACCCCCCATTCCCACTCTAGCTTTTTTTTTACTCGTGTACCCTGGAGTGGGGGGGGGTCTTAATTAGGGTTTATTTTGGGGGTAGGGTTATATTGGGCCTCAAGCTAGGACTTACTTTCAAAGTAGGTCATATTTTTGGGGAAACACAGTATTTGTTGTGACTCCGACCCCCGAGGCCGATTTATCAGAGGGAGAAGGCTCCGAACATGAAGGAGAGGAGTTGGCCAGGCCTCCCTCTCCAGGACCCTCCTCTCTGGCAATGCCTTAGGTGTCTCCCGTAGGAGAAGATATTGGCCAGGAGCCAGGTATCTCCTCGCAGTCAGACAGTGACGGAGATAAGTCTTGGCTGGATCCACGCCAGCGTCGGAGAGACAAGCACACGCAGCAGAAAAGGAGGCATGCCAGAGATTAAGTTGAGTCACTGGACCACATCCCACAGGGGATAAAAGGGGGTGAGGTGGCCATTCAGACTCTGTGACGGACAAAACAAACTACTAGCGAGTCACATTGTATCTCTGAAATAACGTTATCTGCCATGGCTTTAATACGGACTGGACTTGACAATTCTTGAACTGTGTGTATCTTGTTTGGGTTTATCTGCCGGAGGAACAACCCCTCCCTTTATGAGTAAAGTTCTTGGCAAGCAGCTACTGGGTTGCTGCCAATCCTCTTATCGAAAGAATTTGTTGTCTGCCAGTTTTATTTAACCCCTAACTGTCTGTTTGTGTGTGTGTGTGAGATAGGGACAGAACAGTATTATTTATGATATACTTGATAACATGTCTCACAAATGAAGGACAATATACATGTCCCAGGATAATGCTGCAGGATCCAATCTGGGACAGTCACTGAAACAAGAGATTTTTTCTTCTGAGCTTCTAGACCCAGTGACCAACCCAGATTGGATTCTGCATAACATGCCTATATAAATCATTTGGCGAAATATTGATCTACATTGTCCTGCCTACAGTAGCCGCCAAAATTGTGGAAACCTTTTGGGAAAAGTATATTTTCTAGAGCTAGCTAATAGCACCACTTTTTTTGGGGGGGTGGAGTAGTACCATAAAATTATACATTAATGGAAAGATAATTTAATGAAGAATGTAATGCAATCACTTTTATGAAGGATTTGCTATTAGAATAGCAGATACAGTATAAAGAAGAAAAGAAAAACATAGAAAAAACAAGATATACAAAAAATATCACCATATAAAAAAGGAGAGGTATACAAAAATTATCACGTCAGTTAATACTTAGTTGGGTAACCTTTAGCATGAATTAAGCCCTTACAACGTCTTCCCATGAAGTGAACAAAGTCTGTTCTGTCTCCGTCTCACACACGCACAAAACAGATAGCCAGGGGTTAAATAAAACTGGCAGACAACAAATTCTTTCGATAAGAGGCTTGGCAGCAACCCAGTAGCTGCTTGCCAAGAACTTTACTCAGAGGGAGGGGGTGTTCCTCCAACAGATAAACCCAAACAAGATACATACAGTTCAACAATTGTCAAGTCCAGTCCATATTAAATCCAAGGCAGATAACGTTGTTTCAAAGATACAATGTGACTCACTAGTAGTTTGTTTTGTCCGTCACAGAGTCTGAATGGCCACCTCACCCTCTTTTATCCCCTATGGGGTGTGGTCCAGTGACTCAGCCTAATCTCTGGCACACCTCCTCTTCTGCTGCGCGTGCCTGTCTCTCCGACGCTGGCGTGGATCCAGCCAAGACTTATCTCCGTCACTGTCCGACTGTGAGGAGATACCTGGCTCCTGGCCAATCTCTTCTCCTTCAGGAGACACCTGAGGCATTGCCAGAGAGGAGGGTCCTGGAGAGGGAAGCCTGGCCAACTTCTCTCCTTCATGTTCAGAGCCTTCTCCCTCCGATAACACAGGCTCAGGTAACGGAGCCACAACAAAGTCTTTTAGTTCTGCTGCTGTTATAATGTGAAACCAAGATGGAAGGATTGCTTCTATTAACTGGGTTTTCCACAATTTTGGGCACAACTGTATATTAAGTAAAAATGATCAGTCTGTGGCTTTTTTTGCATTCCAGTGGAATATGATTGTCTTTGGTTTTTGGCAGGACAATGGTTACTAACTGGTGGTACTTGTATCATTGTTAACATAACTTTTATAAAGTTGGTTGCCAGCAATTTTGTTTATTCATGAAGCTGCGGATTTACAAGCTGGTAACATTTGAAAATAGTGTTTATATAAAGCTTTATAGAATATGGTGTTTATATAAAGCTAAGTACTAATGAAGGTGATTTCTACTTGATGTGATTTTAATGACAGACTTGAATTTAATTAAGTTTAATTGACAGTAGTAATCAGCTTCACTCATATGCCTCCCTGTAAGTAGGTATAGTAATATTTTTTTCTCTTCCATTCTACAGTAATGGTGTATATAGAAATTTCAGTATCTCCGTTACAGAGGGGAAGTCTTTTCCCCACAATTTAACACAAAATCCAACGAACACATTTATTCCAATCCTGGAAGTGAACAAATACAAATACAAATACAAATAATACAAGTACAAATACAAACAATACAAATGAAAATGCAAATACAAATAATACAAATACAAATAATACAAATGCAAATAATACAAATGCAAATACAAATACAAATAACACAAATACACATACAAATACAAATAACACAAATACAAATACAAATACAAATGCAAATGATACAAATACAAATAACACAAATACAAATACAAATAACACAAATACACATACAAATACAAATAACACAAATACAAATACAAATGCAAATGCAAATAATACAAATGCAAATAATACAAATGCAAATACAAATAATACAAATACAAATACAAATAACACAAATACAAATACAAATACAAATGCAAATGATTCAAATACAAATAATACAAATGCAAATACAAATAATACAAATACAAATACAAACACAAATAACACAAATACAAATACAAATACAAATGCAAATGATACAAATACAAATAACACAAATACAAATACAAATGCAAATGATACAAATACAAATACAAAGGCAAATGATACAAATACAAATAATACAAATGCAAATACAAATGCAAATACAAATACAAATACAAATACAAATAATACAAATACAAATACAAATACAAATGCAAATGATACAAATCCAAATACAAATACAAATAACACAAATACACATACAAATACAAATGCAAATGATACAGATACAAATAATACAAATGGAAATACAAATAATACAAATACAAATACAAATACAAATGCAAATGATACAAATGCAAATACAAATACAAATAACACAAATACACATACAAATACAAATGCAAATGATACAAATACAAATAATACAAATGCAAATACAAATAATACAAATACAAATACAAATACAAATGCAAATGATACAAATACAAATAATACAAATGCAAATACAAATAATACAAATACAAATACAAATGCAAATGATACAAATGCAAATACAAATACAAATAACACAAATACACATACAAATACAAATGCAAATGATACAAATACAAATAATACAAATACAAATGCAAATGATACAAATACAAATAACACAAATACAAATACAAATAACACAAATACAAATACAAATACAAATGCAAACATGATTTGTTTAAAATATACAAAAGGATGAAGGCTATTGCTTAACGCATTGTAAGCCGCCCTGAGTCTCCGGAGAAGGGCGGCATATAAAAATAAATAAATAAATAAATAAAAATTGAACCGTTGTCTATCCACTTTAGGATGAAGGCTTCTTCTGCATCTTTCTAACCAATACGGTCCTGAGCTTTCTTTTGCCAATTGGGCCCGCAATACTTGCTGATGTCATCAATCTATCTTTCTTTTTTTTTTTTAGGTCTCTTTCGTGGATGCTTTTTAATCAAGTGGGATCCATTCTATGACTGCCTTGATCCACTTACCATCAGTTCTTCTTTCGATATGACCAGCAGTGGTGGTATTCAGCTAGTTCGGACCGGTTAAGGCGAACCGGTAGTGGCAGCCTGTGGGTGGGCCAATCCACCTGTCCACCTGCCCTGGCGCTATGCCGTCCTATTTAGCCACATTTTCTAAGCCGCATACATGTGTGCATGCCGCGCACGGTCACATTTTTGGTGTGCGATGAACCGGTGGTAAAATTATGTGAAACCCACCTCTGATGGCCAGCCTATTTCCATTTCAATTCTTGCATTCTCTTGATTACATCATATACTCAGTGGTGAAATCCAATTTTTTTTACTACCGGTTCTGTGGGCGTGGCTTGGTGGGCGTGGTGTGGCTTGGTTGGTGTGGCTTGATGGGTGTGGCAGGGGAAGGATACTGCAAAATCTCTATTCCCACCCCACTCCAGGGGAAGGATACTTTTTATCAGGTTCGCCTGATTCGCCAGTTGCATCCCTTTCTGGATCGGGACTCATTGCGCACGGTCACTCACGCCCTTGTCACCTCACGCCTGGATTATTGTAATGCTCTCTACATGGGGCTCCCCTTGAGAAGCACCCGAAGGCTCCAACTGGTCCAGAATGCGGCCGCGCGGGTGGTAATGGGAGAAATGTGGTGCTTTCATGTAACCCCCCTCCTGCGCGAGCTGCACTGGCTCCCAGTGGTCTTCCGGGTGCGCTTCAAGGTTTTGGTTACTATCTTTAGAGCGCTCCATGGCTTAGGACCAGGGTACTTACGAAACCGCCTCCTGCCACCAATAGCCTCTCACCGACCAGTTCGCTCCCATAGAGAGGGACTCCTCAGGGTGCCGTCGGCCAAACAATGTTGACTAACAGCCCCCAGGGGGAGAGCCTTTTCTGTGGGGGCACCTACCATCTGGAACGGGCTTCCCCCGGAGTTACGAAACATCCAAGACTTACGCGTATTCCGCCGTGCCCTGAAAACATTTCTATTCCAACAGGCTGGTCTGGCCTAACTCTCCCTTTTTAATTTGGCTTTTAAACTGGCTTTTAAATTGGGTTTTAAACCTCTTTAGATAAATTTGGATGTTCTTAATCTTTGAGCCTAAATTACTTAATCTGTTTCTTAATAGTTTTTAACTTCTATATGTATTTGTATTTATTATGGCTGTTCACCGCCCTGAGTCCTTCGGGTGTAGGGCGGTATACAAATATGAAAATAATAATAATAATAATAATAATAATAATAATAATAATAATAATAATAATAATAATAATAATAATAATATACTGCAAAATCCCCATTGTCTCACCGCTCCTGGGGAAAGGATATTGCAAAATCTCCATTCCCAATCCACTCTGGGGCCAGTCAGAGGTGGTATTTGCCGGTTCTCTGAACTACTCAAAATTTCCACTACCGGTTCTCCAGAACCTGTCAGAACTTGCTGGATTTCACCCCCACATATACTTTCTGTCAGCTTCCAAGCTGCCATAAGGAAAGAGAGGAGAGGCTTGAACTTTCACCTACTTAATTCCCCTGAAGAACTGTCTCCACAGAGATGGGATGGGAGGGGGGACATTCCTGTGAACTGACGGAGATGGGATGACAAGAGTGGCTTGGAAGATGGCCAATGAGACGCAGAGAATTGGGAACCGGAAAGAGAGATTCTGGGGGGGCCAAAGTTCAGTGCTAACTGCGCATTGAGTCAGGGTCAGTTAGTTATGCTCAATAAAGAGAAAAATTTGCTCAAAGATCAGACGTTTGGAAATTCATTTATTTGGAGATAACAACGTAGCTTGACACTTTCATTTGTTTTCTAATCCATGTGCAGATCTTTCTATCTTGTCTTGTAATGCCGAGCATGTATCTTTCCATGCCTTTTTGTACCACTCATAGCTTTTATATTGATTCTGAGGTTAGAGTCCATGTTTATGTAAATAGTAAATCGGTTCATATTTCACAGAAGATTGTGGAGAATAACAGGGCTAAGTCCCTGAAGTTTTCTGGTTTTTCAGAAATGGTTTGTCATTGCCTCCTTCCCATGCTAAGAAAAAAATAGCATCCCAAGGTAATATAGCTTGTGTCCAAGACAGGAGTAGAACTCACAGTCTCCTGGTCTCTAGCCTGATGCCTTAACCATTACACCAAACCTGCTCTCTAATAATTATTAGACCATAATAATAATGGAGAGAACTATAGTTTAAATGAATGCTAAAAAGAGAAGAAAGGGGGAGAGTCAAAGGTAACAATCAGATACAAAGCATTTACATTTTCCTTGCTAGGAAATATTACTAAGAATTGACTATTACTATTCAATAAATTATTTAATGAATGTGTGGTTATAAGGCAAGTGATGGAAGAAGGGAGGAGGAGGAGGAGGAGGAGGAGGAGGAGGAGGAGGAGGAGGAGGAGGAGGAGGAGGAGGAGGAGGAAAAACTTACTAATGATTAGCATCTGCAGTGTCTGGTAGGCAGAAAAGTCACTGGTCACTATATTCCCCAGGAGATACATTATGTTCCCGTAATAGTAAGTGCTTTTAAATTACCCTCTATATTCCAATTATATATAACATTTTATGAACATTTATGCCCTCTCTTTTGGCTGATGCATTTCTTCTTTTCTGATTATGTTCAAGGTCTGCACAAGCTTTAACAAACTTGGTTTTCTGACCTTTTTTTAATGGCTCATTACAAATTTACACAGAGCAATGGGCATCTTCTTTATTTACTGATGAAAATACCATATTCAACCCACCAATAAATTATAAAATGATTTTTTGCACTATGCTCCTTGAATCCATTAAGGAGGTCTAATTTCATAAGCAGCATAATGCCCTCTACCTGTTAAACAACTAAGGTTGATTTGATATTATTTTCAATGTTATGAACATTAAGTCTTCTTCTTTTTTTTAAGGGTAGTTTAATTCTCATAACAAATAGCATTTTTTTCATCAGTTGGGAGTCACATTAATATGTTTATTTCCTATGACAAACCAAACTTTTCCATTATTATTGTTATTTGTTATTATTGACTTTTCATGAAAGCGAAATAAAATTGATCTCTGAAATTAAAACCGTAAATTGAATGTAAAATGGACAAATCTATGTAATCACTAAGCTAGCAAAGAACAGAAATAACATTTTTTAAAAAATAAATAAATTGAATTAAAAGTTGAGGAAAAAAAACATTTTGCCTCAGATCCAAAGGACATCCACATAGAATTTAGGGGAAGTTAGATGGGGAAAGGATCCCAAAATAAATGAGATAGTATTTAGAATGATAATAACTATCAAACTAATTCAAAAACCTGAATGTGAATCAAAACACTTTAAAATATTACACGGATTAATTTCACATTTATAATAAATCTGAATGTAGATATTGAGTCAATTTGGTTCAGCTCAATTTGAAATGGATGTCCTTGTGTGTAAATGGCATCCATTGGTAGACAGACAGACAGATGACAGGCAGACAGACAGACAGGCAGGCAGGCAGACAGATAGATAGATGACAGACAGACAGACAGACAGTCAGATAGATAGATAGATGGAATGGAATGGAATGGAATGGAATGGAATGGAATAGAATAGAATAGAATAGAATAGAATAGAATAGAATAGAATAGAATAGAATAGAATAGAATAGAATAGAATAGAATAACAGAGTTGGAAGGGACCTTGGAGGTCTTCTAATCAAACCCCCTTCTTAGGCAGGAAACCCTAAACTACTTCAGACAAATGGTAATCCAACATCTTAAAAATTTCCAGTGCTGGAGCATTCACAGCTTCTGGAGGCAAGTTGTACCACTGATTAATTGTTCTCACTGTTAGGAAATTTCTCCTTAGTTCTATGTTGTTTGATTAGTTTCCACCCATTGCTTCTTGTCCTGTCCTCAGGTGCTTTGGAGAATAGAGTTATCTCTCTTCATCTCTCATACACAGATTCAGTCACACAATTTCCATATTTGGTACTATTGTTTTTTTAATGGAAAACAAAAAATTCTTTTGAATGTCAGAGATTGTGAACAGTCAGTTCCAGGAGTTAAATGACAAATTAACGTCATCATAAATCAATATAGAATCAGCCATCAAACTATTCTTTTAATGATGTTTTATTCTGTGATTCAATTACAGACATGTGGAAACTTGTGAAAGATTTCTTATGAACATTCAACACATCCATTTTGTTGTATCAGCCCCGCCAGGCTGAATGGCATCTGCATAGAAGATTACCATATTTTACTCCGATCAATCTGTCAGATTTTTATAGGGCTCATAATTGGAATTAAGTTCTGGCCAAGGAAATATAATAAAAATTCTTAATCACTGGGGTTGTTAAAAATTGGGTTGATGTCCGTCAGAATGGTGACTGGGAAGCAGGAATTCTAAATCTTTCTCATATGTGTGTCTTAATTATGTGATATAGTCACATTTCATTTTCTTTTTTAATTAAAAAAAAATACAGACAGAAACTCCTCCTTTGGATATTTCTTGGACTGATTTTTGAAAACAAACAAACAATAGTTTAAGTAATCTATATTGCATGTCAACAAATCTATGCATCATTTCCCCATGAACTCTTTATAAAAATAAAATAAAAAATATAATAAAAATATATATTTATTGTTTACAGATAAATATATTGAATACAGTGTAATTATCCTGGCATTCCACTTGCCACGAAACAAAGGTAAAAACAAAATAACATATATACTATTTTAAACAGTGCTAATGGTGTACAGTTATTTTTGACCAACATATTCTAGTATGTCAATTTATCTATCATTCTAATCCCTACAATCTAATACATGCATAGTGTCTCTTTCCATATCCACCTAACCTAATTATTTCACATTCCAACTTCTACTTCGTGTTTCTAACCATTGATAGGATCTATTCCATGTAGCACAGTACTCTGTACCTCCTTTATCTTTTATTTTTAGCATTAGTCCATTTTCACACAGAATAGTATCTTCCTTATCGTCTCCTACTCTGAATGGGTGTTTTCACTCTTCCACTGCTGCGCACACACAATTCTTGCTGCAGTCAAGATGTGTAATATTAGGTATTGTTGTTGTTAATTGCAAAGACCCATCACAACCCCATGGACAACGTTCCTCCAGGCCTTCCTGTTCTCTACCATGCTCTGGAGTCCATTTAAGCTCACGCCGACTGCTTCAGTGACTCCATCCAGCCACCTCATTCTCTGCCATCCTCTTCTTCTTTTGCCCTCAATCTTTCTCAGCATTAGGCTCTTCTCCAGTGAGTCCTTCCTTCTCATTAGGTGGCTAAAGTATTTGAGTTTCATCTTCAGGATCTGGCCCTCTAAAGAGCAGTCAGGGTTGATCTCCTCTAGGACTGACCGGTTTGATTGCCTTGCAGTCCAAGGGACTATCTCCATTTCTTCCCCATCTATTTGCCGATATTAGATATATTGTCCCTTTATCATAAACATCTGATATAATACCTAGTAAAAATAATTCTGGCTTAAACAATATATGTTGTCTGGTCTTTTTTTTTTCTAACCACATATGCATTTGTATCCAAAATTTCCTTGCCTTTATACAGGTCCACCACATGTGGCAATGTGTTCCAGGTATTTGTTTACATTTCTAAGAGTTTGGGGACATTTTGCTAAACATTTTGGCCAATCTTTCTGGGGGCAGATGCCACCTGTAGAACATTTTATAGAGATTTTCCTTATATGCTGTGGTCATTGTCAATTTCCAATTTCTCTCCCAAAGCTTTTGCCATTTATCCAAATCTATATTATATCCAAAAAATTTTAGCCCATAATATCATCATCTCTTTAACTTGTTCTAACCCTAATCCTAACCCATGAACTGTTGAAAGCTTCAGAGAAGTGGGAGACATCAGTAAGGCGACGATTCATACGTGTTGGCCAAAGTTTGGAATGGCAAACAAAGGCAAAGGATTATGTGCCAGATGGCAAGCATTAGCTCTGCCAGTCTATTTCAGGTTTCATTTTTAGTAAGGTAACCTACGGATCCTTTCCACCTATTATTAAAACCGGAGATGCAATCATGTATGGAAGCAAAACAAGAATGTCTAGTTTAATGGAAGGACTAGGGGAGACATGATAACAGTGTTCCAATATCTCTGGGGCTGCCCCAAAGAAGAGGGAATCAAGCTATTCTCCAAAGCACCTGAGGGAAGGACAAGAAGCAATGGGTGGAAACTAATCAAGGAGAGAAGCAACTTAGAACTAAGGAGAAATTTCCTGACAGTTAGAACAATTAACCAGTGGAACAATTTGCCTCCAGAATGCTCCATCACTGGAAGTTTTTAAGAAGATGTTGGATAACCATTTGTCTGAAGTGGAGTAGGGTTTCCTGCCTAAGCAGGGGGTTGGACTAGAAGACCTCCAAGGTCCCTTCCAATTCTGTTATTTTGTTATTTCCCTGGCAAATAGAAATTGGATCCCTAGAACCTTATAACTTCAGAAATGGAAAACAAAGCAAACAGTTCAACTTCTGTTTTACACCGCTGGGAGTGGGGGAGGGGGAAGCATAAATGTGTAATCCAACCTTTTGCAGACTCTGGAAAAGCAATTAACAAATGTAAACATTTGTAAAGTGTATATTTGTGATTTCAATATTATTTCATAAAACAAGTGTTCTAGGGGTTTGTTTTCCTTTATCAAACGAATACACCATTCTTATTTGCAGAGTGCAGCTGCTCAAACAAAGGAATAAGAATCCAGCGCTTAATACTTTTAAAGCTGTAGTTTACACTCCTGCCAAATGAGCAATTTAAAGCACAATTTTCAGTTAATTCCATGCATTTCAACAAACATGTCTATTTAGCTAATTTAGTTAAGAATGTTATCGCCCCAATTCATAAGAATAATAGTTTTCTCTATGGGTTTCATTCCGGATAATTTTGCTTAGTTTATTGAAAACATTTTTTAAAAATCTTGCATTTCCTCCAAAAGACTTTAAAAGAAGCTAACAATAGTCAATTAAATCTCTTCATTTGCAAGGAAAAACAAAAGAATCCAAAATAAATAAATAAATTAAATTACATTTAAAAAAAAGAGAAAAAAGCTCAGCTACAGATTTAAAATGGGATATAGATAGCTTCATAGTATTTTTTTTTTACCATTAACATTTTTATTGAGTTATACAGTAATGTAAAATGCAAAATGCAAAGTAAATAGGAAAGCAGTGGTGGAGAGAAGGGGAAAAGGAAGTGAGGAAAGATAAGAAAAAGAAAAGAAAGAAAAAGAAGCATTGACTTCCAACTCTCTCTGTTACAGTAAAATCACAACTTTTTGCTTTTTCATAATAATATAAACAAGCCAATATAAGAGCCATGGTGGCGCAGTGGTTAGAGTGCAGTACTGCAGTCTACATCTGCTGACTGCCAGCTGCCTGCAATTTGGCAGTTCAAATCTCACCAGGCTCAAGACTGACTCAGCCTTCCATCCTTCCGAGGTGGGTAAAATGAGGACTCAAATTGTCGGGGGCAATATGCTGACTCTGTAAACCGCTTAAAGAGGGCTGTAGAAGCACTGTGAAGCGATATATAAGTCTAAGTGCTATTGCTATTTCTATAAAAGTTCTATCAGTCTAATTGGTATATCCCAAAGTCAGTGTTTCATTCTTCTCCACATCAAACACGAAATTTAGAAGTGGTCTCAATGTGGAAACAAAAGCACTTATGTTCTTTTCTTTAATCAAACTCTGTAAACCGCTTAGAGAAGGCTGTAAAAGCACTATGAAGCGATATATAAGTCTAAAGGCTATTGCTATTGCTATTGCTAATACTCCAGAAAAGGGGTGGGTTCTACTTACCTTTACTACTGGTTTGCAACGGGATCGCACTCACGTGCTCGCTTTGCTCGCGCATGCTCAGATCATCGATTACGACATCCGGGGCGGTGGGCAGGGCCTCCCATCGGTTTTACTACCGGTTCTTACGAACCGGTCCAAACCAGGAGCAACCCACCACTACCCAGAAACATTTCTTGGTGTCAGGACTATAATATGATGAGGAGCATATTAAAATTTAATTCTTTTTTTGATTGCAAAAACATACAATAAGGGGATGTTTTGGAAAAATGCCATTTTAACACAGCTTATCAACAAAGTAGCATATTTGTAGCTCAGGGTTGAAATGCGGGGTCCTTGGTGCTCTATGAGCTTCCTTGTTTTCTTGCAAATGTTTCATTACCGAAACTAGGTAACATCATCAGTGCTAGTGCTGTAATTCTATATGTGTGCAGAGCTCAGCATACATTAATCATTCAGATACATACAAATATGCATAAGTCCTTTCCTATCAATCCCCAAAGCATTCTCAACCTTCCCCCAAAAGAGGATTGTGGGATCTTAATGAATTTCAGCATTAATGTAGTAAACTAGAGTTCATTTTTACACCCACCTATACGCAGCATGCTAGGGACATGGTGGCTCAGCAGCTAAGACGCTGAGCTTGTCGATCAAAAGGTCAGCAGTTCAGCGGTTCAAATCCCTAGTGACGCATAATGTGGTGAGCTCCCGTTACTTGTCCCAGCTTCTGCCAACCTAGCAGTTCAAAAGCACATACAAATGCAAGTAGAAAAATAGGGACCACCTTTGGTGGGAAGGTAACAGCATTCCGTGCGCCTTTGGCATTTAGTCATGCCGGCCACATGACCATGGAGATGTCTTCGGACAGCGCTGGCTCTTGAAACGGAGATGAGCACTGCCCTCTAGAGTCAGGAATGACTAGCACATATGTGCTAGGGGAACCTTTACCTTTACCTTATGCACAGCACTGATAATACACACATAATCAGACAGGGGAAAGCCAAGTGAAAGAGAAAATCTAAGTAAATTTAACAATTTGATAGTGGTAGGTAAAATTTGTAAAGCTGTTATGTTTCATTCTTGATAACAGCATCTATATGACTTTGCAATGTATTCACGAGAATGCCAACATCTCATGAAATCTCACTAAAACTTGGTGAGATGCTGATAACCTTTTGAAAAAATTACCAGTAGGCACTGTGGAGTCTTGACACAAATTCCTTCCAAAAGTCACCAAAATTATTTTCATTTAAGATGCATGTAGTTCTTGGGTGGAGTTTGTTCCTTTGTGGTGAAGCCATTGCAAATTTGTCAAAGGAGTCCAAAGAGGTCTATGCAAGCCATTGCTTTCACAACCAAAAGCTTTAACAAAATTTAGATCATACAAAAATAGAGTTGGAAGAGACCTTGAAGTCTTCTAGTCCAACCCTGTGCTCAAGCAGGAAAGCCTATACCATTTCAGATAAATGGTTGTCCTTTTTGAAAGCCTCCAGAGATGGAACACCCAAAACTTCTGAAGGCAAGCTGTTCCACTGGTTGATTGCTCTCACCATTAGGGAATTTCTCCTTAGTTCTAGGATGCATCTCTCCTTGGTTAGTTTCCATCCATTGTTTCTTGTCTTGCCTTCTGATGCTTTGGAAAATAGGTTGACTCCTTCATTTTTGTAGGAGCTCCTCAAATATTGGAACATTGCTATCATGTCTCCCCTAGTCCTTCTTTTCATAAGACTAGACATACCCAATTCCCGTAACTGTTCTTCATATGTTTTATCCTCCAGACCCCTAATCATTCTTGTTGCTCTTCTGTTTACTTTTTCACTTCTCTTTCACTTCAGAACGATGACAAAGTTTTCATGTCCCAGTTATTTCTACTGAACCTTTAGCTGGATAATATTAGCTGCTGTGTGACAGCTACTTCAACAGTTATGAAGAACATAAGACTGAAGTAAGACTTTCAGGTCTGAAGTTCAGGCAACATTTGGATGTTCAGTGTTCAGCTCTGAGCCTACTATTGCAACAGATGGAGCTGGATTCCTTAAACATCTGGCGTTTGACATTCTGAAAGGGCAGAAAATGGTTATTTTTCTGGTTTGCTATTAAATGGAGGGGGAAAGGTAGTTGTGAGTGTACTGTTCCAGGGTCAAACTAATGATATCTTGGGAAAGGATATGTGTTATTTTTCCCATTTGGGTAGCAAATGAGGTTCAGACAACATGTCAAGCCAAGATCTCCAGGGACTGAGAAGAAGGAATTAATCTAATGAACAGCTATTAATGACCTGCGTTTAATTCCCAGAACTCCTTGTTAGCGATACATACTTTGTTCAAAGTGCTGGCTGCGACATTTCAACATTTAAATTGCTGCAGATTAGAATCTTTATGGGATTGTGTTTTCCCAAATGTTCCTGGCATCTATGATGTCAGCTTGGAAAGACCCTTTTTCTCAAATTTACATCAGACATTAGCTGCCTTCTGGGAACTAATTCATCCATTAATGAGATAGTCCAAGTCAAACAAGATTGACAAATCACATTTAGTTTTGATCTGGTTTAGGACTGGGGTATTTACGAGACCAGCTTCTGCCACCAGTAGCCTCTCACCGACCAGTACGCTCCCATAGAGAGGGGCTCCTCAGGGTGCCGTTGGTCAAAAGGCTCAGGGGGAGAGCCTTTTTTGTGGGGACACCCACCATCTGGAAAGAGCTCCCCCCGGAGATACGGAGGATCCCGGACCTGTGCGCTTTCCGCCATGCTATCAAAACATTTCTTGTCCAGCAGGCCGGCCTGGCCTAACCTCTCTTTTAAACTTTTTAAAACTTTTAAACTTCTTCAATTTTAAATTTGTCTTATGAATTTGGGGTGTTTTAAATTTTGTTTTCTGGGCCAATTATTTAATTGTATTTTAATGGTTTTTTTAACATTTGTATTATATGTATTTTATTTGGCTGTTCACCGCCCTGAGTCCTTCGGGAGTAGGGCAGTATACAAATTCAATAAATAATAATAATAATAATAATAATAATAATAATAATAATAATAATAATAATAATAATAATCTGCCCTGTCTCCAAATTCTTGTCTCTTGTGAGAATGTTTCAATTTTGCAGATTCTCATAAAATTTCAGTGAAGAAATTTTTACTATTATCACATTTTGAGGTTTCAATATAGAGTCAAGATCACGTGAGATATTAATGCTGTTTACATAATCTTTGTAAGACCACACCTGGAATACCAGATACAGTTTTGGTCACCATACTACAAAAAAGGATGCTGAGACTTTGGGAAAAGTTCAGAGAAGATCAACTAAGATGATTAAGGACCTGGAGACTAAAACATAGGAAAGAATGATTGCAGGAATTGGGTATGGGTAGTCTAGAGAAAAAGGAGGACTATAGGTGACATGATAGCAGTATTCCAATATTTGAGGGGCTGCCACAAAGAAGAAGGGGTCAAGGACCTGAAGGCAGGCAAGAAACAATGGACGGAAACTAATCAAGGAGAGAAGCAACCTAGAACTAAGAAGAAATTTCCTGACAGAACAATTAATCAGTGGAACAACTTGCCCCCAGAAGTTGTGAAACTTTCTAACAGTGAAAAACACTTATCCTAGGTTATTGTGACAAAATGAAGACTGAGTCAAGATGGACTTCACAAGAAACAATGGATGGAAACTACTCAAGGAGAGAAGCAACCTAGAATTAAGGAGAAACTTCCTAACAGTGAGAACACTTATCTGGTGGGACAACTTGCCTTCAGAAGTTGTGAGTGCTCCATCACTGGAGGCTTTTAAAAAGAGAGAACCACTTGTCTGAAATGGTATAGTGGCTCCTGCTTGAGCAGTGGGTTGGAATAGAAGGCCTCCAAGGTCTAATGATTAACTGGCAATTTTCACTAGTCTTTGGACAAGTTTGTCTTCTCCTTGGACTTCTTTCTCTTGGTTTCATTTTGTTTCTCGAATATAGTGTCAAATTACTGTATTGTTGTATGTCTGTAACCTCGTAGCTGGTCAAAATGGCTACTGAGCGTAAGCAGCTCTTGAGTTTTCCTTTTGATTGGATTTCATGGCTGGAAACTTCATATCCTCATCAGAGCTTGTTAAAGCTGCCTTCTTAGGCATGGTTACTTAGCATTAAGTATTGCTAGACATAGTAGCAGGACTTATTTTTGAGTCCGCATGCATAAAATTAGACAGCAATTCACATTATACGCATTTCAGTGGTTAGACTATAATGCTTCTCCAAATATATTAAAAAATGCAGTTTTCAGTGCTTATACATTTTACATTTACTATTTTATTCCCAAGATGAATATTCATTCCAGAGGAGAAGTGTAAACTTCACATCACATCTTTAATTATCTCACAAAACTTGATAGTACTTTAAGCCACCTTGACTCAATAGTCATGCCTTGGTGGAGATTTTTCAGGTCACCGTTGTCAAAAGTTATTAAATTTGTTTGTGAAATCATGAAAAAAAATCTTCACCTTATTCCCTTAAGCATTAATCTTGTTTCAATGTTGTCATTTCTTTTTCTGTTATTTTTCTGATATTCTCTCTATCTCTGCTACCCTTCTATTTTTTTTTCAAAGCAACCCCATGCACTGTTTTGTCTGATTATTGAAAAATTAAAAAAAAAAAAAAAAAGTGGGGGGGGAGTTTTCCAAAAGGCAAGGGTGTTTTATCATTTCTTATCTTCAGGGAAGATAAGAACACTTTGTAATTCTGATAATCTTCGTTCACAGTTAGTTAACTAAGTTTTTGAATATTATATAGAAATTAAGACACCAGATATTTGGATTAGTTTGTTTACCATCCCTCACACTTAATAATTGAGGTCATTGGGATTATAAACTTTAATGTGTCAAATTGAATTCACTAGCAACACATTCCAAATCCGTTAATTATCAGCTTGGGGGCCTGTGGATTAACAAGTATTTGGCAAAAGCAAATAGATATTCTGCTCTTTTTTTCTTTTTTTTCTTTCTTTCTTTCTTTTTTTTTTTTTTTGGTGTGATGTTTTCTTAGATTCATTAGTGCAAACACCTAGTTGAAACCAGATAGGATTCATTGTGTTTGCATTTTTTATGAGATAAGGAAAACAATTATAAGAAAATGCTATAATATTGTACAGAATAATGTTTTGGTAAACCTTTTTTTATTCAGTTATGCAAAAACCATCATGCTATTTTCCTACATAAATAGATATTTATTTCCAGTCAGGTTCCTTCTATTTATTTAGTTTGCTTTTACCAAGCGTAGTTCACCTGAGGCAAAATGTGATAGTAACCCAGGGATATGGGTGAAATCTTCTGATAAATGTTCAACTTGTCATAATTATTTTAGATTCTTTCAAACATTGCCACAGTAATTCTACAGCACACGAAATGGCTTTTGGGACAACATGAGAAGGAATTCCATATGTGCTGCACAAAATAAAGGAGTAGAATTCAACGTGTTTATGCGAAACTGTTATTTCAGCTCTTTTGGTTTATTTTGAGGAGGTGGGGAAAGGAGAGATGGTGGATAATTAGAAGATTTTGCTGCGGAAAGGTCTGTGTCCTTGTTTCTTGTTGACAGTGCTGGTTTGCTGATCAACTTTCAGGGCTGTTGACCATATAATTAATCTGCATCAACATCTTTCATGAAAAATGGGAGACCTCACAGATTGTCATGGTATGTGAAAATGACTTTGGAAAAGTGCCGCAGCCAAGAGATGGGTCAGATAAAAGGCAACTTAGACCATAGCTATAAAAAAAGCTATAAAAAAAGGGGGGGACATGATGGCTCAGTGGCTAAGGTGCTGAGCTTATCAATCAAAAGGTCACCAGTTCAAATCCCTAGTGCCGCATAACGGGGTGAGCTCCCGTGACTTGTCGCAGCTTCTGTCAACCTAGCAGTTCGAAAGCACATAAAAATGCAAGTAGAAAAATAGGGACCACCTTTGGTGGGAAGGTAAAAACGTTTTGTGCGCCTCTAGCATTTAGTCATGTCGACCACATGACCATGGAGACGTCTTTGGACAGCGCTGGCTCTTCGGCTTTGAAATGGAGATGAGCACCTCCTAGAGTCGGGAACGACTAACACATATTTGCGAGGGGGAATCTTTACCTTCACTTTTTAAAGTAAAGAAAGAGGCTCAGAAGAAACTCTTCTTGAGATGTGAAAGGGACAGGGGAAGAAATATACTCTCAGACATACAAAACTTACCTTCTACTCCAGATGGTTGCAGAAGCAAATACAGCTAATACACTGCAGCACCCCTAAAACTAGCCTCTTTCAAGTTCAGTTTGCTCCTATGATTTTCATGTCTATGTGAGAGATGTCAGCCAGGGACCTACAATCAATTTTCTTGAGCGTTCTACCAATATTTCACTTTCTACTTCCTTGTCCAAGAAAGACATGAAAATTAGGCGTTGATGCTTCATGATGGGTTGAATGAGGATGATGAAAAGGTGATGAACATGTGGTCTTCATTAGGCAGTCCCATCTTCCATGAAATCTTTAGGTTTACTAATCTATAATACCATCCTTAATAGCAGAGGTGAAATCCAGCAGGTTCTGACCGGTTCTGGAGAACCGGTAGTGGAAATTTTGAATAGTTTGGAGAACCGGCAAATACCACCTCTGGTATTTGGCCTCTGGCTGGCCCCACAATGGGATGGGAATGGAGATTTTGCAATGTCCTTCCCCCAGGAGTGGTGTGGGAATGGGGATTATGCAGTATCCTTCCCCTGCCATGCCCACCAAGCCACACCAGCCCACCAAGCCACACCCACAGAACCAGTAGTAAAAAAAATTGGATTTCACCACTGCTTAATAGGTATAGCAGACTGATATTAATGGGTACATGTGTATTATAGGAGCATTCTGATTCCAATGGAATATTAGTAGTTCAAGTGTAACTGGTTGGTCTTGCCTAATTTTATCTGATAGTATCATCAGTTTTCTTGTGTGTATATGTGTGTATGTGTGTGTGTGTGCATGCATGTGTGTGTGTATAATGGCACCTGTTCAGGGTTCAAACTGCATTGCTTACAGTGAATCGAATAATGGTTTAATGCAGGGGTGGTATTGACTTACCGCTACCAATTCGCAAATGTGAGCGCTTGTGTGCACCTTCTCCACACATGCGCAGAGCCTTCTGTGCATGCGCAGAGGGTCAAAAATGGGATATGATGATGTCTGGATGGGTGGGCGGAGCCTCCCGCCACCAGCGCTACCGGATTGTGCAATCCGGATACAGCCTACTGAATTTCACCCCTGATTTAATGGTCTTCATCCCCAAAACTTAATCTCCATAATTAAGAAATAATTGAATGGTATTCCTTCAATCCTGGTGAACAGAAAGGAATAAACTCTATAATCTCTCAAAATAAAAGGAGCTATTGAAAAATTATATACATGTTGGGCATGTTCAACCTTCCTTGAGAAAAATAATCGTCATATAAGAGCCATGGTGGTGCAGTGGTTAGAGTGCAGTACTGCAGGCTACTTCTGCTGACTGCTTGCAATTTGGCAGTTGACTCAGTTTTCTGTCCTTCCGAGTTGGGTCAAATGAGGACCCAAATTGTTGGGAGCAATATGCTGACTCTGTAAACCACTTAGAGAGGGGGATGTAAGGAGGTATATAAGTCTAAGGGCTATTGCTATTGCTACTAATTTAAAAGCAAACTGGAATCTCCATAAAAGAATAGTTTTGCAGAATACATCCTATATTTCTCCCCCTACATAAAAGCAAGCTTCTCTGAGACATCTTTCACATACAAAGCATACAGAGCCATTCAATTGAGCCTCTATCACATGGGTGTCAAACTCATAGCATCACATTGTCATCACATGATGTTTTCCCCCTTTGCTAAACCAGGGTTGGTCGTGGCCAGTGTGTGACACATCCAGCCCTCTGGCTGTGAGTTTGACACCCCTGCTCTATCAGGTGTAAAAGTCAACAGTGTTGAGGGTAAAACTGCCCTCTGCAAAGTAGTGCAACGGACCACATAGCGAATAGATACGATGCTTAGCAAAAACACACAGATAGTCACTGACTCTGAACGTTTAAAGAAAAATAATCAGTCTTTACTTGTAGTAAAAAAACAAATTTGGCTTCTCAAAACAACTTCTTCAAACAATCACGGTTTAACACAAAACATAGTTTGCTTACAATTCCAGTTCTCTTCAAACACAGACACAGTTCCTTCAAGCAGTTCAACCTTCAATAGCAGAAGCAGGAGCTGGAGCAGAAGCAGAAGTGAACGAACTTCCTGCCTTCCTTTATATGTCTGCTTAGCACGGCCAATTAGTCATCTTTGTAGCTGTTAAAGTTACAGAACATAGTTTTCTATATATTATCTACCCAACCGTAGGATAAGCATCCAACAAACGGACTGCTAACTAGGACACAGACTAACCTTGCTTGTTTTTGGACTTCATAACGTTCCTGCCTACATTGCACAACCCTTGGCTTATATTCCTACAACAAATGATAGGATTTCAAACACCAACTCTTGCTAAGGCATTTGGTTGCTATGTAATTTTATGTCAACCTATATAGCCTAATATTAAGTTCTCAACTTGGCCATTCAATTTTCTTCTTTCCAGTCTTGCAAATGACTGTGCAGTTTCAATTAGTGTTAGAGAAATAATTGAATAATGGGTCTTGGATACAATCTCGTGCTCCCTTTCTTGTGAGTAAATCACATTGACGACAATAAAACCTATTTTTATCGGATTTGTTTATCACTTCAAAGGGATGACTCACCTAACTCTGTCACTGAGATCTTTTTGAACAATGCATGGCCCAAAACATTTTCAGCAGAAATTTTATGTTTACACAGAAAAAAGTAAGCTTCACATAATTCAATTAAACTAAAAAAAAATAAAAAAAAAATCATAAGTTTTCATAAAGTTGAGGTTATCGTGAAGATAATTCAATCCAAACCACCACCATATAAGCTTACAGCAATTGTAATATTAACTTGGAAATTTCATCTAGAGATTAGATTTGATCTGAAATCAGATACGGACTTTCAACACAGTTCTAGGCTGCATAAACAGAGGGATAGAATCAAGATCATGTGAAGGGTTAATACCACTTTATAATGCCTTGGTAAAGTCACACTTGGAATACTGCATCCAGTTTTGGTCACCACGATGTAAAAAAAGATGTTGAGACTCTAGAAAGAGGGCAACGAAGAGCAACCAAAATGATTAAGGAACTGGAGGCTAAAACTTATGAATAATGGTTGCAGGAACTGGGTATGTCTAGTTTAATGAAAAGAAGGACTAGGGAGACATGATAGCAGTCTTCCAATATCTCAGGGGTTGCCACAAAGAAGAGGGAATCAAGCTATTCTCCAAAGCACCTGAGGGTAGGACAAGAAGCAATGGATGGAAACTAATCAAGGAGAGAAGCAACTTAGAACTAAGGAGAAATTTCCTGACAGTGAGAACAATTAATCAGTGGAACAACTAGCCTCCAGAAGTTGTGAATGCTCCAACACTGGAAGTTTTTAAGAAGATGTTGGATAACCATTTGTCTGAAGTGGTGTAGGATTTCCTGCCTAAGCAGGGGGTTGGACTAGAAGACCTCCAAGGTTCCTTCCAACTCTGTTATTCTGTTCTGTTCTGTTCCATTCTGTTCCGTTCCATTCCGTTCTATATAAACTTCTAGATCAGGTGACATCAGTGGAAAAAGCCTAACAGTTGAAATGTTTTTCCCCCCAAATTCATTCAATATTCAAATTCTTTAAACAAACCAATAAATATAAAAGAGGAAACTTCAGGCAGAGCATGTTGGAGAATTAAAACATTTTAGCAATATAAACTTTCATTGCTGGTTTAGGAGAAAAGAACCAACATAAAGTGCAAATAGGAAGCAAATCAGTTTTTTTTTCTTAATAAAAGAAATATTTTGAAAAACCAAGAAGCCCATTGCTTTGTTGACTATTGAAAGCTTTGTGATGACAAGGAGTAAGTCATTAAAATAATGCCAGATGGAAGCATTGTATTTTTAACTTTGCAGTAATTTGACATTGGTTTACTAGGGCAATAAGAGTGTCATTATTTAATGGAAAACAATGTCACTTTCAAATGGCAAAGCTTAATCTTCTGAAGTTTTTATTGCACAATTTAAAAGATTGATTGGATTTGATTAGATTTTTGTCCTGAGGACATAGTAACTTCTGCGTGTCCCCTGAGCTAACCATTAGGTCTTTTTGAAGAGGTGGTCAAGCTTGAAAACTTGATAGCTGGTGTACATTTACAAGACGTGTTTATGGTTTGTTTAATGCAGATGAACAATTTAAAGGCAACTATGAAACAATTTGATCTGTGGGATGACAAAGACTCTTGCTGAAAGGGGCATTTTGCAGTGCATGTTAGCACAAGCAGATCATCCCTTCTTGGAGCATTAAAGGGGCCGCATCTTTGGAGAACTCGTTTGACTGTTCAAAGGATGTCTCCAACTCTTTGCAGTTAGGTGTGAAAGCATGGTCATTGGCCATCTCAAAGAAGAATTTTATGATGCAATGTTTTGCTTTGACCATCATATTCTGTTATTGCCTTTTCAAATGCCTTCATACATACATACATACATACATACATACATACATACATACGTGTGTGTGTGTCTTCTTAAGTCATAAGACTTAAGCCCGAGATTTTAATTTTTTGCATAGATAGATAGATAGATAGATAGAGAGAGAGAGGGAGGGAGGGAGGGAGGGAGGGAGGGAGTGTTCTTTATTGGCCAAGTGTGATTGGACACACAAGGATTTTGTCTTTGGCGCATATGCTCTCAGTGTACATAAAAAGACAAGATACATTCATCAAGAATCATAAGGTACAACACTTAATGATAGTCATAGGGTACAAATAAGCAATCAAATCATACTAGGAAACTATCAATATAAATCGTAAGGATACAAGCAACAAAGTTACAGTCATGCAGTCATAAGTGGGAGGAGATGGGTGATAGGAACGATGAGAAGATTAATAGTAATACAGACTTAGTAATTAATTTGACAGTGTTGAGGGAATTATTTGTTTAGCAGAGTGATGGCATTTGGGAAAAAACTGTTCTTGTGTCTAGATGTTCTGGTGTGCAGTGCTCTATAGCGTTGTTTTGAGGGTAGGAGTTGAAACAATTTATGTCCAGGATGCAAGGGGTCTGTAAATATTTTCACAGCCCTCTTCTTCTTCTGCCATATCCATCATTGGACTTTGGTGATCATGTTGGCAATCCTATTTTTATCAACAGCCGCATGAAAAAGTGCTGTTCCTTAGATGTTGAAGCCATGATGTTCTTCTTCTGCCTGGACCTCATTTACCTTCAATCTTTCCTTGGAGGATTAAGTGAAATATGCTGTATTTTTCTGGTTTTTTTCACATATTTTTCACATGTCCAAAATATTCTAATTTTTGCTTTTTAATGGTTTTGATGATTTTCCTTGGCTTTCCCAGGTGGCTTATCACCTCCTCATTTCTGATTTTGTCAACCCAAATTATATGTAACAGCCGTCTGTAAATCCACATTTCAAATGCTTCTAATCTCTTCGAGAAGCTTTCTGTCAGAGACCAACTCTCCACTCCATAGAGCAAGATAGAAAAGATGCCTTGGTCAACCCTAACAAATCCTGACACTCAAGAACCAAGACACATTGCTACAACAGATGAAGTAATGAGTAGATCACTTTGTCTTTTAACATTTCTAATATCCTGTATCGCCAAATGTAGAACAGCCAACTAAACAGTAGGTATGGCGGATAAGGAAAAATAGTAGCCCAAATGGTTATCAGTACACTGGGTGCCACACCAAAAAAATCTTGGCTGCTACTTAGAGAATCTGCTCATTGACGAAATGTCCATTTGTCAATTTAAAAAAAAACAAAACTATACTGTTTGGATCTGCACATAAACTACATTAGGAAATCCTAGGTTTTTGGGAAGAGGTTGACCATATAAAGGCCAACAGCAGCTAAAGAACTGACAGTGTGACTTCAAATTGTTTTGAACAGAGAATAAATTAGAAATAACAGAAGGAGGAAGGAAGGAAGGAAGGAAGGAAAGGGAAGGGGAAGGGGAAGGAAGGAAGGAAGGGAAGGGAAGGGAAGGGAAGGGAAGGAAAGGAAAGGAAAGGAAAGGAAAGGAAAGGAAAGGAAAGGAAAGGAAAGGAAAGGAAAGGAAAGGAAAGGAAAGGAAAGGAAAGGAAAGGAAAGGAAAGGATTGGATTGGATTGGATTGGATTGGATTGGATTGGATTTGGATTGGATTGGATTGGATTGGATTGGAATGTCTTCTCCAAAGCTGACTAAAACAGGAAGTTTTTGACAGCCTTGCAAAGAGTCAATACAGAAGTGCAGATTTTTGTTTGGAAAGTATAGATCAAATATTTGGTTTAAAGACTTAAATGATGTCAAATGACTTTTGTTCTGGATATGTTCTGATATGTTCCACTGATCAAGACGATCAATATTTAACTTTCTCCCCATCAATCAGTAAGTTCATCCATCCCCTCTCTTGATCTACATGGGTTTAACTGAGATCCAAAATGTTTAAATTAGAAGGCAAAGGAAAAAAAGAAATTATAAAGTTTTTAAAGAATTAATATTCAATTTTACATGCAAATTGTATATGAATGAAAAACAGAGGGAAATGTCATCCAGGTTGTATGCAGGAATAAGTGTATTAATTTGGTTTAATAAATTACAGTTCAAGCAAAGGACTTCTTCTGACTAAATTATACTTACTCTCAGGAACGATTTGTAACTTTTTTGTAACCTATTTGTAAAAATGTTAAATATGCCACAGTTTTTATCTTGTCATTAATTTTTGTTGCCATCAATAAGTAATAAATATAGCGCTATCATCCTTGTATAAGAATTGTAATTATGTGTCTGCAATGTAGTTTTATTAAACAGATGAAGACACCAAGTTTGGAGAGGTTAATGATGTTCATTTATGCACGGTAATGTTATTCAATTTTAAATGCAAAAACCGAAAGAGATAACAAAATACATTTTAATTTACAGATGGTGGAATGATGATTGCTATACATTGACCTATAAAATTAATGCTACCAATCATAATTGCATTTTTTTAAAAAAAAAAAATAAGTTAGCTGTTGGCTTACTTATACTTCTCCCAACTACTTGTAATTCAGGAAAGAAACAAACATGTAGAAAACTGAATCCAAAGCCATCAAACACTAAAAATTATAGCTGGGATGCACAGAAAAAATTAAATGTCAATGCTTTCCTGCTATATTGAAGGTCAAACCCCCTCCCTAAAAGAATCATAACTCTCTTTAGACAGTTATGAGACCTGTCTCTTGGAATAGATGCTGTGCGTCAAAGCGTTTTTTGCATATGTAGCAGCTTCGTCATGGTCGTCTGTGAATCTTGAATCTTGTGTGCAGAATTATACAACATGGGGTCCAGCATAAAGAAGGCTATCCACAGGTGGAGAATGGGATGGGTGGAGGACAAATGCCGATGAATAATAAGCTTGATGATGTCAGCATGCCCAGGCTCCGATTTATCAATGAAGGACAATATGTGTAGTTCAAACAGTGGTGAAATCCATATTTTTTTTTTTTACTACCGGTTCTGTGGGCGTGGCTTGGTGGGCGTGGCGTGACTTGGTGGGTGTGGCTTGGTGGGCTTGGCAGGGGAAGGATACTGCAAAATCTCCATTCCCACCCCACTCCAGGGGAAGGATACTGTAAAATCTCCATTCCCACCCTACTCCAGGGGAAGGATACTGCAAAATCTCCATTCCTATGGGAAGGATATTGCAAAATCTCCATTCCCACCCCACTTTGGGGCCAGCCATAGGTGGTATTTGCCGGTTCCCCAAACTACTCAAAATTTCCACTACCGGTTCTCCGAACTGCTCAAAATTTCCACTATCGGTTCACCAGAACCTGTCAGAACCTGCTGGATTTCAGCCCTGAGTTCAGGGTTTGAATTTTTTTTTTTTTTAAATTTGATTTATATGCTGCCCTTCTCCGGAGACTCAGGGAGGCTTACAATGTGCTTCATCCTTTTGTATATTTATACAAAGTCAGCTTATTGCCCCCACAACTGGGTTCTCAATTTACCTACCTTAGAAAGGATGGAAGGCTGAGTCAACCTTGAGCCTTGGTGAGATTCGAACCTGCAGTAATTGCAGGCAGCTGGTCTTAATAACCAGCTTAATAACAGGGTGCCTTAGACCCCTGTACTACCAAGGCTCTTGAGGGGTCTATGAATTGAGGGGCCCTTGGTGTTCTCTGAGCTTGCTTGTTTTCTTGCAGAGGTTTCATTACCCTAACTAGGTAACATCATCAGTGCTAAAAAGCAGTGGGGTTTGCAGGGAGGAAGAGGACAACGAGGGGGAGGATGAAGAGGAGGAGAAGAAGGACGGGGAGAATTGTGGGGCCCTTGGTGTTTTCTGAGCTTGCTTGTTTTCTTGCAGATCTCTCATTACCCTAACAAGGTGACATGTTACCCTAATACACAGAGTATGAGTGAGATTGCAAGTCCTAGAGGGGTATTCAAGACTAATAGATTGTTGTCATCGGCATTTTGGTGTCACAATGCAAGCCCTGTTCTTTTTCTATATACCTCACAATGTTGTATGTGTACTGTATATCAAAGAGTCAGAGCTTGAAGCATAGAATCACAGTATCACAAAATCTTGTGGTTGACCTGTTCAGTGTATATTCTTAATATAAGAATTATCTCTTCTCTTCTCCTCTCCTCTCCTCTCCTCTCCTCTCCTCTTCTCTTTTCTCCTCTCCTCTCCTCTCCTCTCCTCTCCTCTCCCCTCCCATCCCCTCCCCTCTCCTCTTCTCTCCTCTCCTCTCCTCTCCCCTCCCCTCCTCTCTCCTACCTAACCCTACCCTACCCTACCCTTCTGACTTTCATTCTTAACCTTCTCTCATATCTCACATATCTCAAAATCATATCAAACTGTTCGCATCAGAGTTCTTTAAATCTTCCTAACCACATGGGGAAAAAAATACCAACATTTGAGTGTTTGCTTACTTTAAGTGGACTATAGCTTGATTCTGGATAATTAAAGTTTCTTTTCACTGCTAAAATACAGGACACTTGCAAATGTCCTGGGAGCCATTATTAGCCTTTCACCATGAGCAAACAGTGCTAGTTATGAAATTAACTAATTAATTAACAATATCCCTTCTCATCAGAAATGGCCTTACATAAATTAAGCATGAAGTTTAAAAATAAAAAAAAAGGTTAATGAATATTAATTGTATACTTTTTAGACCTTATTTGAAAATACTTCTTTGCATGCTTTGTTAGTTCCAACTCTTACTTCATTAACTTTGGTAGTTTCCTTTCCAGTGAATAACATTATCTTTATTCATATAATCTGTTCCATTAATGCTTTTGTAAACCTCAACTCTGATCTTACTTTAATCTATGGAAATGAGTTTCAGAATACAGAACCGTTCATCAGTTACAGCCCAATGTCATTCTTTATTCTTCTTTTTCTGATTTCCCCCCCCCACCCAAAGTCCTTCACAATCCGAGTACCTAAGGGCAGCCTTGTTGTATGAAGTCAACAGTCAAGATAACCTTAAACTTTGTTTCTAATAGAAGCTAGAGATACCTTTGTAGTGCTCGCTCAAGAAGATAAAGGAATAGAATAGAATAGAATAGAATAGAATAGAATAGAATAGAATAGAATAGAATAGAATAGCAGAGTTGGAAGGGAACTTGGAGGTCTTCTAGTCCAACCTCCTGCTTAGGCAGGAAACCCTACACCACTTCAGACAAATGGTTATCCAACCTCTTCTTAAAAACTTCCAGTGTTGGAGCATTCACAACTTCTGGTGGCAAGTTGTTCCACTGATTAATTGTTCTAACTGTCAAGAAACTTCTCCTTAGTTCTGAGTTGCTTCTCTCCTTAATTAGTTTCCACCCATTGCTTCTTGTCCTGCCCTCAGGTGCTTTGGAGAATAGCTTGACTCCCTCTTCTCAGCCCCTGTATAGCCTGTATAGGTATAGGTATACCTATATGTATACTTATATGTATACCTATACCTATTCCTATACATACACCTTTATGTACCTGTACATGTACCCATACACTACACTACACATATACATATACATATACATACACATACACACACACACACACACACACACACATACACATACATATACATCAGTGGTGGGTTTCAAATTTTTTTACTACTGGTTCTGTGGGTGTGGCTTGGTGGGCGTGGCATGGCTTGATGGGTGTGGCTTGATGGGCAAGGCAGGGGAAGGATACTGTAAAATCTCCATTCCCACCCCACTCCAGGGGAAGTATACTGTAAAATCTCCATTCCCTCCCCAATCCAGGGGAAGGTTACTGCAAAATCCCCATTTCCTCCCGATCAGCTGGGACTTGGGAGGCAGAGACTAGATGGGGGCGGGGCCAGTCAGAATTTCCACTACCAGTTCTCCAGAACTGGTCAGAACCTGCTGAAACCCATCTCTGATATACGTATACATGCATACATACACACACGCATATACAAAAATGTGAGGAAAAAACAATGTTCTTGTTTACTGACAACATCACAAAATGTGAGGTTGAAAGGACAAATTGAAGCCATGGCTAGCAGAAAGCGTGTCCCACTATGATATTAAATCCCATTCCGATGTCACACCTATATTTATTGCATTTAATCAAACAGAAAAAAATATATGCGTCACCACTTCAGTGCATCAATCTATCATCCAATGGAAATAATGTGTATAATTTTGTCATCTCTTCCACGCATACCCCATTCCATGGGTTCATCTACGATTCGTGCCCCTGCTAAATAGGCAAATACTAATATTTATATGCTAATTAATTGCAGAAGAGCTGGGGGGGATATTCTGGTGACTTGCCTGCCTTCTAAAACAGAGGGGCCATCCATCACTTTATCCTCCCTTGTTTTTAAATAATGCATTTAAACACAACTTTCTTTTTATTTCCCATTATTCTTATTTTCAACCATGTGACAGCATTAATATTTTTTTATTTGCCTTACGCTATGCTTATGTTAACTCAACCATAACTGGAGGAGGCACTAAATTAAGTTATACTGGAGACTTGAAACTATAGCAGCCAATTCAAGGGATATTGTTTTCGACATGAATAAAAAATGAGACACACTGAAATGAATGCAGCATACAAGAGTTTAATGTTTATGTATGTAGAGAATATGGGGATATTGAATGGAATATATATAAAAAAATAAATTGCAATTAAAATTAAAATTATAAGGTATGGGAAAACTGAGATAATTATTTATATGAATAAATCATATTCGGCCTGAGACTCTGGAGAAGGGCGGCATATAAATCGAACCAATAAATAAATAAATAAATAAAATCACCTCAATTATAATTATCGAGAGTCTATGCACCAAAACAAATTCCTTGTGTGTCCAATCACACTTGGCCAATAAAGAATTCTATTCTGTTCTGTTCTGTTTTGTTTTTTTTTTAATTTGATTTTTATGACACCCTTCTCCGGAGACTCAGGGCGGCTTACAATGCGTTAAGCAATAGCCTTCATACTTTTGTATATTTATACAAAGTCAGCTTATTGCCCCCATAAACTGGGTCCTCAATTTACCTACCTTAGAAAGGATGGAAGGCTGAGTCAATCTTGAGCCTGGGAAGATTCGAATTTACAGTAATTGCAGACAGGTGGTGTTAATCACAATGCTATCAGTCTGCTAAGCCACCAGTCCCTGTTCTACTCTACTCTACTCTACTCTACTCTACTCTACTCTACTCTACTCTACTCTACCTTACCCTACCCTACCCTACCCTACCCTACCCTATCCTATCCTATCCTATCCTATCCTATCCTATCCTATCCTATCCTACTCTCTTCTCTTCTCTACTCTACTTCACTCCTCCTCTGGCCAGCCTCCTGTTAGAATGTCCTTGGTTCCCACAGGAAAACTTTTTGTTTTGGCTACAAAACCCCATCTAGCAATTCATTTATTTTATTTATTTGATTTGATTTGATTTATATGCCGCCCTATCTCTGTAGGACTCAGGGTGGCTCACAACAATTTCTCCCCTCCCTGTCCCTTCTTCTGCTTTGTGGCAACCCTGAAGCCTCAAAGATGGTCTTGGCTAGGTTCGCTTCAGGGTTGACACATCTAGAAAGTGTAATTCATATTATATCACAAGACACATTAGCTAAATCAAGGATGTCAAACTCAAGGACCATGGGTTGTATCCGGTCCCTGGGGGACTTAAATCTGGACCATGGGGCTGGCCTGGAAATAGCAAAGGACCGGCCCTCTGGCAGATGAAATGGGGCACGGGTGGGGGGTCTATGCACAGCTGCCAACACCCCATCCCACCTCACCTGCAATTTCTGCTACCAGTTCGGGCAAACCGGGCCGAACCAGCTTAATACCATCTCTGGCCAGGTTACATACAAACCCAGCGTGCCTCCATAAAGGGGTCAAAACATGGCTGTGTGGCCTTCTCATGCAACTGTGGTGCTGACTAGATCTATGGGAGACCCCCCCCACACACACACACCTGTAATAACCAAAGTTAAATGGGCCATCTTGAGATTTTCACTTTTTTGAAGTTTATAATGTCATTATTCTATAATTTATTTATTTATTTATTTATTTAAAAAAGAAGCCCTAACTGAATTTTAAAGCAACTTTATGCCTGTGGAAAACAACACTTTGATTTGATTTGTTCACTTTTGAGTAATTCTTTGTGGCCATTTTCCCCCAGGGAGGGATTTATATTTTAATACAATGATATACTTCCTATCACGAATACAGTAATTCACAAACAACAGAAATCAGGTTTTAAAAATAGGAATCTAAATGTTATTATGGCAGTGCGCCAAAAACTACAGGACAGGGCTGTAACAAAAATGAAATGAAATGAAAACAAAATATAAAATAAAACAATATATTGAGAATGCTTTCATATCCCAACACCAACTTAAAACAGTTAGCATTGGAATACATGTTTCTCTTTCACATAATGTAACGGTCAGGAATATAATTATGCTGGAGGCCTTGTGCTTTCTGATTCAAATAATATAGTAAAAAAAAAAAAAAAAAAAAAAAAAAGAATCACCCAAGCATTTGAAAAACATGTTTAGGATAGGATAACATTTTGATGGAGTAGAGTGAAAAACATGGTCTGAGACAAAATACATTAGAAAGACTCTTCTTTAAATATGCATTTACATCAAATAGTCCGGGTTTACTTCACCACAAATGAAAGTACAAAATGGTATGAGAAAGGCTTATGCGTGATTATATGAAGATGAATTTAGTTAGAAAGAGAGTGATCAAATCAGGAGTGAAATGCTGTTGTGGCCCCGCCCTCTGAGCCTGTCCCATCGGAGGAAGAAAGCTCCGAGCATGAGGAAGAGGAGTCAGCCAGGCCTCCCTCTCCACGCCCCTCCCCTCTGGCATTGTCTCAGGTGCCGGCTGAGGGAGAGGAGATTAGTAGGGAGACAGCTGGTTCGTCTCAGAGTGATGAAGAAACATCATTCCTGGACGCACGCCTCCGAAGGCGTGATAAACGATTGCAGCAGCTTAGGAGGAGTGCTAGGGATTAGAACTGAGTCACTGGACCACACCCCAGAGACTATATAATAGAGGGTAGTGGTCAGGGATCCTTGTGACGAACAAAAGCAAACCTTGGATAGTCACTAAAGCCTCGTCTGGAACTGCTGAGAGAAAGATTTAAAGTGTCGGACATTTGGACTCTTGAGTATTTTATCTTTCTGTTTTGCTGTGAAAATAAAGTCACTTGGCAGACGGTGTGTCTATCGCTGCCAAGTGGGAGATAAGACCTGGGTGCGTTCCAAAGTGTTTCCTTAACCCTCGGCTGGCTGTGTTTGTGTGTGTGTGGGTACGGGGACAGATCAAAATGCTACCTGTTCGGACCGGCTCAGCCGAACCGGTAGCGATGGCTGCAGGTGGTTCAGAGAACCAGTAGCGATGGTAGCATGTGGCTCCGCCCACCTAGCCGGTCGTCGTTACTTCCTGGTTTTAACCAGGAAGTAACCTGTTTTTTTACTTTCTGCGCATGCACAGAAGGGTTGGCACATGCACAGAGGGTCTGTGCCCACATGTAATGCACACGCATGAGTGAGCAAAGCAACCGCTTGAGCACAGTGCTTGCACTTCTGAATTGGTAGGGAAGGTAAGTAGATTTCACCCTTGGATCAAATCCAAATATAGACATTGAAAGTATGCTCGTTTTAGATCTAACTGCAGCAATTTAACCTTATGCAACCAACTCTAACTGGCATTATTATCCTCACTGTTGGTTAAAAGCTAGCAGGAACAAACTACAATTAAGTATATTACAAATATACGGAGCTCTGCTAAAACAAAGAGAAATAAAACTTTTCAACATTGCCACCTCTGACTTTGTTAATTTCTGATCCGATCAGCAGGGAATCCAAGCTAGACTGAGCTCAGTCTAGCTATAGAATTATACTACTTTGCTGTAGAAGCTATAGAATTATACTACTTTGGTACAGTGGTCAGGAAAGGCTGTCAGTGTTGTATACAGTGTGGGATATTGTCAAGGTTCCAAGTAATACATCCCATCCGGTAAGAACTCCGAGGGAGGCATATTTCTCGGAGAACATTTTATTGGAACATTTTATTGGCATTTTCTTGGCGAAAAACTGGCTCTAACTTCCCGCTGGTTTTACACCCAATTAAAAGTAAAACTTTGTCACTTCCCCCCAGAGTCACCAATCACATGGTCCAATCAGCATGTAGTCCAGTTGCTAGGTGACCTCAGTCTTCACCTTTCGAACACCCGCACCAACGTCCTGGATTCCCAGGGGAAAGAATTTTATTTTGGCTACAGCATCCCAGCTATCCCTACACTCCCCTCCCTCCTTGGCGCCTTCACTCTAGGCCATGTCAGCACTTAATATTTTCTTATATTAAGAATATACACTAAATAGGTCAACCACAATATTTTGTGATTCTATGCTTCAAGTTTGCTTCAAGCTCTGAGTCTTTGATAAGGGAAGGGAAGAGAAGGGAAGGGAAGGGAAGGGAAGGGAAGGGAAGGGAAGGGAAGGGAAGGGAAGGGAAGGGAAGGGAAGGGAAAAGAATCAGAATCAGAATCAGAATCAGAATCAGAATCAGAATCAGAATCAGAATCAGAATCAGAATCAATCTGGAAAGGACCTAGGAGGTCTTTTAGTCAATCTCCTGTTTGAGCAGGAGACTTTATACCATTCCTGAGAACACAACTTTAAGAGGCAAGCCATTCCACAGATTTATTGTTCTTACTATCAGGAAACTTCTCCTTAGTCCAACGTTGGAACTTTCTTGAATGAGCTTCCACCTGTTACTTCTTGTCCTGCCCTCAGGTGCTTTGAAGAACAAGTCAACTCTTCTTCTCTGTGACAGTCCTCAAGTACTGGAAGACTGCTATCATATCATCCTTAGTCCTTCTCTAACAAAGAGAACTAGTTATAGTAAACTAGTTAAACTAGTTACCCAGTTATCTTAACTGTTCATCATATTGTTTAGCCCCCTGACCATCTTTGTTGCTTTTTTCTTTTTTCCTCCTCCTCCTCCTCCTCCTCTTCCTCCTCCTCCTCCTCTTCTTCTTCTCCTTCTCCTTCTCCTTCTCCTTCTCCTTCTCCTCCTTCTCCTTCTCCTTCTCCTTCTCCTTCTTCTTCTTCAACTACCTGAGTTCATTTGAACAAGATATTCAAAAATTCAATTTGAAAGGGATTCCAGGGAATCTTCTGTTTTTTTATAGAATTACGAAGAACAATAAATCAACTTGGTAACTCTATAAGTTACAGAAGATTCCCTGGAATCCGTTTCAAATTGATTTTTTTGAATAATATCTTTCTCCAAATTATTGATTCTGATGTGACTCAGTGATGAGTACCTGAACTTGAATGCTGTTAATGAAATTAGAAAGTAGGAAAAAACTTGTATCTACATACTGTATATTAAATATAAAAGTTGTTCTGTTAGATGGTCAACTCTGAAATTTTATTGTGTGTGTGTGTGTGTACGTGTGTGTACATGCGCAAACATGGACACACACACTCACTCTAATAGCACCTCATGCAATAGTCAAGGAGAAAGATGACCTATCTTGATATGATGGATGAGCTTATTTCAGATTGTCACTTAAAACTCAAGGAATAAAATGAAAGATGGATGTTACAATTAAATTTCCTAATTAGCAATGCTATCTGGTGAGCTTATCGGAATAATTTTAGAACAGTTGGAAGTTATCATCTTAGCTTTAGGTTTTTTTTTTTTTTTTTACATATTTTATTCATTATTAGAAAGTAGCATAAAAACCAGCAGCTTGAAATATAGGGCTGGGCAAAAAAATAAAAATAAAAAAAAAAGAAAAATACAGAAACATTATTTTCCCCAGGGGCTTAAGGCCCAGTTTAAATACTCAGAGAGAAAGACTGAAACCATTTGGAATGCAGACAGGGGATTCTAAAACAGAACTGAACCTCTTGGAGATGGACATCCGTTCCGCAGGGATAAAGATTTACTAGCTTTTTATATGGAGGAAACTTATCGTATGTGACTGCGAGCAAGGATTTTGCCGGATCCCCTTGCTGAATATTTGAACGAGCTTTCAGTTGGCTGAAAGAGCATTGTTTTATCTCAGCATGGGTTGCTGGATCAGAGTGTGACTCATTGGTTGTGGTGAGTTATAGGTAGATCAAAGACTCCTTCAAAATACCATCATAAATAAAGCAGGTGGTATGTCATCTCAAGTGTTGTTAATATATGCAGGGGAAGATGGCTCTTCTTGGTGTTCAGAGACAAGGCTAGATCAAAGTGACAGCTGGCGTCCCACAATGTGTGTTTGTGTCTAGGGGAGTCCATTCCACCTCCCATTTCCCAAATAAAAAGAATCAACGCATTGTAGAAGCAAGAGAAAGAGCTTTCCTGATTAGAGTTTGAACAGAAGGCTACTGGAGGAGCAGTCATACCACAAATGCAGTACGAGGGATAAGATTCTGAACTCTAAAATCACCATTTAGAATTTTAAATGCAGCTCACTAGGAGTTTGTTTATTGATTGATTGATTGATTGATTGATTGATTGAATTTATATTGCCACCTATTCACCCATGGTGACTCAAGGCAGCTCACAAGAATATAAAACCTCATTTAAAACTAATAAAACTAATAAAGAAAGAATCAAATAAATTAATATACCATGTTTCTCTGAAAATAAGACCCTGTCTTCTATTTTTTTGAACCCCAAAATAAGCATTTGGCCTTATTTTCAGGGAGGTCTTATTATTTTGGGGTGCGTGGAGCGAGACAGGGGTCCTCTTGTTATCTTACCTGATTTTCAGCTCTGTCTCCCTAACCCTAAGCAGAGGAAACGGTGGGAACCAGCTGCACATGCATTTAAATATTTTTTGGGGGAGAGCTTATTTTCAGGGGAGGGCTTATTTTGGGGGAAAGGTTTATTTTCAGGGAAGGTCTTATTTTCAGGAAAACACGGTAATATAATATGATAAAATCACCCACCCCACCCCCACCCCCAGCGACAGAAGATCACACGAGCCATTTAATGGGCTCCATCCCGCTCTGGGTTTCCCAGGCCTGCTGGCAAAACCAGATCTTCAGCGCCTTCTGGAAGGATGTTAGAGTGGGGGTTGTTCTAATCTCTGTGGGGGATTATGTTCCAGAGAGAGGGAGCCACCATGGAGAAGCCCCTTCTTCTGGATCCCACCAAGTGTATCTCCCTTGGAGATAGTACTCACAACATTCCCTGCCTCCCCATTCTGATGGGTTGGATAGATGTGACCAGCAAGAGAAGTTTTTTTTAAAAAATTGATTTATATACCCCCCTTCTCCGGAGACTCAAAGAGGCTTACAATGCGCCTCAGATAACCTGGTCCAAAGCCAGGAGGAGCCCTGGTGGTGCCCTGGTGGCGCAGCAGACTAAAGCACTGTTATTAACAGTTATTAACACCAGCTGCCTGCAATTACTGCAAGTTCGAATCTCCCCAGGCTCAAGGTTGACTCAGCCTTCCATCCTTTCTAAGGTAGGTAAATTGAGGACCCAGTTTGTGGGGGCAATAAGCTGACTTTGCATAAAATATACAAAAGTATGAAGGCTATTGCTTAACGCATTGTAAGCCGCCTGAGTCTTCGGAGAAGGGCGGCATATAAATCAAATAAAAAAGGGGGAGGGCTTTAAGAGTGACAACCAGAACTGCACCTGAAAGCAAATCAGCAGCCAATGCAGCTGATTCCTACTCAGGAAAGGAGATACATATGCACACCGGGGTCTGCACAAAACCATGTGGGCCACTGCATTTTGCACCAACAGGAGCTTCCGGATGCTCTTCAAAGACAGCCCCATGTAGAGCGTGTTGCAATAGTCAAGATGGGAAGTGAGTAGGGCATGAGTGACTGTGACTAGTTATTAACTATGGGGCATTTTTTTTCAGATCCTCTTAACACTAATAGATATTATTATATGTTTTTTTTCCCTTTTCTCCAAGGCACCTTATGTAAGAATCTCCATTTTATTCTCATAGCAGCAAGTCAATGGTTAATCTGCTTCCTGATATAAATTTCAGATGGCCAATGCAGATATGAGAAATCTGAAATTCTGCCTGTATCCTCATTGTTTTTTTTCTTTTTATATAACTAGGAAGGAGAGCAGCAGAGCCATGCCTCAATACTGGAGGAATAAATTGAGGTACTGTGACACTTTGGCTTCAAATGTTAAAGGAAGAACAGGAGGAATAAGGAGTGGAAGAAGTGAGAGTGTGGTAGCCATCCCTTGGAAGCTATCTGCAGTGGAAGAAAGGTGACTGAACTGTCTTCTGGACAAGAAGCTGAGTCAAGACTCCATTTTCTCTCATTTCTGAGGTCCAAACATCCTCATGGTACGATGAGATAATATTGGATGCCAGCCTCATGTAGAAAGGGCCAGTGACTGCACTGTTAATCGTAGAGATTAGATGAAGTAGAAAAAAAAAACACTGCAAATTTTGCCATTGACCAAAGAGGGAAGTACAAAGTAAATCATTCAATGCTGTAGTCTACAGTTTTCTTGGTAAGAGTTTAAGAAGTGGATGCATTTTTCCTTGGGACTGGCTGAACTTCACCCATCTGACTTTGTGATTAAGATGGGACGAGAATGTCCAGTCTCCTGGTTTCTATCTTAATATCTTAATCGTACCACTAATCAATCTCTCTCTCTCTCTTCCTCCCTCCCTCCCTCCCTCCCTCCCTCTCTCTCTCTCTCTCATATATATATCTATGTCTATCTATGTCTGTCTATGTCTGTCTGTCTGTCATATCTCTCTATCTCTATGTCCGCCCATCCATTGCTATCTCTCTATCTCTCTATCTGTCTCTTCCTCTCTCTGTCTCTCTCTTTCTCTCTCTCTATCTTTCTCTCTCTCTTATATATCTATATCTATGTCTGTCTGTCTGTCATATCTCTCTATCTCTATGTCTGTCCATCCATCGCTATCGCTCTATCGCTCTATCGCTCTATCTCTCTATCTGTCTCTTCCTCTTTGTCTCTCTCTTTCTCTCTCTCTCTTCTCTCTCTCTTATATATCTATATTTATGTCTGTCTATGTCTGTCTGTCTGTCATATCTCTCTATCTCTATGTCCGTCTATCCCTCTCTCTCCTCTCCCTCCCCCCACCCTCTCTCTCTCTTCTATCTATCTATCTATCTATCTATCTATCTATCTATCATCTGAAATTATGCAGAAATTATGGCTACAGTTTCAGAAATATTTTCACTCTTACCATTGAAACAACCCAAAATCAATCTGGAGCATTTTTGCTTGTCTTTGCTTATTTTAGTTTTGCATTGGGGACAGCGAAGTCCAGATAATGCAGCTTCCTATAGAAAATAGCAATCTCGGGCATCTCTGTTCTTTCCTTGTAAAAACGTTCATCCAACTGCCGCCCCAGCAGGACAATTCTAAAGTCAGTTTGAGTTAGACTGGTGAAATCCTGCAGTTTGACAAGCACATTTAAGCCCTAAATGTGCCAGCAGATTGACTATTAGCCTTTGTCTCTGGCCAGATGGAATGGTCAGCTGGGAATAAAATCGCTCCAAAAGGGATATCAAAGATTAGTGGGAGAAAAAAAGAATCAGTGGCATCAAGACCAACCATCCCTTATGCCAATAAACACTGAAATAGTTAAGGCTGAGTCACATGTTTGTTATTTAGCCCCAAGGAAACATAAGGGAAAGACTGACTAGCTCTCAACCCAATGCCAGTTCTTTAGATTCTTTGTTGCCTTAAGAAAGCTACAGGGCATTTAGCAATTTCCTTCCCATTTCTTAGCACATGTTTTAGGAACAATATCCTTTTTAAGTTTGAAAGCACGTTAATGCTACCTGAGACCCATGTTAATAAGTTATGCTGTATTCTGTTAGACCGCAAGTCTGGTGCATTGCACTTGAATTTTTTTTCAGAGCTGTTCAGAAATCCAGAGTGTGGGTGTTCACAAGCACACCTACCTGTGTGTCTATACTCTTATAAAATGAAGCAGCATGATTGAATACTGTGGAAATGACCTCTTGGGTTCATCCATCCATTACATTAAGCTGCCGGCTACAAAATCTTTGAAAAATGAAAAGCAAATTAATCAAATTAGAATCACTGACCTCGGATGATCTGACAAAAGTTAGGCAGGGTTGTACCTGGTTCACTCCAGGATGGTAAGCTATTAGAAAACAAAAACAATAATAAGAACAACAACTTAGACCTGTACACTAGACTGGGAAGTTAAAAAAGAAGCATGCAAATGCAAATGCAAATCCCCAAAACACAATTACATACCACCAAGTTACTGAATTTTGAGCTTGATTTAAGGAAAACTTACTTTAGACCTGGTGTCAGCAATCTGCAGCTCTGGAGCCACATGTGGCTCTTTGGACCCTCTGCTGTGGTTCCCTGTCGGGTGATCCCACCACTGGCTGGCCCCACCCCTCAGCCTCCCCTCTCAGTCACTCCTCGCCTGGCCTGAGAAGGTAAGGGTGACGGTGGGGGATGGAGAAGTGGCCAGGGCAGAGATAGAGAGATACAGAGAGAGGGGGGAGAGAGAGATGTCAACTTGCAAATCTTTCAAGTTGCCATGAGCAGGAGGGAGGGAGAACTGATAGAGCTGATTGATTTCCCTAACTGAAGTGCATTCCATACATTCTTCCTGACCACAATCAGAAGGAGGGTGTTGAATTTCACAGCCAGCCGAAGTGGTTAATTGGAGAATGTGATTTATGACATGGCCAGAGAGGAGGGGAGAGACAGGATCATAGGGGAACGTAAATCTACATGGGATTAGTTCTAACTGCATCCAAATATTGCCGAAATGGTGCTCCTAATAAATGACTGTATTTCTTTTGAAGTTTGGCTCATGGCTCATGAATTAATTAGGGCATCTTTCGGAAACTTCACAAGAGAGAGATACAGAGAGGAGTGGGAGGGAGAGAGAGAGAGAGAGAGAGAGAGATGTCAAAAGGATTTTGTGGTTCCCAGTGTTTTTTAACAAACGGTTCTCTGCCCTAATGACTGACTGGATAGGTGTGGCTGGAGGGAGTCATGTGACTGGTGGAAGTGAGTGATGTCGAGTTGGTCATGTCCATCCAGGTTTTTTGACTCCCGGTGTTTTATTTTCTGTGGGAAAGGGGTCCAAATGTCTCTTTGAGTGTTTAAGGTTGCAGACCCCTGCTTTAGACAAACTTAAACCCCCCAGCTGTCTGGGAATAAAAATACCATGAGTTACAATCAACATTATGACAGCTGTATTTTAGGTCATTTAGAAGACACCAGATTGTCCATCCTGTCTCCTGATGTTTTAAAAGAGAACAGGCTATTTCTCTGCAGAAGAACTAAGGCAAGCTGACCTGGAAAAACTTTCTTCATAACTTTTTAACTACATATCCTGTGAACATGCTGAAAGTAACCTTACTGGTTCTTCTGCCCTTTTTCATCTCAGTCATATTTTATTCCTGGCTGGAACCATCTGTATATACTAAAGATGGCCAGTTCCCTGAACCTTCCTTCTTAGATCTTGTATTCCAAATCATTTTGTGCCAAGTCACTGCTCTGAAGTTGCTCCTCTTCTCCTGAGATGTTTTCTTCTCCATACTTATTAATATATTCACTTAAACACTTGTTCTTGGAGTTTTTAAAATATTATACCTGATTTGAATACACATTTTTACGAGCAACTGGGCAGCAAAGAAGAAAACCCAGAACTCTCTCAAATATACTGCCTGTCTATTGCCTATCTTTCCATTCATTTATCTATCTATCTCCCCATCCATCCATCCATCCATCCATCCATCCATCCATCCATCATCTATTCACATCTCTCTCACACACTCCCTCTCTAGTTTATCCATCTGTCTCATCTCTATCTGCTATCTATCTATCTATCTATCTATCTATCTATCTATCTATCTATCTATCTATCTATCTATCATCTATCTATATCCTCCCACTTATGACTGTATGACTGTGACCTTGTTGCTGGTATCCTTACAATTGGCTGTTTCCTAATATGATTTGATAGCTTATCTGTTCCCTATGACTATCATTAAGTGTTGTACCTTATGATTACTGATGAATGTCTCTTTTCTTTTATGTACACTGAGAGCATATGCACCAAGACATATGTGTGTCCAATCACACTTGGCCAATAAAAAATTCTATTCTATTCTATTCTATTCTATTCTATTCTATTCTATTCTATTCTATTCTATTCTATTCTATTCTATTCATCTATCTGTTATCTATCTATCTATCTATCTATCTATCTATCTATCTATCTATCTATGATCTATTGTGTACTTCTTGCAGAATTACAGTTATACATTTTATTATTATGGCTATGATCATCTCTTTTTAAGTAAATGTGCCAGTCAAATAGCAAAGAAAATGAAGGTGCAGAACTCTCCAATAATTCACAAATAAATCAGCCTGAAAGTTTGGAACAGCAAGTCCTAAATCAAAGGTTAACCTTCCGAATAGGAACAATTAGAGGGAAGACAAGTGTGATCTCTATAGAAAACCTTTAGGCAGGAGAGAGGCAAAGCTCTTTTACCAGAGCCCAGTCATGTTGAGAAAAGAGCTGTCCTAGTTATCATTCAGTCTCAAAAAGATGATTGAAAGGTTAACTTGGATAATTGGGACTTTTTTAAAAAGAAAAAAAAATCAATGTAGATCAGAATGCTTCTGATTAGCATTTCAGTCGTTGTAGATGTCTTTCCCCCATGGTATTCATCGTGTATCCTCATGACAATCTTCTTCATTTTTTCTTTCCTCATCTAGCCATCTGAATTCTGTGGCTGCAGTGCATGAAATCGTTCAGGAGTTGCTTATTAAAGTTTCCTTTTCTGCAGAAAGTCTGCACTTCCTCTCTGGGTTTGTTTTTTTTTTTTTTAGAAATGTCCTTCTTCTGCTTGAGAGATTGACATTTTGGCTCCACAAGCAACGTCAATCACAATGGAAACAGAGCAATTTTTTCCCCCTTCTACTTGGTGCTGGCTGTGAATTAAAGGACAGTAACTCATCACATGCCAGAACTTTTGTGCTTCTTCTTCTTTTCTTTTTATTCCCCCATAACTGCTCTGTGGCCTTTGATGTCTCCTTCTGCAATTATCTCAACTTGCTGCTAAGGGGAGGCAAATCACTCCGATGAGCCAGACTGGGTTAAGTTGCCCAGCTTTGCAAGCAGAGAAATCTGAACGTTGAAAGAACTCATTGGCTTTAGATGACTGTTAGAATGCAGTACTGCAGCAGAGATGGGTTCCTCCCGGTTCAGCCTGGTTCAGCCGAACCGGTAGCGGTGATGACATGACGTCACCGAACCGGTTCTCTTTGTTCAGGAGCTGGGCCCTCCCAACACCCCGCGTTATTCTTACCTTTTATTTGGCCTCCACCCCCAATCTATTCGCTGCCTCCCGAGTCCCAGCTGATCGGCTAGAAGGAAAAAAACTGTTTAAACTCTTGCCGCGGGGCTTCAAAGGGCCGCCCCACAGCTGATCAGTGTTAAAAGACAGTGTGGTGGTAGACCAGTGCGCTCGAAAAACAAATGGGTAGACCGGTGCTTCCAAAAGCAAATGGGTAGACTGGAACGCTCCAAGAATAAATGGGTAGATCAGTAAAGCTCTGCAAGCAGTTAAAAGCCTGGTAGACCAGTACCTCTGCTAAATCCTAAAGAATTGTCACATGACCATCAAGCCACGCCCACAAAATAAGCCATGCCCACAGAACCGGTAGTAAAACATTTTAGAACCCACCCCTGTACTGCAGGCTACATTTGCTGCCTGCCGGCTGCCTGGAATTTGGCAGATTGAATCTCACCAGCTTCAAGGTTGATTCAGCCTTCCAACTTTCCAAGGTGGGTAAAATGAGGACCCAGATTGTTGGGCGCAAGATGCTGACTCTGTAAACCGCTTAGAGAAGGCTGTAAAGCACTGTGAAGCGATATATAAGTCTAAGTGCTATTGCTATTTTCAATGGCACCTAGCAGTATTCGTATTATTTATATTTATATATTAGATTTGGGGACTGCCCATCTCATCTAGAGGTGACTCTAGGAAAAGTTATACAGAATTTATCAGACTGTGTGTACAATCCATTTTCCTTGAATACTTTAAGCTGTTGTTTCAAAAGTGCTGGACTGCACCTTTTCCAGCCATGCTTAAGGCAAAGACTTTTTTATTAATATAGGATGGCCTATATTCCTCCCCCCACCCCCCATTAAAGCCTTCTTTGTCTGCATTACAAAGTTTGCAGTCCAGATGTGGCCAGCCATGTTCCTGCTTGTTTGTGTGTTTCTTTCCCCTAAAAAAAATCTTAATAACGGCTTCTTTTGCAGCCCCATCGTATTTGTCAAGACAAAAAACCCCACTGAACTCATTAGAACTTACATCCAGGCAATTGCGTTAAAAATGGGCTTCAACCTGTGTTTCGGCTTGTTTTCTTTGGCGGTAATTGCTGACTGGGAAAAAAAAAAGCTTGATAATCATCAACATGTATATGGCAAGAAGAACAATGTTTTAGGAAACTGTTCAGGTAAGAAAAGGCCTTTCAAAGCAAACACCTTATGCTGAGATTTAATAAACGGGGAGCCAAACTTTAAAAAGAAAAGCAAATAACTTCTTCGATGCCAGAATGAATTATTTATTGTTTTGAAGACACAGATTGTTTCGAGCAGATTAATTAAAGTACACAACTTCTGTAAACAACTATATGTTTTTTATTATTATTATTATCATTATTCCTCGGAAGGGTGATTCATCATTTGCTGCCTGCTTAAAATGGGAAATGGCCATAAAAGGAGAAAAAGGGCAACACTGACCAGATATAATTAGAACAGCCTGAGAAGATGGTAGCGAATATGATTTTTCTTTTCTTTTCTCAGCCATGTAAGATGCCATTGCCGAGCAAATTACATTCTCTTTGCAAATGACTAAATGGATTACTCTGACATTCACTTTATCAGGCAAAAATAAATCAAGGAACGGGGATTCCTTGGAATTGCAAGCAACTTGGAAAATGCAAATTATAATGACGATGCGGTGGAAATATAGAAATGGCTTTTGATTAACGGTAGAAAAGTTGCAATCCAGATGGGTGGGGAAAAAAATGCACCTAGCTGTTTAAACCCAGTTTTCATATTTGCCTAATAAAGAGGCATTGTATGGAATGGCTGATTTCAGTGGTGAAATTCAATTTTTTTTTTACTACTGGTTCTGTGGGCGTGGCTTAGTGGGCGTGGCAGGGGAAAGATACTGGAAAATTTCCATTCCCACCCCACTCCAGGGGAAGGATGCTGCAAAATCCCCATTCCCTCCCCACTCCTGTGAGAAGGATATTGCAAAATCTCCTTTCTCACCCTATTCTGGGGCCAGTGAATAGGTGGTATTTACCGGTTCTCCAGAACTTGTCCTGTACTCAAAATTTCCGCTACCGGTTCTCCAGAACCTGTCAGAACCTGCTGGATTTCACCCCTGGCTGATTTGCATTCTGGCCAATGTGGTATCTCCCGGTTGAATTTCTTAACCTTTTTAGAACAACAAATTAACATCCAGAAAAGGACTAATATTTTCTGCCTCTCCTTCGCAGTGGAAGATGTGAGACAACTGTGGGAGCCAAGCAACATGGAGAAAACAGAATTGGGGCATACTTTATCTTATAGGAAAGTGTGAAGCTGGGCACACTTCCTGCCTCTTGCCTGAGAAGCTGTAAACTGTCATGCTCAATGTACCAGAATGTACCAGAATGCATTATTTGAGAGGCAGATTAAAACCACAGTCTTCCTGCAGTGAATGTTCCAGGCTCAACAAAACCTGAATGGTGTCGTCCCAGATTTACTGATGCCTAAAAGGCGTTTCTAAGTTATTTTTTAAAAAGAAGAAGAAGCAGAGAAAAATGAAGAGGAAAAAGGAAAATGAAAGGGGAGTAAAAGGGAAGGGAAGGGAGGGGAGGAGAGGGGAGGGGAGGGGAGGGGAGGAGAGGAGAGGAGAAAAAATAAAAAGTTTCCACTGGATACAGTGTTTAATTTTATTTGAAAATGTCTTAAAGTTGCAATACAATAAAGTTTAAAGTATATGTTTGTTGTTAACTTTTTTGTTTATTGATTGATTGGCACCCAAACTGGAGTTATAGTGTAATTACAAAGGAAGTCATTCATATTCAGTTTACTTGGTATTACAGTATGAATGCTATACAAAGGAAGGGAGGGCGGGAGGGAAGGAGGGAAGAGAAGGGAAGGAGAGAGGGAGGGAAGGGATGGGAAAAGAGGGAGGGAAGGGATGTGAAGGGAGGGAGGGAGGGAAGGAGGAAGGAAGGAAGGAAGGAAGGAAGGAAGGAAGGAAGGAAGGAAGGAAGGAAGGGTTCAGCTTATCTTTGCCTTGTGGTGACTATGTTCTTACATTTTGTTGAAAAATATATGGAAGCATATATTTCCTATTGTCTTTTACAGAGATGATGGATGATTTTTCAATACACCCACCAGACCTGGAATTTCCAGATGGTAAAGTACCTCAATGGTCCTCAAACAGTTAAAGCCTTATAACATGACCAGAAACAAAGCCTTATAACATGACCAGAAACGCAGACATTGTTAACATGTGAAATTCTTCAGACATAGTTCCCCTTCCAAATAAAACCATGCACCAAGAATAATGCAAACTGCCCTCTTATTGTCCAGTTTTACTAAGAACCTGGATGTCGTATCTGCTTTCTTGCTTTGAGAAGATTTCTAGCTGAAAAAACTGAAGGAAGTGAAGAAGCAAATGACGGAGGTTAACAAGCCCATGTTTGAGATCTGAGTGCTGCCATGGGGCAGGGTGAGCTCCCATCCTTTGCTCCAGCTCCTGCTGGGGATGTGAAAGGAGTCCCCAACTAGGTGTCCGCCAGGTAATGATAATGTCACCAGGTAATCCTTTCAACCCGGAAGCGCCTTGGTGCTTCTGACAAAATTGCAATGCAATACAATGGAGAAAAGAAGAGAGAAGGTAGAAATATAGACGTTAATGACATCCCAACATCCCAAATGTATAAAAGTTGGCTTTCCCCCTTTTTTATTATTCCAGAGAAATGCATTTTTTAACTTTCTCCTCCCCTCCCTTTTCTCTGGCCCGGGCACAGTAGTAGATTCATTACGGTTAGTTTGCTAGCTGCATATTTGATGGTGCACATATAATCATCATGAAAAGACGTTGCAAGGTTAGAAAAATATTGCTACAATTTACTCCAGCGGGCCCTGCTGTTACTCAAAACTCAACTGACTGCCTCCAAGATTGGCCTTGAAAGCCAAATGCAATGCAAAGCAACCAACTATATCCTTAGAATTGGAACATGTCAGAAAATAATATGTGAATTGATGTGCCTCCGGTCTCAAGTTCTTTGCATTTCCCTCCATTTTTTTTGTTTTTTGTTTTTTTTGTCACGAAGGAAGGATTGTTGTTATTGATGTTGTTGCTGTTTTTAAATTTCCCTGCCTGATGCAATCCTCTCTCTTTATCACCATTAAGCCAAAATATTTGGAATTATGATATTTCTACTTAAACTCTGGTTTAAAAGGACTGGGCCCAAACTCCACGTGTTTTTAGAGAATATAATAAGCAGGATATCTTGCAGGTATCATGGTTCAAGGATGTACTAAATACCAATGGTAGAATAGAATAGAATAACAGAGTTGGAAGGGACCTTAGAGGTCTTCTAGTCCAACCCTCTGTTTAGGCAGGAAACCCTACACAACTTCAGAAAAGTGGTTATCCAACATCTTCTTAAAAATTTCCAGTGTTGGAGCATTCACAACTTCTGGAGGCAAGTTGTTGCACTGAGTAATTGTTCTAGTTGTCAGGAAATTTCTCCTTAGTTCTAGGTTGCTTCCCTCCTTGATTAGTTTCCATCCATTGCTTCTTGTCCTGCCCTCAGGTACTTTGGAGAATAGCTTGGCTCCCTCTTCTTTGTGGCACCCCCTGAGATATTGGAAAACTGCTATCATGTCTCCCCTGGTCCTTCTTTTCATTTAACTAGACATACCCAGTTCCAGCAACCGTTCTTCATATGTTTTAGCCTCCAGTCCCCTAATCATCTTTGCTCCTTTTCTCTGCACTCTTCCTAGAGTCTCAACATCTTTTTTACATCGTGGTGACCAAAACTGAATGCAGTATTTCAAGTGTGGCCTTACCAAGGCATTATAAAAGCATGATATTGTAACTGTACACAGTAACAATTCCATAATGTTATAATAATGCTTCTAAAGATTGTCACCTATTGTTTACGGTAAGTAATGAAAGCACTTGTGTAGCTGAATGATTCTGCTGGGGTGACGCTTCTTCAAAGTCGTCACCCTTTTAAAGCAACCTGCAGGTTTTGTGCAAGCATTTTAAAATCAATTTAGAATCTGTTTAATGATGTTATTGAACTTTATTTTTACAAAGCTCCCAAAGGTGGCGTCAGTATTGTTTTCAAATATATGTTTCTCTACGTTTCTCTATTATTCTACAGACTCTTGGAGGAAAAACAGTATTTGAGAAATAAAATGTTCATGATGTCTTCTCTTGGAATTTTAAAGCAGACAATTTTAAGAGGATTGCAAAAAAAAAAAAAGAAGAAGAATGGAAAAATGAAAGTACAGTAAAGGAGAGACATTCACACACAGTCTTTACCACAAAAGTGGACCTGAAAATTCACTTCGATATGCTCCTCCTCCTCAGATTATCCACCTTTGCTTCCTGGGCAAAGTAAGATGCAGTATGAATACCCATGTTTCTCTGAAAATAAGATCTAGTCTTATTTTCTTTCGGACTCTGAAATAGCAATAGCACTTAGACTTATATACTGCTTTACAGTGCTTTACAGCCCTCTCTAAGCGGGGTTAGAGAGTCAGCCTGTTGCCCCCAACAATCTGGTTCCTCATTTTACACACCTTGGAAAGATGGAAGGCTGAGTCAACCTTGAGCCAGTGCGATTTGAACTGCTGAACTGCAGCTAGGAGTCAGCTGAAGTAGCCTGCAGTACTGCACTCTAACCACTGCGCCACCTCGGCTCCATAAGCACCAAGGCTTATTTTCAGGGGATATCTTATTTTTTTTTAACCCATGTATGGGAGGCCCACTTCTTTTGCTTCCTCGTGGCAGCACAGGAGGCTTCACAGCATGCCAGTACTGCTGCTGTGAAGTGTGTGTGTGTGTGTGTGTGTGTGTGTAGCTGCCCCATGTGCCACTCACCTGCATCCCTTAGGACCACAGCAGCCAGGCCACCTGTTCTGTCCCCATCTCACACACGCACACAAACAGACAGCCGAGGGTTAAATAAACTGGCAGACAACCAATTCTTCCAATAAGATGCTTGGCAGCAACCTAGTAGCTGCTTGCCAAGAACTTTTACTCAATAAACAAAATACCCACAGTCAAGAATTGTCCAGTTTGTAAAATAAATCCAAGGCCGATAATGTTGTTTCCAAGGATGCAATGTGACTCGATAGTAGTTAGTTTTGTCCATCACAGAGTCTGAATGGCCACCTCACCCCCTTTTATACCCTGTGGGGTGTGGACCAGTGACTCAGCATAATCTTTGGCACGCCTTTTTTTCTGTTGCACCCTTATCTCTGCGACGTTGCCAAGGATCCAGCCAAGACTCATTACCCTCATCACTGTCCACCTGTGGCTGCGTGGATGTGTTTGGCCCTGGCCCTATCTCTTGCCCTTTGGCGGACACTGAAGACATTGCCAGAGAGGAGGGTCCTGGAGACAGAGGCCTTGCCAACTCCTCTCCTTCACTCTCGGAGTCCTCTCCTGCCGATGACACAGGCTCAGGTAACGGCGCCACAACACCACCCATGCCCCAACACCTGCCTCACCTCATGGCAGCAGCTCCATCAGTCCTATCCAGCAGGACTCCATGTGGTTGCCAGTCCACTTCTGTTTCCTTGCAGCCAAAATGGAGCAGGAGGCCAAGCAATGTGCCAGTGCTACAGCCACAAAGCAGTTGGCGGGATGTGGAAAGCCTGGCTGTGGGGGCCCTGAAATAATCCAGTGTGGGGAGCATGGGGCCACTCCACCCACCTCACCTCACCTTGTGTTGGTGGCACCGCGAGCAACCAGATGGAATGGGTGGTCAGCCAGCTGCACAGGCACTTAAGTAGGGCTTATTGTGGGGGGCGGGGGCTTATGTTAAGTGCATGTGTCAGACTTCGATGCTATCTCAAAATAAATGAATTTCCAAACTGCCAATCTTTAAGGAAATCTTCTCTTTATTTGAGCACAGCAACCGGATCATGACTCGATGTGGACAAGACTGACCTTTTGCCCCCCAATCCCTCCCTTTCTGATCCCCAATTATCTGCTTCTCATTGGCTATCTTCCAAGTCACTCTACTGACTTCTTGTCTCGTCATTTCACAGGAATGTCCCCCCTCCCTTCATTTCCATGACGACCCAGCTTCAAAGGGATTTAGCAGGCAAAAGTTCAGGGCTTATCTCTCTCCTCTCTATGCCAGCGGTGAGACGCTGACAGCATGCATGCTAGGGTTTATTTTATGGATAGGTCTTATTTTGGGAAAAACAGGGTATTAATAGTAGAAAGCACTTTCCTATTTAAGATTCAGTTATTAATGGCTAGTGCAGACCATGTTTACACTATTTTAACATGCAAATCTCCACTCCCATAACATTTTCATAATAATCTCTGCTGGCGCAAACATGCATAGCTCCAATTAATACTAATAAGGGCTTGGTGCTCTGCAGACAGAGGACACACAGTGTGATTTCCCTCCCTTGGAATTTAGAAAATGGTAAAGAAAACATTAGCATCCCTTAATGGTAATCTCATAATATAAATACAGCTTGTGTTTTTTCTCCTGGGTTTCTTTTATATGCAATTAGCAAAATGCTAGGTTTCAGGATACACAGTTTGTGGCTGGAAAGAGATTGAGGATGTAGACATTGCAAAGAGATTCATTCTATGGTTTCAGTCTGTAAGGACAAGTAGAATACATAGTGGGGTTTGACAGGATTTTTTCCCCATCCTTTCATATATAAAGTGGGGAATTTTATCTTTCTGCACTAAGAAGAAGAAGAAGAAGAAGAAGAAGAAGAAGAAGAAGAAGAAGAAGAAGAAGAAGAAGAAGAAGAAGAAGAAGAAGAAGAAGAAGAAGAAGAAGAAGAAGAAGAAGAAGAAGAAAAGTGGAAAGCTGAAATAGGATTTCTCTTTGAGGTTTTGAATAGTTTTTTGTGAAACTGCTTCTGGACTCAGTGATATTTTTCAGCTCAACTAATCAGATTTTCAATATTGTGTAGTCACACTTCAGTTGTGTTGAGGGGTAGTTCTGTGCCTCCATCCGTCAGTGACATCATTCTGCCTTGATTCTTCTGAGGAACAATTATTTTATGCAATCATCAATGTACCGTGTTTCCCTGAAAACAAGACCCTGTCTTCCCCGGCCTCAATTTTGCTGTCAGAGGCCTTCAGGAACTTCTTCTGCAGCCAGCAAGACTTTCCTGAAGGCCTCTGCAGCCAATAACGGAGCTCTGGATCAATCTGGAGCTCTGTTATTGGCAGCAGAGGCCTTCAGGAAAGACTTGCTGGCTGCAGAAGAAATGGGCCGGCAAGGAGGTGTCGGGGTGTGTGAGGCCTGGCTGCAACTGTCTGAAGGTAAGTAGTAGGCAGCTCCACCTACCCATTCCCACCCTAGCTTAATTTTTTGTACCCTGGAGTGGGCGGGGTCTTAATTAGGGCTTATATTGGGTGCATGTGTAAAAATCAAGCTAGGACTTACTTTCGAGGTAGGTCGTATTTTGGGGAAAACATGGTACTAAACAAGATTTCCACCATCCTGGGTTCATATTAGTATCAGATAGCAATGATGTGGAGTATAAGATATTTTCTTGAGTTTCTTTCCACTTTCTTCCCAATCCTTAGATGGATTGTTGGTTAAACGTGATGGTCATTAATTGGTTTATTTACATAATCATTTATCCCTAGAATGTCTTCTAAACATCTTGAGTTCAGCCTTGTGGAGTAGGGTGGATTTGGTACTTTATGATAAAGGATTGTTCTTGTTTAGGATTGAGTAGAGCATTTTTTTCTACTCAGGAAACAATTGTCTAGAAACAGAAGAAGGACATAGTTGCTTGCTCTGAAACTTTAAAAGGATAAGAGGATAAATTGCATGTGTAAGTTGATGGTTGGACACATTTCTTAAAGGTTATCCAAGCTGTGTTTGACCAAATTGTCCATGAGGGTCAACATGTTTCTGTAATTTGCAGAAATTCAGGTATCTGCCTATACTTGGATAGCAATTACATGATTAAGGTAAAGGTAAAGGTTACCCTCGTACATATGTGCTAGTCGTTCCTGACTCTAGGGGGCGGTGCTCATCTCCGTTTCAAAGCTGAAGAGCCAGTGCTGTTCGAAGACATCTCCATGGTCATGTGGCCACATGACTAAATGCCAAAGGTGCACAGAATGCTCTTACCTTCCCACTAAAGGTGGTCCCTATTTTTCTACTTGCATTTTTTACGTGCTTTCGAACTGCTAGGTTGGTAGAAGCTGGGACAAGCAATGGGAGCTCACCCCGTTATGCGGCACTAGGGATTTGAACCACTGAACTGCCGACCTTTCAATCGAGAAGCTCAGCATCTTAGCCACTGAGCCACTGTGTCCCTTAAATTACATGATTACATGAGTGTAAAAATGAGTATGTATTTTACAGAAAACTAATAAGATTACTTACTAATCTGTAATAGGTATTTGTAGAATGGGCAGAATCAAGGCAAAAAGATAAGTTACTGGGTTTCCCAGAAGTATTCAAGGTATTTTGATCCTGAAGGGATTCCTTTCAGCCTTCCAGCTTGAACAAGTATTCCAAAGTGTTTGTTCAAGATCAAATAAAAAGCACGTTGATTTGAGTGGAAGCATTTTATGGGATCCCAATAACCTCAAAATCAGCTATTTAAGCTTCCTAGCAAACAATTTCAACTGTGACAAACTCAACACAGTTTTAACTTGGGGTTAGAATCTGGGGGCACTGGGACATTCTACTCTTCAAAATGTTTCAACAGAACATGAGGACTATTTTCAACAGCCCACTGTGAGCACTCTCAGTAAATATTCCTGGATTGTTATCCATGAAATCTGCAAATGAGGACATTGATTGACCACAAGTTCAACAGCTACACATGTAAATGACTAGGCTTCCTAAGGTTTCCCATACATTTTTAACTGATTCACACACATAAATTAGTCAGCTAGGTTCACCAACCTTCTCAATGGAAGGCTGAGTCAATTTGAGCCGGTCAGGATCGAACTCTTGGCAGTGGAGGGAGTTTGCCTGCAATACTGCATTTACGAAGTCAGATATTGTGGTAAACTCAGGAGCTATGGTGGCGCAGTGGTTAGAATGCAGTATTGCAGGTAAACTCCACCCACTGCCAAGAGTTTGATCTTGACTGGCTCAAGGTTTATTCAGCCTTCCATCCTTCCGAGGTTGCATTTCATAGTATTTTACAGCATTCTCTAAGTGGTTTACAAAGTCAGCATATTTTCCCCAAACACTCTGGGTCCTCATTTTACTGACCTTGGAAGGATGGAAGGCTGAGTCAGCCTTGAGCCAGTCAGGATCAAACTTCTGACAATGGACAGAGTTTGCCTGTAATACTGCATTCTAACCACTGTGCCAGCATAGCGTCTGAATAAATTGAAGGGCTACTGCTATTGCTAGGACTGATTTTAAACTGATTTTAAACTGCTACATTGATGTGGAAGTGACTCTCGGCTGCGCCAATAAGTAATTACTGGGCAGGGATTTTTCTAAGTTTGATATACCAACCACTGAATCTGGGAGAGTTGTTTCACCAAGGAGATTAAATTATACATCCTTGTGACACCAAAGGTTTGTAATGGGACTTAACTTTGGAAAAAATATCTTCTGCGGCTTATTGCATTCATCATCGATAAGACATCTTGTTTTGATTACAGCAGTAATAAGACACCTGCACGAAACGCTCATTGCTAGCCATTGCATCCCTAGCCATAATCATTAGATTAGTTATTCGTCTGCGATCCTCCATCATAAAATAAGACTTTGGGAATATAAAAATGAGGTTAAGTTGAATTTTCATGGGGTTCATGTATTGCAGCAAAAGCTGACATTTGGGACGGAAAGATATAAAGTATGTTCTGAAAGAGCAGTTCTATCTTAGAAATAATTGCATTTTTCAATAAAAACGGAGAAACTTTTCTCCCTCTCTGACCAAACCAACGAGAGTTTTCCTAATTGTTTTAACTCCTTCTTCCAAAACAGCTTCAGAAGTTTTTCACACAGGCTTTTTTCTTTTTCTTTTCTTTTCTTTCTTTCTTTCTTTCTTTTTCTTTTTTTGCTGCATGAATAAGTGCTGTTTTTTTGTGGGGAACTGGGATGAGTTTACCAGCATTCAATTTTTAAGATCTGTGCCTGCTAATGTAAGATAACCAACCCTTTCTTTGTTGCACTGAAGTGCTTCATACTGGCATTTATTTAATTATTCTGCCAGATTAACATGTCTGCAGCTCATGAAAGCTGAATAATTTGTCCCCTTATAAAAATGCTTTCACTGTTCATTAACTGCACTCAACATGGCCATTGTTAATTTCTCCTTTCCTATGCAGCTGTATTATGAAAACTAAGTAGGGATTATAGCTGTATTTATAAAACCTAATTACTCTTTACTACAAGGATGCACTCTTATGACTGGAGACATTGGCCATGAAGCCCGTAATATGATAAATATATAAAAAAGGACAAATATGGTTATTTGTAATATGACATTTATAATATGAAATTTGTTTAATAAAGAAATAGGAGCCGATTGAGTGGCTGATCTGATTGTGTTGTTACTTCTATTGGGGACAGTGGTGGGATTTAGCTGGTTCGGGCCAGTTCAGGTGAACCAGTAGTTAAATTGATGGCTCCCTCCACCCCCTCCTGTAACCACCCCTTCCAGGAGTATCCACACGCCCCTTTTTGACTCCCAGGTAAGTGCAGGGAGGCCTTGTAGGCCCAAAACAGGGAACGGGGGTGTGTGGTGCCCCCCCTGCTGAAGTGGTTCGGGAATAACGAGAGGTACAAGCAAGCAAGTGACAACAGCTCTTTAATATACAGTGAGACTTCAGCAAAAACTCAGGGGCTGCAGTCCTCCTTATATACAATCCAGGAGGGACTGTCAGCCAATCAGAAACGTAGGCAAGTTTGAAACTCCCGCTTAAAAGTATCAATACATAACACCCCTCCCTTCCCAGAAGGCACTAATACTCTAAAATTAACATATGTACAAACAAAGTCTTGCAGGTGCTTAGGACGAGTTCTCGCCCTAGTTGACCTGCGCAGTTCAGAGTCTGGTGGGGCGTCGAGCTGGTCGGAGGGACTCTTTGTCTCTCCCGGCTCCGCCAATGGAACCTCCTGGATTTTGTCCGGGGCGTGGTTATCCCCGGCTGGGAGTGGCGACTCGCTGGGGCGGCGCTGGAACCAGGGCTTGTCAGCTAAGTATTCGCGCGACCCCGGGCTTGAGTTAGCTGTTTTGGAGAAGTGGTCATAGTTAGGCTCGGAAATGTCTAAGTTGATGTTCGCCTCGCCAACCACCCGTTTCCTAAGTTGGTCTATGTGGCGCTTCCAGAGTCTATCTACCCCAACGTCCACCGTGTACGATTTTGGGCCTGTTATCCCCACTATGGTTCCTGCAACCCATAGAGGACCGCTGGCATAATTGCGAGCGAACACCGGGGACCCGACCTGAAACTGCCTTAAGCCACAGGTTTCTCCCTTAAAGTTTTCGTGCGAGTAGTTAGGGTGAAGCCTGTCTAACACGCACCGGAGCTTCCTCCCCATGAGGAGCTCTGCTGGGCTTCTCCCTGTTGCTGTGCATGGTGATGCATGCTGAACTGCTAGGAATTGATCTATCCTGGCCTGCCAGTCCCCATTGTCTAATCTGGACAGTGCTTCCTTGGCTGTCCTGACAAATCGTTCAGCCAATCCGTTGGAAGCCAGGTGAAATGGGGCTGATAGGGCATGGCGGATTCCCAGGCCGGCCAAGTAACCTTCGAAAAGGGTTGCTGTAAATTGAGGGCCGTTGTCCGATACCAAGGTATCCGGCAGGCCGTGGGTGGCAAACAACTTCCTTAGGGCCTTGATAACGGCTTCGGCCGTTGTAGATGGCATTAATACAATTTCAAGCCATTTTGAGTAGGCATCCACAACTATTAAAAACGTTTGGCCATGGAACGGGCCGGCAAAATCAATGTGGATCCTCCCCCATGAGCCTTTTGGTTTCTCCCACTCTCGGATGGGCGCTACTGGGGGATCGGGGCGAGACTCCTGGCAGGGTCTGCACTTCCCCACCCACTCGGAAATGACCTGGTCCATGTTGGGCCACCAGACATAGCTGCGGGCTAAACACTTCATCCTAACAATGCCCGGGTGCCCATCGTGCAGCAACTCCAAAACCCTATTCCGTAGTTTCGTTGGAATTACCACCCTGTCACCCCATAGCAAGCACCCCCCTTGCATGAACAGTTCGTTTCGTTTGTTGGCAAACCCTTGGTACTCCTCTCCTACCACCTTGTCTGGCCACCCTTTCAGAACCCAACCCATAACAGTCCGGATGACTGGGTCTCTATTTGAGGCTTTCGCCACCTCGCCGGAGGAGATGGGGCCCAAAGTTAACGTGTCCAACAAGAGGACGGAGGCTTCCGGCATTGGGTTGTCCAGTAGGTCGGGAAGGGGGCAGCGGCTAAGGGCATCCGCATGACCCAGGGTCCGCCCAGGTCGATGGACGAGTTGATATGAGTAGGCCGACAAAAAAATGGCCCATCTGGTCAAGCGAGGGGAGAGGGCAGCGGGGGTTGGCCTGTCGCCCGCCAGCAGTCCTAGCAAGGGTCTATGATCAGTCACAAGTTCGAATTTTCGGCCATAGAGGTATTCGTGGAATTTTTTAACCCCCGCAATCGCAGCCAGAGCCTCTCTGTCCAACTGGCTATAGTTCTGCTCTGTGCTGGACAGGGTACGGGAATAAAATGCAATGGGCGCCTCTAGGCCGTTCGGCAGTCTATGGCCTAGGACGGCACCAACTCCTACGGGGGAGGCGTCACAAACTAAGACGAGCGGCAGCTCTGCATTGTACTGGATCAGGAAACTGTCCTCAGATAGGAGTCTTTTCACTGCCTCAAAAGCGGCTGCTTGCGGTTTCCCCCAGACCCATGGTACATTCTTCCCTAAAAGTTTGTGAAGGGGATCTGCAACCGTGGCTTTATCTTTTAGGAACATTGAGTAGAAATTGAGCAGTCCAAGGAAGGCTTGGAGCTCAGCTTTGGATTTGGGGGCTGGTGTGCTCTTAATAGCTCTCACCTTGCTTTCGGTAGGGTGGATGCCTGTGCCGTCCACCCTGTACCCCAGAAATTCTACAGAGGGGACCGCTATCCTACACTTGTTCCTTTTAAGTCTTAGTCCCGCTTCTCTGAATCTGGACAGGACGTTCCGTACCCTGTCCCCTAGCTGGTGTTCGTCTTGGGCGCTGACTAAGACGTCATCGAAATAGGGCACCACTCCTGGAAGTCCTTGCAACAGGCGCTCCATGGTGCTTTGAAATAAGCCGGGTGCGATGCTCATCCCAAATTGTAGCCTGGTGCATTTAAATGCACCCCTATGAGTCACGATCGTTTGCGCCTCTGCCGTGGCGTCGTCGACCGGTAACTGTTGATAGGCTTGGGCCAGGTCTAATTTGGCAAAAATTTTTCCGGGGCCCAGGGAGTGTAGTAGATGGTGCACGATCGGCACCGGATAGGCGCTCGGCTGCAAAGCCTTGTTGATCGTGCACTTGTAGTCGGCGCAAATTCTTATTGAGCCATCGGACTTAACTGGGGTGACTATAGGGGTCTCCCACTTAGCATGGTCAACGGGAACCAACACCCCTTGCTTAATCAGTTTGTCCAGTTCCGCATCGATCTTCGGTTTCAATGCGAACGGCACTCGTCTGGCCTTTAGTCTTACTTGGGCTATGTTGGGGTCTAAGTTTAGTGAAATAGGGGTCCCCACATACTTGCCCAACGTGTCCCCGAAAACGTCCTGGAACTCGGACAGGAGGCTGTCTTTCAGGGTTGACTTGGACATCAGGTGGACGCCGGTGAAGCCCATGCCCAGGGCTCGGAACCACCCCATGCCTAGAAGGCTAGGGAGCTGCTTCGTGACGATGGTCAGCGGCAGGTCCTTCTCGTAGTCTCCGTAGGTGACCCGGAACATGCCCACGCCCTCGAGGGGGACTCGGTTCCCCTGGTAGTCTAGGATGCGCAGTCTCTGTTTGGAGAGTTGATCCTTCCGGAACGACGGCAGGAGGGTCTTTAGGGTTGCCCATGACATTATGGAGAGAGCTGATCCGGTGTCGATCTCCATCGAGCACGGCCTTCCGTTGATCTCGACCACCGTGCTGACTTTGTCCTCGACCGTCGTGCTGGCCTGGTTGATGTGTATGCTGCGGCCATCTCGCGGTTCAAATTCGCGCCGTTTTTTCGCGCCGCCTTCTCTCGTTGGCTGCTTCTGGCGCGCTGATTCCGGTTGGCTGCGGCGCTCACGTGGTTTGTGTCTTCTGGGCAGAATGGCTCTGCAGACTCGCGCCAAGTGCCCTTTCTTCTCGCAGCGCCTGCAAATAGCCTCTCTGTATTTGCAGGACAGTCTATCATGGTGCCCGCCACAGCTGGGACAGCTTCGCCGGGGGCTGCCAGTGTCTTTTCTCTGGTGCTCCATTCGGAAGACGTCCTCATCCGACTCGGACTCCGAGCTGGATCCGGCATCTTCTCTGTGCACCGGGGCAGACTTGGGGCTGTCCTTGCTGGTCAGCGGACGCTGCAGCGTTTCAGTGGCCTTTGTGGAGGCTTTGTGAGCCCTGGCCTCGTCTAGGGCTCCGGCAAGCGTCAAATCAGGCTTGGCGAGCAGACGCCATTGCAGCTTAATGTCCCGAACACCACAGATCAGTTGCTCAAGCAACGCATCGTCCAAATCTCTGTAGTCGCAATGGGTTGCGGCTTTTCTCAGGCTGGCCATGTACGCGCTGACCGGCTCTCCCTCTCGTTGAACGCGCTGCCTCAGTTGGTATCGCTGCACGAACTTGGAGGGGACGGGAGCGTAGTGAGCCCGGAGAGTTGCCATCAGTGTGTCCCAGGAGACTGTTTGAACCGGCGTTGGCTCACACAGTGACTCGGCCATCTCGAACACGTACGGTCCGCAGTGGCTTAGGAATAGGGCTCTCTTTCGATTAGCCGAGAGGCCCTGCATGTCGCTGGCTTCTAGCGAGCATTCAAACCTCGTTAGGTACGAGACCCATTTTTCGCGGGTCGGATCGAAAGGCTTGGGCGGAACGTAGGCAGACATGTTTGGTATGCCTCCTGTGGTTCACCTCGTCGCCTAGCTGAAGCTCATGGTCTCACTGGTTGGCTTCTTGTAGCCTCTATCCCATCCTCGTCGCCAATGAAGTGGTTCGGGAATAACGAGAGGTACAAGCAAGCAAGTGACAACAGCTTTTTAATATACAGTGAGACTTCAGCAAAAACTCAGGGGCTGCAGTCCTCCTTATATACAATCCAGGAGGGACTGTCAGCCAATCAGAAACGTAGGCAAGTTTGAAACTCCCGCTTAAAAGTATCAATACATAACACCTGCGGCTCGTTTTTGCTCCCAGGAGGCTGCAGGGAGGCCTACTAGGCCCAAAATGGGGCACAGAGGCACATTCCCCCCCGTTGCCCATTTTTGCTCCTAGGGGGGTGCAGGAGGCCAGGTGATGCCTGTCACACTCCCTGGCCACACATCTACCCAGACAGTCATTAGGACAGAGAACCAGTTGTTAAATTATTTGAATCCCACCACTGATTGGGGATGTACAGTTTGTTATATCAACAACACCAGTGCCTTAATAAAAACAAAGTTTATTATAAACTTGTTCTTCAAGTATGTTTTTTTTTCTATCTGTCGGTCTGTTTTTCTGTTTCATATTTATGTTCAAAGTTCTCTCTCTCTCTCTCTCTCTTTGGATTGCTAGAGTTAGATCACAGTTCTTCTTCAACCTAAAGTCACATCACAACTGCTCTCAAGGCTGTTTGCCACTGCCAGTGTTATGTATGTTAGTACTCCCAGTAGTATATGTTTTATCATTTGTAAGCTTTCATGAACCATTTTCAGTCTCCAATCCTTTCTCCTAAACTCAGAGCATTAGTTTAATTATTCCTTTCTGTGGGTCAGATCCCAAACAATAATTGTATTTGCATGTCCTATTGTCAAAATCTATACATAATTTGTCTGGAATTATATTGCCACTCCAGGGGTGGGATTCAGCCGGTTCAAACCGGTTCAGGTAAACCGGATGTTAATTTTAATCTGGTTTGCCAAACCAGTTGCTGCAAGGAATGGCTGATCCCGCCGACCCTTCCCCTCCCCTCCCAGGAGTCTCCACGTAGCCTGTTTTGGATGTCAGGTAAGTGCAGGGCCCATGCAGAGGCTCTGGGAGTGCGAAAAATGGGCCTACCAGAAGTTCTGGAAGTCCGGAAACGGGCCCATTTCTGGCCTCCGGAGGGCCTCTGGAGGCTGTTTTCACCCTCCCAGGCAGGGGGTTGGACTAGAAGACTTCCAAGGTCCCTTCCAACTCTGTTATTCTATTCTATTCTATTCTATTCTATTCTATTCTATTCTATTCATACAAAACACTTTAAAATGGCGTTAAATGGCATTAAAATGACGTTGTTTTTCATATTTGATGCACATAGATTAGTCAGACAATGAACTGGATAAAAAGATGGAACTTTAATGAAGGTTGGACTTGTGGTTAAATGTTTTGGGATGAATTTCACTACCTATATGTGTTCTTACAATTATAATGTAAAAGTATTAGTGAATACTGATTTCTCATGTATGGCTTTCATTTAATATTCAGGAACAACCAGTGTGGAAGTCCAATTATGACTGCAGGCTTGTATACACAAACCTTGGGAATAAGCTTCATTGAAGAATCTAATCTCAGTAGACCAACCTGGAATCACATTATAAATTCCAGAAATATGAGCAAATCAGTTTAAACCAAGTTAAAATACATGTACAGTAAATTTATTTATTTATTTATTGGTTCGATTTATATGCCGCCCTTCTCCAGAGACTCAGGGTGGCTTACAATGCGTTAAGCAATAGCCTTCGTACTTTGGTATATATCTGCTTAGTAGGGCTTTTGGGCCCCCCAAGTGGTGCTCTTTTTTATACAAAGTCAGCTTATTGCCCCCACAATCCGGGTCCTCATTTTACCTAGGTTGGCAGGACCTGAGGCAAGAACAGAAGCTCATCCTGTATCACGGAGCTTGGGTCTTGAACCTAGGCTGTCAGCTCTCCTTTAACTGCCCTTGTTTCCCTTTAACTGCTGAGCCCTCACGTTATCAACTGTCTATTGTCTATCGTCTATCGTCTATCGTCTATCGTCTATCGTCTATCGTCTATCGTCTATCGTCTATCGTCTATCCTATCTATCTATCTATCTATCTATCTATCTATCTATCTATCTATCTATCTATCTATCTATCTATCTATCTATCTAAAGTAAAGCACCACAATACTCAATGGGTTATGGTTTCCAACCAAGTCACATCATGATAATGAAGCACAACAAAAGAAAATCTAAGATGGATACACTTTTGAGGTTATGTGAAATAGAAGGGAAATGCCAACTTTACCATCTGGATCTTGAGAACTTAGGCCTTCCAACTATTCCCCTTGAGTATTTTTGTTATCCCATATCCAAGATTTTGCTGCCTCTCAGACACATGTGTCAACATCCAGATGTCCTGTTTATCAAGAAGAGTTTCTTCTTCTTTCCTTGGCAGATATACTTGAGATTTTTTTTTCGATATGCAACTTAAGGTGAGTGGGAGGAAGGAAAAAAAAAAACACATGAAAGAAACAGAGAGCATCATAATTTGATTCCAGGGTGATTCTTGGTGGTATAACAATAACAATAAAGTTTATTTAATTATTTAATTTAATTTAATAGTATAAGGAAAGATGTATAACATGTCCATATATAGTATTATACAAAGGACAGAAAAAGTGCCTTACAGAGATTAAACAAGCTGAGTAAGTATTGTTATGAAATCAAAGAGCCCAACATTTGTTGAAATATGGCCATGGCCATCAATAAAATGTTGACTTTGTATTTAGGGACATAAGAAATCAATCTCACATGGTGAAAATCCCAGAACAGTTCCTGGCCATCCATCACACTGCCATAATGTCATCTACAAAGTAGAGGAACTTGGACTAAAATGCAAGAAATGCTGGTTCTTGGAAAGGTAGGAAACTAGATTTTTGCTTCCTTCCAATACCTTAATCAAACAAAGAATGTATGGTTCTTCTAAAATGAACTTTAATCACATATGAGGAAAGAACAAGAACATAGAATAATAGAGTTGGATGGAACCTTGGAGGCCTTCTTGGTCCCTGCTCAAGCAGGAGATCCTAAGAGACATGGTGGCACAGTGGTTAGAATGCAATATTGCAGGATAACTCTGCTCACACTGCCAAAGGTTCAATTCCTTCAATCCTGAGCAGCTCACGGTTGAATCAACCTTCCATCCTTCCAAGATCAGTAAAATAAGCTTGTTGGGGGCAATATGTTGACTCTGTAAACCACTTAAAGAGGGCTGTAAACCACTGTGAAGCAGTATATAAGAGCTATCACTATTGCTATTGCTATCCCATACCATCTCAGAAAAATGTCCAGTCTCTTTTTGACAGCATCTAAATGAGGGAGCTCAATTTCTAAAGGCAAGCTGTTCCATTGGTTGACTGCTCTCACCGTTAGGAAATTTCTCCTTAGTTCTTGCTTGCTTCTCTCAGTTAGTTTCCATCCATCGTTTCTTGTCTTGCTTTTTGGTGCTTTGGAAAATAATTTGAGCCCATTTGAAGGAGCCCTCGAATATTGGAACACTGCTATCATGTCTCCCCTAGTCCCTTTTTTCATCAAATACCCTGTTCCTGTAACTGTTTTTCGTATGTTTTATATGCCTAATCATTCTTGTTGCTCTTTCTGCACTCTTTCCAGACTGTCAACAAATTTCTATCTATCTCTGTCTCTGTCTCTGTCTCTGTCTCTATCTCTATCTCTATCTCTATCTCTATCTCTATCTCTATCTCTATCTCTATCTCTATCTCTATCTCTATCTCTATCTCTCTCTCTCTCTCTATCTATCTATCTATCTCTATCTCTCTCTCTCTATCTCTCTCTATCTCTATCTATCTCTATCTCTATCTCTCTATGGCGCAGTGGTTAGAGTGCAGTACTGCAGCTACTTCAGCTGACTGCTAGTTCAGCAGATCAATGGATCAAATCTCACCGGCTCAAGGTTGACTCAGCCTTCCATCCTTCCGAGGTGGGTAAAATGAGGACCCAGATTGTTGGGGGCAATATGCTATTTAGTATACTGTCTTTGGTGTAAGCTGCCCAGAGTCTTTGGAGAGTGGGCGACATAGAAATATGTCTAATAAATAAATAATAATAAATAATCTCTATCTCTATCTATCTATCTATCTATCTATCTATCTATCTATCTATCTATCTATGAGCCCCGGTGGCGCAGTGGTTAGAATGCAGTACTGCAGGGTACTTCTGCTGATCACCGGCTGCCAGCAGTTTGGCAGATCGAATCTCAGCAGGCTCAAGGTTGACTCAGTCTTCAATCCTTCCGAGGTCGGTAAAATGAGGACACAGATTGTTGGGGGCAATATGCTGACTCTGTAAACTGCTTAGAGAGGGCTGTAAGACACTGTGAAGTGGCATATAAGTCTAAGTTCTATTGCTATTGCTATCTATCCATCTATCTATCGTGGTAACCAGAAATAGATGCAATATTCCACTGATTGTGGCCACAATCAAGACCACCACACTTGATTGCAGAATGTAGCAGATGTGACAAATATTTTTACAGAAAGGAATATATTCCTGGAAAACTTTTTTGTTGTTGTTGTTGTTGTTGTTTTTAGGCTATTTGCATCTCTTCTACATGTTGACAACTCACTGGCTGCAATTTGTCCACTTGGAAGAATTAACTTTTCTCACTGTTATTTAAACGCTAATGTCGTAGAATTAATGAACTTCAACCAGAAACGTTTTTTTTTTTAAATTTAAACTATCTTGTGCCGTGTTGATAAGTTTAATGGATAGGCCTGACCTTTCAATTACAACCCAGAGCCAATGAATCAACAGACTAATAGGTCACCTAGCACATTGTCTACCTAGCATATGTCGCACACCAGCCATTATAAGATACATATCCAATCATTGGTAAAATATTCCACAATGTACAAATAAAACATTTGTTTATCCTATTAAACTGTCAGCTTGTATTAACTTGAAGAGGTCACCAATAAAAAACTCTGTGTGCATTAATATTCATGTGTTATTGCCACGAAGTAAACAAGGTCAGGAAATTGGTTGGCGTGTGCTTTAAAATAAAAATTTTGAAAGAAGAGCTTGGGACTATGTGAAAGAAATCACCTCTCTTGCTTTATTTTATTTTATTTTATTTGGCTTAGCTAATCAACAAAAGAAAAGTGCAAGGCAGCTCTAAATTCATAAACGTAGCAATTCCAGGGGAAAAGAAAAAAGAACAATTTATTTGGTAATGAAAAGACTAACTCCAAGAACTTGCTTTAGATTTTCTTCCTTGACCCTTTTAAGAGTGGTGGGAAGACTAATTCAAATTCTGATGTATATTACACACACACACACACACACACACACACACACACACATATAAAACCCCATTGCTGCAGGTCAGGTACTTGACCTAAACCCAGTGCCTCCGAATTTACAACTCATGGTACTTTGCTAGAATCTAAGATAATCAAGAAGAAAATAGGGATCTTTAACATTCAGGAATTTATGTTTATAGCCAGGGGTGAAATCCAGCACATTCTGAAAGGTTTTGGAGAACCGTTAGTGGAAATTTTGAGTAGTTTGAAGAACCAGCAAATACCACCTCTGGCTGGACCCAGAGTGGGGTGGGAATGGAGATTTTGCAATATCCTTTTCCCAGGAGTAGGGAAGGAATGGGGATTTTGCAGTATCCTTCCCCTGGAGTGGGGTGGGAATGGAGATTTTGCAGTACCCTTTCCCTGGAGTGGGGTGGGAATGGAGATTTTGCAGTATCCTTCCCCTGGAGTGGGGTGGGAATGGAGATTTTGCAATATCCTTCCCCTGGAGTGGGGTGGGAATGGAGATTTTGCAGTATCTTTCCCCTGGAGTGGGGTGGGAATGGAGATTTTGCAGTATCCTTTCCCTGGAGTAGAGAATATCTGTTAGATCAGCAAGAACCTAATGCTTGTAAACTCAGGGAA